>CM053028.1:202708469-203214246 GCA_028564925.1 Lithobates sylvaticus
ATGCCCCATACACACGATAGGATTTTCCGATGGAAAGTGTGTGATAGGACCTTGTTGTTGGAAATTCCGATATTCTGTAGGCTCCATCACACATTTTCCATAGGAATTTCTGTCACACAAAATTTGAGATCTGGTTCTCAAATTTTACGACAACAAAATCCGTTGTCGGAAATTCTGATCGTGTGTACACAATTTCTGACGCACAAAGTGCCACGCATGCTCGGAATCAAGCAGAAGAGCAGCACTGGCTATAGAACTTCATTTTTCTTGGCTCATCGTACGCGTTGTACGTCACCGCGTTCTTGAGGTTTGGAATTTCCGACCAACTTTGTGTGACCGTGTGTATGCAAGACAAGTTTAAGCCAACATCCGTCGGAAAAAATCCCATGGATTTTGTTGTCGGAAAATTCTATTGTGTGTACAGAGCACAATACTGTTCATGCACATGAAAATAAATGTACAGGTGATCATAGATTTGATTGTATCAAATTTCAAAAATCTTTCTTTCAAAAAGTATTGTTGGACACAACAAAGAAAAGATTGATTTGGTTGACCTCAATTGGATTTTCAGCAAGAATGGAGCAATATTTTTCACTGAAAACAATTGGTTAATCAAAACTATTATCTAGTGTAATAATTTTCTACAAACTACAGACTTGGGCCTGTTAGACTAAAGTACTCATGAGCAACAATCATAGACATGCATGCTCATGTGATCAGACCATGCAGGTCTATCAGAAATAAATCTTTTTTTTAAAACAGATATCTAGGGGTCAGATTGTGTCTATACATCTGACTATCCTGTAATCAGAGGCGTGCACAGGGTGTGTGCCTAGGCACATCCTAATTACCTTGTGCAGCACTGACTCCCCCTGCTGCTCGGCCCCCCGTAGTGTTTCTGGCTTCCCTCCTTTCCCGTCGGCTGCTGTGGGGGATGTGTCAGTGGGGGAAGGGTCTGCTAAATATGTAATTTACCAGCCCCTTCATTTTCTGAATGAATACTGTAAGTGATTGTATCGATCGCTCCTTTGTCCATTAATAACTAAAGCATAATAAACTGTGTATGTGAAGGAACAAGAAGCTGCTTAGTACAGAGTACTCCCCATTCAGTCACTGTCCAGTGCAGCTGAGGCTGTAGAGAAAGGGACTAGGGAATCGTTGTCCTCAATCCCTTTATCTGTCTCAAAATTGAGACATCAGGGGTCTGTTTAGACCCCTGACATTTCACCAAAGTCCCCCAACAAGGCTCCCAAAAAAATATAAAAAAAAAAAATAATATTATAAAAAAGAGTAAAAAAAAACCGTAAAAAAATAATAATGAAAAATAAAAAAACTACTGACACCGTCCACTGTCCTACTATTATCATCTACTGCTCTACTGAAATTGTCCATGTTTTAATACATTTTAAAATGTTTTTTTACATTTATTTATAATAGTGTATGTCTGTGTGTTTATTTATGTCTAAGCCTGTAATGTCTGCATTTTTTTTTTTTTATTTTTTTAGAAAACTACAGTATTAAATAGTTTTGATACTTCATTAAAATATAAATGGCAGCTAAATAGAGAACAGAGATAGAAAGCAGCAGTGCATGCCAGATCTATACTAATTGAAGTGGCCAGTGAACATGACTGATAAACATGGAATGCACTCAAGAACTGTTTGTACAAGGTAAATAATAAACCCTTATCTTGGCACCAGTCAAATGGCTTCTCCTGTATGTAGATTCCATCAGAAATCAGTTGAGCCTTTTAAAAGGTGTCAATCACACATTCATGTCTGTTGTTTAAAAATAAAGAACGACAGTTTGTCTTTGCAAGATCCAAAACCTTTTTGTTCCAACAGCTACTATTCTACATATAAATCGAAAGCTAGAAGCACAATGGAATTACCCTGTGCAATTGTCTGACATTGTGAATTTCAGAATGCAGTGAATACATTAATATTTGCTGTAACACTAAAAGGTCGATAAAATGCAATATTAACCCAACCAGTGGTTATATTAGTTTATTTTTCTTATGGTATAGTACAGGACATACCACAAATGTGAAAACAATAGAAGCATATAGAAAAATATTTCCAAATTAAATTTATAAGGCTCATACAGCAGGAAAAACAGAACGTGCAGTTAAAAACTCTACATATATACTATATATGAGCTGTAAGGCTGCAAAAAGGGCTCCAGCACTTCTGTAGGAAGGTGGATGTGGGGACACCTAGGTGAGTAACACACACAGTTGCAGGTAATATATTGTGAATCTAGATTTATGCATTATTGATCACAAAAAAATTTCTGAGCATCATCTAAGTTCCGCTTATTAACCACACAAAGACAAGATTAAGCATTTGTTGTAAATTTTGAACACATTGGGGGTGATTTACTAAAGGCAAATATACTTTGCACTGCAAGTACACTTGAAAGTGCACTAAAAGTGACCTTGGAAGTAAAGTCGCTGTAGATCTGAGGGGGATATGCAATCAAAATAAAAACAGCATTTTAGCTTGCACATGATTGGATGATAAAATCAGCAGAGCTTCCACTCATTTCAGATCTACCCCTTAGATTTAGAGCGACTGCACTTCCAAGTGCACTTTCAAGTGCACTTGCAGTGCACTTGCAGTGCAAAGTTGATTTGCCTTTTGTAAATAACCCCCATTGTGTATAAAATCACATTCACCAATATAAATAAGTATGTCAACTTTTAGAAGATTGACACCCTAAAAAGAGGGCAATTTGATGCAAATATTTAAATCCATAAGCTAAAACTGAAAGTGGTTTGAAAATGCCACGCCCCGTAAAACGGCACACAAATTATATTTACTGAGCGTTCACTGTTCTCAATAAATATGTATTTATATGAATCAGCCCCTCATAAAAAAATAAAAAATAATAAGAAGATTATGTTTGGAGAGATGTAGGGATATCTAAAGGGGTATGAGGCTGCAAAAGCATTAATAAAGAGCTAGGTGCTCACAAATCCAAAAAAATATCAAATTAGTACAGAATAAGGAGACAAGACATTGTTGTAGGATTACTGCAAAGATTATTGTTAGCATCTTTCAACACTGAAGGAGATGACAAAGAACCATAAGGTAGCAGATCTGTAGAAATATAAGAATTCCACTGAGAAATGAAGGAGGGAAGAAATATGGGTACTTCCATTACCAATTTGTTTCAAGGTGCAAGGTTCAAGGTTGTCATCCTTTTTGCATGTCTGTTTAAGGAGTAAGTCAGACTTTCTCAATTTTTACCCCAGAGGAACCCTCAAAATTATTTGTAACACCTGCAAGAATTCATTAAATAATTGGAGGTCAATGGAAAGAATGCCACCCTTAACATTGTTTTCAGAATGCCACCTTTACAGACATCAGAAAGATTATTGGCATCATGCCACTGGATGTGCCAAATGGCATTGGACACAGAATTATGCAGGCACCACCAAATGTAAGGTAATTCAGTCACAGTTAAAGGAACCCCTGGTGACCTCTAGGGTTCCATGGAACCGTGGTTGAGAAAGGATAGGATAAGTGGTCACAAGTACTAAAGTACGGCCAAAACTAAACATCCTAAAGCCTGCTGCTTCCAAAACATTATTATCAATCAGAACCAGAGGGTAGGTTTTAATACATGAATTTTATAAACTCTCTGTGGGCACCATCTCTGATGGATTAAAATATAAAACCTCTCACACCACTTGTACACTGGGTGATGGTGTATGAAATAGGACAATTAAAATATGTATTTTACACTTATATGATATGTCCATCCATGATTTTTTTACTGACATTTTTTTTTAATAAAAAGTGAAATACACGTTTTAACTGTTCATAACAAAACATCACAGATTTTTTTACTTCAGGGCTATATTACTCTGTGAGCACATTCAAAGTCCCATTTTATACACCATCAGCATGTGTACATCAGGGGTAAAAGGTTTTATATCCTGTTTCAAAAATATGTCAACAATGGAATCTCCCATATTCCCATCATAACAGGTTTCTTTTAGGGTGGCCAGACATAAAGGCTGTCAGGGCCTGGACGTGAACCTGGGACCTCTGCTGTGTCTGGCAATGACTCTTCTCGCTGAGCTACTTGAGATGCTGGTCCGCACCCTCTCTAATTCAGCACATTGTCTGATCCATTGGACAGCCCTGCCTTGTGCCTTGACTTCTGCTGAACCTTGAACTCTTTGCTTTTCCCATGAACTTCCTAATTTAGTACATGTCTCTGCACTTCGTGTTTGGCAGATTATTGTGATCTCCAGCCAATATCTCACTCTTGTCTTCCTTAGCTGCCATCCATATTTTTGCTACCACACATTACTGACCTTTGGCTTGTTCCTCGACTAGGCTTCTGCCTGATTCCAACCTGCAACCAATTGTTACTGACCCTTGACTTGTTTACTGACTATGCTTCTGTTTGATCCTTACCTGATAGATCCACTACTGGACCCTGGGTTGCTCACCTCCAGGTGGGTCAATCCTGAGGACCGCGACCTTGTACTAACATGCAGAAAAAAAACATCACCATCAGGAGCTCTGGTGAACACTGGTTAGTACTTAGACTCTGCACCTCTGGTGAGCCTGCACAATCCACCAGGATGACCTGCTTGTATACCTATCCTGCTGGTCAGTGGAAGTCCCCCTACTGCTATAGCTACTGACCCCTGACCCCTGATCGTGACATAGGCATGACTCATGCAGATGAGAATGGTTCATCATTGGCTCATCATGGAGAAAAAATATATTTATTGGATGAGACTTTTGGAACTGTTTGACCTGACCACAATTTCCTTCAATACGTCTTAGTCGGGAATGCTTAGAATGTCTTTGCCCCAAAATAAATCTCAGAAAAAACAGACAGGCAGTAATTACACAAACACTAGGATAAGACATTCTAAAATATAGGGCTAGATATATAAATACAGCACACAGTGGACATAGCATCCTCCATACAAAATAGTAGTTTTATGTGAAAGTCTTCCTTTCACCATCACTTCATATTTGTCACCAACATACTTTGCATCATATTGCAAGTTAGCAGACCCTCCATCACTTATTATATCAAAACTTAGCTCCTGTCCCAAAATAATGAATCATGAACATTTTAGCTCACTATATTACCCTGATAAATGTGTATTTGCTTCACCTGCAAGTTAAGTCCTTATACTAGCAATTGCTATCCAATTCAAACTAACCTTCTGGGATTTAAAATGAGTAAAAAAGGTTCCATGGAACCGTGGTTGAGAAAGGATAGGATAAGTGGTCACAAGTACTAAAGTACGGCCAAAACTAAACATCCTAAAGCCTGCTGCTTCCAAAACATTATTATCAATCAGAACCAGAGGGTAGGTTTTAATACATGAATTTTATAAACTCTCTGTGGGCACCATCTCTGATGGATTAAAATATAAAACCTCTCACACCACTTGTACACTGGGTGATGGTGTATGAAATAGGACAATTAAAATATGTATTTTACACTTATATGATATGTCCATCCATGATTTTTTTACTGACATTTTTTTTTAATAAAAAGTGAAATACACGTTTTAACTGTTCATAACAAAACATCACAGATTTTTTTACTTCAGGGCTATATTACTCTGTGAGCACATTCAAAGTCCCATTTTATACACCATCAGCATGTGTACATCAGGGGTAAAAGGTTTTATATCCTGTTTCAAAAATATGTCAACAATGGAATCTCCCATATTCCCATCATAACAGGTTTCTTTTAGGGTGGCCAGACATAAAGGCTGTCAGGGCCTGGACGTGAACCTGGGACCTCTGCTGTGTCTGGCAATGACTCTTCTCGCTGAGCTACTTGAGATGCTGGTCCGCACCCTCTCTAATTCAGCACATTGTCTGATCCATTGGACAGCCCTGCCTTGTGCCTTGACTTCTGCTGAACCTTGAACTCTTTGCTTTTCCCATGAACTTCCTAATTTAGTACATGTCTCTGCACTTCGTGTTTGGCAGATTATTGTGATCTCCAGCCAATATCTCACTCTTGTCTTCCTTAGCTGCCATCCATATTTTTGCTACCACACATTACTGACCTTTGGCTTGTTCCTCGACTAGGCTTCTGCCTGATTCCAACCTGCAACCAATTGTTACTGACCCTTGACTTGTTTACTGACTATGCTTCTGTTTGATCCTTACCTGATAGATCCACTACTGGACCCTGGGTTGCTCACCTCCAGGTGGGTCAATCCTGAGGACCGCGACCTTGTACTAACATGCAGAAAAAAAACATCACCATCAGGAGCTCTGGTGAACACTGGTTAGTACTTAGACTCTGCACCTCTGGTGAGCCTGCACAATCCACCAGGATGACCTGCTTGTATACCTATCCTGCTGGTCAGTGGAAGTCCCCCTACTGCTATAGCTACTGACCCCTGACCCCTGATCGTGACATAGGCATGACTCATGCAGATGAGAATGGTTCATCATTGGCTCATCATGGAGAAAAAATATATTTATTGGATGAGATTTTTGGAACTGTTTGACCTGACCACAATTTCCTTCAATACGTCTTAGTCGGGAATGCTTAGAATGTCTTTGCCCCAAAATAAATCTCAGAAAAAACAGACAGGCAGTAATTACACAAACACTAGGATAAGACATTCTAAAATATAGGGCTAAATATCTAAATACAGCACACAGTGGACATAGCATCCTCCATACAAAATAGTAGTTTTATGTGAAAGTCTTCCTTTCACCATCACTTCATATTTGTCTCCAACATACTTTGCATCATATTGCAAGTTAGCAGACCCTCCATCACTTATTATATCAAAACTTAGCTCCTGTCCCAAAATAATGAATCATGAACATTTTAGCTCACTATATTACCCTGATAAATGTGTATTTGCTTCACCCGCAAGTTAAGTCCTTATACTAGCAATTGCTATCCAATTCAAACTAACCTTCTGGGATTTAAAATGAGTAAAAAAGCAGCCCCAAATAGAAAAACAGAGAAGACTTTATCACAGGGTTAAAAAGTCTAGTGCTAAACTGCTACTAAGTCCCTTTCAACATGCATGGCACAGGTTATATTTATTTGTATTCTTATATTTCTTGATCATGGAAAAAATATATCTCTCAAGCATAAAATTATGTAAGTTTGGTGTACGTATTTATTTTAAACCTGAAAACACCAGCTTTGAAAAGCTATTGTAAAAAGTCAATGAAGAAAATTGAAAAAAAAGAGCAAAATAAAATTGAATTAAAGAAAATGTAAAATATAAGGAACAACTGTTTCCTGAACTACAGAGTTTAAGAAGAAAAGAAAAAATATACAAATATATTTATACCTACTAAGATAAATTTAGTAAAAAAAAAAAATATTTTTTGCATTTTTTGTTTTACATCAGATATAATAAATTATATAGATGCTGGACTTCTTTGCAGTTTGATAAAACAAAGTTTAGGAGCTCAAAGCATCATCTTTCTATGAAAAGTTGATGTTGTCAGCACAGTCAAATGGACATAAATGATATGTAATGCACCAAATTACTGAATAGCTCCTCATAATAGCCACTTCAATTTATTAGTGTCACCCTAGTGACAAATTATAAAGGGCTTGCACCATTGTTCGCCTTTTGGAAGATAATGGAGACATTTATCAAATGGAAATCGACCCAAAGGCAAACATACTTATGAAAGTTTTACACCATTATATTATAAAAACAAAATTAACAAAGGAATGTTTTATTAGATACATTTATCTATACCAAATAGACTTAAAAATAGTGTCAAACTTTAATAAACCCTCTGGCAAAATACAAAACAAAGTCAAGTTAGAGTCTTTCCTTTCATATACTGTATAAATTGTATACATAAATATTGTATGTAGAAAACCCTCTGTGTTTTGCCTTCATGACAATAATCTATTCCAGTATACAACTGATATATTATGTCCCTGATCTAAAATAAAATATATGCTTCACTTCTGCATCTTAATGTGCGCATTTGGTTTATGTACTAGGCAGGAATAGCAACAAATATATATATATATATATATATATATATATATATATATATATATATATATATATATATATATATATATATATTGTTTTATTTTTTTATTTTTGTAAATTTTTCTTATATTTAGTATATGAAAAAAAAAAACCCTGACCAGCAGTTTTTTATAAGCTGGTGAATACCAAGAGTGTCCTTGAAGTTATACTGTCAACAGCATATTAAACTCTATTAATATTGAAGGAGGCTAAGATCATTATGAACGTGAACAAATTAATGACACACTGTGCCTTTATCACCATTGCTCATATTATTCATAGCCTATTTTAACAAAACATCGTTTTAAGTTTGGCAACCTCTGTACAGACAAATGAAATTAAAATGCTGTCACTTATTTTTATTGTTTTCTTTATTTTTTGGTTGGTTACAAAAGGCCAAAGCTATTTCACTGCTTTTCTGTACTGAATGTATATCATGGTGATTCCATTCTCCTAATAGATTGTAATTTGCATGAGCATAATTTCATATAGGGATGAGCTGAACACCCTCCTGTTCGGTTCACAGCAGAACATGCGAACAGGCAAAAAATTTGGCAAAACACATGAACACCATTAAAGTCTATGGGACACAGACATGAATAATCAAAGTGCTAATTTTAAAGGCTTATATGCAAGTTATTGTCATAAAAAGTGTTTGAGGACCTGGGTCCTGCCCCAGGGGACATGTATCAAATTCAAATGTGCACATTTTTTTTTTTTTTTTTTTTAAACGGACGTTTTTTCGGGAGCAGTGATTTTTTTAATGCTTGAAGTGAAACAATAAAAATTTAATATTCCTTTAAATATCGTGCCTGGGGGGTGTCTATAGTATGCCTGTAAAGTGGTGCATTTTTTTCCGTGTTTAGAACAGTACCACAGCAAAATTACATTTCTAAAGGAAAAATTGTCATTTAAAACTGACCGTGGCTACAATGAATTGTCAGGTCTTGGCAATATAGATACAGATAATTGAAAAAAATGAGCATGGGATCCCCCCTCAGTCCATTACCAGGCCCTTTGGGTCTGGTATGAATATTAAGGGAAACCACAAACCAAAATAAAAAAAAAATGGCGTAGGGCCCCCCCCAAAATCCATACCAGACCCTTATCCGAGCACGCAACCTGGCAGGCCGCAGGAAAAGAGGGGGGGATGAGAGAGCGGCCCCTCCTCCTGAACAGTACCAGGCCACATGCCCTCAACATGGGGAGGGTGCTTTAGGGTAGCACCTTGTCTCCATGTTGATGGGGACAAGGGCCTCATCCCCACAACCCTTGCCCAGTGGTTGTGGGGGTCTGCGGGTGGGGGGCTTATTGGAATCTGGAAGTCCCCTTTAACAAGGGGATGCCCAGATCCCGCCCCCCTGTGTGAATTGGTAACGGGGTACAAATGTACCCCTACCATTTCTCAAAAAAAGTGTCAAAATGGTAAAAAAGACAAAAGACAGCTTGGCACAAGTCCTTTATTAAAAAAAAAAATATTTCCCACGGTGTAAGTTCACGCCACCTGACGGACTGAAAAAAAGAAAAAAAAAACGGCAACCGAATCGCCTCAATGGAAGACTCCCGCCGTCTGACGTGTCTTCACTGTGACAGCTCTTATATAACTTCCCCATGGCTTGCCCGTGGCGTCAGAGGGGGCGGGTCACCCGTTTACATCACTGGGTGGTCCCGCCCCCCTCTGACGCCACGGGGAAGCCATGGGGAAGCCCCCATACGCCAGAGGGGGGCGGGGTCACTCAGTAACGTCACAGGGTTTCCAATACCCGGTGACGTACTTACGTTCAACTCGAACATCGGACTCATCCCTATAGCACATGCACAAGTTTAGGCACATGATGTCACGCGCTTCATCTCACATACTGAACTCCAATACCTCAAAAAAATCTAAAAAGTAAAAACATGATAAAGATATATTTCCTAGTCTCAAAATATGTTGAATTTCACAGGATTAATAACATAAATTTACAAGCTAAAACTGCACTGCTGTTATAACCGCTCTCCATGTACAAGTGGTTACAGCATCACTAAACAATTTCAAATACTGAAAGCAACCATTTAGTACAGCATGTAAAAAGATAGACTTTTACATGTATTTTTCTAAGTGTTTATAACATTAAAATATGCAATCAACAAATGCAAACACAAAAATTATATCACAATGGAAACATCAGTTTCAATATGTAGGTACTAGAGATAAAAAACACAAAATGTAAAGTTGTTTAATTATAGCTAGCAATAATAACTTATAAACGTGAAATAATATTGTGTCTGTAGCTTCAGTCAAAGGCAGAAACATGATACAAATAACTAACCACAGATTTACAGGATGACAGGTGGTGGTGAGTGGTGACTAATACAGACTGCCCCTAAGCTCTCCAAAATCTATGATCAACTACTTTGTACTATGTCTGTAAGTCACAGCTAAAATTACTCATGACATCTAACTGATATCTGACCTACAAATTCTAAAATAGATTTAAGGCAAGGGGAAACTTTTTGACACAAACATAAAACGAAAACATAGACACGTATTCTAAGCATCCCTAAGCATCAGTTTTAATGAATTATTATTAAAGTGGATGTAAACCCCCACATATGCCCAGTGAAGTAGACTTTCAGCTCTGTTTGTTGAATCTTTCAGGGCTTTGCTAATCTATTTATAGCATCCTCCCCAACACAAAACTCAGGCTGCTTTTATCATATGCGACAGAGAACTTGTCAGGAGTTATCAGGCTGATAACAGAAGAACGGAGCAGGAGAAAGCCACGGGACATAATGCTTTGAAGATAGATAACGAAACACTACAATCATTTATGCAAAAACCATCATTGTTTGCTGTAGATTACCTACATTTACACATGATTGTGACATTCCACAATGTTTTTATAAATAATCCTGTACACGTCCATTTGGATCCATTGTTTAATGTCTTTGTTTAGTGTAAAGTAGTCACGTCACAAGTGCAAAATTTGGTGCAGCTCTGCATAGAAACCAGCTTCCAGCTTTTTTTTTTGTCAAGGTATTAAGTGATTGTAAAGGTTTTTTTTTTAAATAACAAACATGTTATACTTACCTGCTCTGTGCAAGGGTTTTGCACAGAGTGGCCTTGATCCTCCTCTTCTGGAGTGCCCCGGCGGTGCTGCTGGCTCCTCCTCTTCATCAGGGTGCCCCCACGGAGAGCTGCTTTGCCTCGGGGCACCCGTGTGGGTGCCCTCTAGAGTCCCACTGCTGCGCCCATTGACACAGACAGCAGGACTTGGCCCCGCCCCAGGCTGCCGTGTCCCTGGATTTGATTGACAGTGGCTGGAGTCACGGGGCTTGTGCACATCACTGGAACGATCAGGTTCAGGTAAGAAAAGGGGGGGCTCTGGGGGGGCAGCTGCAGCACAGAAGGTGTAGCTGCTGACTTTTAATAAACACACACTCACCTGTCGCACAATCCAGCGATGTGTCCGCCCAAAGCCTCAATTCTCTTCAACGCCTCTCCCCTGTGCCAACAGCTTGAGGCTTCACAGTCGGGTGCGCACTGTGCATGCCCGAGTCACACTGCGCGTCCTAAATGGCTGGGCAATCTTCTGGAATCTGTGACCTGTCCCAGATTGCAGGGAGGGAGGGGGAGAGGAGACTGTCCGCTTGGGCCACCTAGGCTGAAAGTGGGAGCTGGGTACCTGTCATAACTAGGTACCCACTCCCCCCCAAAAAAATGACATGCCAAACGTGGCATGTCAGGGGGTCAGGAGTCATTAAAGTGGCACTTCCACTTTTGGGTGGAACTCTGCTTTAATGCATAGAATGCATTAAGGTGAAAAACCATGAGACTTTACTACCCCTTTAACCCTTTGCCGACCAGCCACCGTCATTATACTACTGCGGCAGGTTGGCTTGTTCCCGCAAATCACAGTAGCTGTACGTTGGCTTGGGAACTTGCTTTTGTTGGCACGCGCTCCCATTGGCCAGCGGGGGGAGCTAATCAGCGGGTCCGGCAGACTCGCAGTGACAGAACAGGGATCTGCCTGTGTAAACAAGGCAGATCTCCGTTCTGACAGGGGAGATCACACAGATCCTGTCTTTCTGCTAAGCAGATCTGGGTGTTTCCCCAGTCACACAGTACCCCATACAATTAGCAAACACAAACAGGGAATACATTTAACCCCTTGATCACCCCTGATGTTAACCATTTCCCTGCCAGTGTCATTAGTACAATAACAGTGCATATTTTTAGCACTGATTACTGTAATAATGTCACTGGTTCCCAAAAAAGTGTCAAAAATGTCAGTTAGGTGTCCGATTTGTCCGCCGCAATGTCGCAGTTCCGCTAAAAATCACTGATCGTGATTTACTAGTAAAAAAAATAATAATAAAAATGCCATAAATCTATCCCCAATTTTGTAGACGCTATAACTTTGTGCAAACTAATCAATTTTTGCAACAATATGTAGCAGAATACATAGCGGCCTAAACTTATTAATAAATTCGTTTTTTTTACTTTTTTTTTTGGAAATGTTTTATAGCAGAAAGTAAAAAAAAAAAATTTCCCCCAAAATTGTCGCTCTTTTTGTTTATAGCGCAAATACCACCAAAAGAAAGCTCTATTTGTGGAAATAAATGAACATCAGTTTTGTTTGGGTACAGTGTTGCACGACCACGCAATTGTTAGTTAAAGTGACGCAGTGCTGTATCGCAAAAAATGGCCTGGTCATTAAGGGGGCAAATTCTTCCAGGGCTGAAGTGGTTAATTTAACAAGCTGCAGTACATTTTGCACTCTCTAGTTTTAGTACATCAACGCCACAGAGTTTTATACTTTCAAAAATGATTTATTTTATATGCACAAGAGAGAATACATGCTGGCGTACAGGAGGATAGGCATGAATCAGTGGCACTGCACTTATCAGTAGATGACCTGTCACCTATGGGGATTCTTTTGCAAGTACTACTGGATCATGGAAATGGAGCTGCATTTCTTTCATCTGTATGCAAATTATGCAGCTGGCTTCTGTCCCCAACCACTGCCTAGTGGTCAAGGGAAGCGCTCTGAAATTCCCCATTGGGTCTGTGCTATAGGTCTGACAGTTTTTACCAGTGGGTGAGGAGAGAAACGGGCAGCTGCATACTTCACATACAGTAGAAAAACAAAAATAGGCAACATAGTCCTCAAGAGATTTAAGAACTTGCCAGGGCGTTACCTCTCCAGCAGTTACCCAAAAATTAAATATTAGTTTTGGGTAGACTGTCTATTTAATGTGACTCTAAGCCCCCGTACACACGATTGGAAATTCCGATCACAAAATCCGTCAGATTTTTTCCGACGGATTTTGTCCTGACGCTGGTGTTGCATACACAAGGTGGGACAAAGTTTTCGGAAAATCCGATCATTCTGAATGTGGTGACGTTCGTTGCGTACGATGGAACTACGTACAGGCTAGTAGCCAATAGCTTTGGTCTCGTAATTTGATCTGAGCATGCGTGGCACTGTGTCCGTCGGAATTCTCTACACACGATCGGAAAAAGTCTGATCGGAGAAAGTCCGATCAGATTTTGTTGTCGGAAAATTTGAGAGCAAGATCTCAAAGTCCGATGGAGCCCACACACAGCCGGATTTTCCGACAACATGGTCCGATCTGACATTTTCCATCGGAAATTCCAACCGTGTGTACGGGGCATTACACTTAATTTTCTATCATTCCTCCACCTTAAAAATAAATCAATTAAAATAAATACTTAACAGTTAACCAGGAATTGACCATACATAGTAGAACCTTCTTGCACACTCTCCTTTCAATTTGTCAACAATTTACCATGCAATGGCCCACATGATTGGATATAATTTGTATGGATTTTTTTTTTAAGTAGCTCTTCCCTCTACGTTCTTGTTGGTAAATCTAAAGGGGATTGTGTGGAGACTATACAGTCAGAATGAAATATGTGATTACTGTAACAATGACTTGACCACTTAAGGTTTATTCCTTAACACTTTACCTAAGCTCTAGTACTGAATTGACTCTTGTTGGATAGGGCTGTCCAATGGTTGCAGAGAGTAAGTAATGCAAATCTACTCTACACTAAAGTGGAACACTGTACACACCAGAATGGGGATTAAACTTGGAGTGTAACACTGTGCTCTTGACAGGCATTGTTCCTGCATAATACAGAGGAACATTATCTCTGTAGTGTCATGACTCTATTTGCTTAATTCTTTTTATTACAAAAAAAGACTGTGTGTGGAACAAATACAACTTATAAATGTTGTACTAAACAAATTAATATATGTAAATCATGATATATGATGTCGCTATGCAATACCATATGTAGATTAGTCTGCTTGCCTTTCAGAAGCTAATTTTGACCGTAAAGACAAGGTCAGTTGAATGTTGACATGCAACATTGCTATCTTTATGCACAAGCTGTGTTTATTAACAAAAAACAACTTAATTAATCCAGGGAACAGCTGCTCAATAGGTTTGGCAGGAAACTCTTATTGCCTCGGGTTAACAGTGTTCCCTAGACTGGTGGTAACAGGGAGTATTGCATAATTTGCTTCTCTTCCGCAGACCCTCTAGGCAGTAACAGAAGGTAAGTGACCTGTAAACAGCTATAAAATAGTGGCAGCAAAAAAGTTTTAGGAAAAGCAATTTTACGAGCATATGGAAAGCTTCAATTAACAATACTTGTATATCACTGGAAAGAACTTCTAAAAGAATATGTATGTGACATGTCATCATAGGGTAATTATGGGTATATTGTATCTTTAGCTGGTCTCTTCACTAGTCACTTCAGCACCAGTTTTCTATGTCTTTTAAGCATATCCTAAGCTTTCTCTGTCAATGAAAGGGTCAAGACCATGGGTTACAAGTCATATGGTGAATGAATGAGACTGACTTATAATGAGATGCAATTTCAGTGAGTGACATTTGGTAGATCTCCAAGGATTATGTTAGCTTAGCCCCAAGTTAGTATTACTCTTTTTTGTTATTACTTATTTATAAGACAGTAACATATCTTACACAACTGTAAAAGGACTGAAGCATGTCAATTATAAGATAAATTGATATAATAAGTCTATGTCACAAAGTGCAAACAAAAAAAGAACAAAATGACACCTAGCATGATAAGATATGTTTTAAAATAAGTGCTGGCTTAATGAACAGTCCCAAGGGGCAGTATGCATATGATGTGAAATGCTAGTGGCAATACATTTAGCTGTAGACTCTACATACTACTAAATCAATGACAGAGTATGCATACATTAGCCATTCATGCAAGCAGAACATTTAATTTAAATTATGTTCAACAATAACAACGTATATTTTGAAAGCATAAAAAACAATTCATAGCACACTAAATAACAGATAATAGTTATCAAGAAAATGTTAATATAACCTATTCATTTCAATGACTCGCTATTTTTTTGTTTGCATTTAGCATTGTTAATAGCAATTATTTTGTGAATAGTATATAAAAATTTAATTTAACTGAGTTAAATCAGGGTGGGTCTCAGAAGTGCATTTAGTTCTGCACTCGTGTGATATTGGGCTAAGGTCCTCTGATGGCTGACGTCCCTCAGTTGGTCCAGACTCTGGGGCAATCCTGACTTTTAGGCTATTTTCACACTGGGGCCGATGGGCGTTGGTGGCAAAGCACCGATATTTGGCTGAAAGTGGGCGGTTTTAACCCCTGCTAGAAGCCGAAAAAGGGTTAAAACCACACGCAAAGCATCACTGCCCCATTGTTTTCAATGGGCAGGGGTGCTTTAGGAGTGGTGTATACACCGCTCCTACAGCGCTGCAAAGATGCGGCTTGCAGGACTTTTTTTTACTGTCCTGCAAGCGCACCGCTCCAGTGTGAAAGCACTCAGGCTTTCACACTGGAGAGACAGGAGAGGCTCTTTACAGGCGCTATGCATGCGCTATTTTTAGCGCTGTAGAATCTGTAAAGCGCCTCAGTGTGAAAGTAGCCTAAGCAAACCCCCCCTCCGCAGTCAGCACTGGAGGGGAAGAGCAGAGAACCGGTGACTGACATTCAACAGCTCTCTGCTCATTGAAGACCGATAACTGGGCAATTAGCGTTATTTGATCACTCCGTTTTCAGTGTTAGTGGCGGAGGGGGTCAGAGGCAGCATCAGACAGGTGCTGCATCTTAATAGGCAAGTATGAATTTTTTTTTTGTTTTTTTTAATCCCACACTTCTCTTTTAACAGTGCAAATAGTACAAAAATAACTTGGTAAGGTTTTTGACAGTCTATGGGGGCAATTACTAGAGTGACTGGTTCCGTCTTCTGTTGGTTCCATCTTTTACTGTTGGTGGCCACACACATTACAATCTGATTGTGCAGTCTCCTTTCGATTTACCAGAAATACGGTGTGATGACTGCCTAACTGAATACAAATTTAATTTATTGTTAAGTTAGATGCTTTTATTATTAAAGTTGTCTATAGGTATTTGTGGACTGTCAGATGTTCATGTAAAATCTGGCCATCCCAGAATGTCTTCCTGTATCTCCTGTAAACAGAAATACTCTAAATGTGCGAGCGTCAGGGATAACCAGAGTTATTGATTGTTATTTCTGTAGTCATTTCTAGCTAGGGTCTGAGTTGCATGCTCAAAGACATCTGCATAATTGGACAAGTGTAATCTAAAATCTAAAGGCACCTACATTTATTGATAAATTGTCACCTGGCCACATGAACTACAACTTGTTTGTATAGTCTCCTTTAGATTTACTGATGGCTTTTGTTTAGATGGGCTGTCACTAAGGCTCCATTCACACTTATACAACTCCAACTTGCGCCGAATTTGGAGTGCAGCTTTGGTGCAACTTTGATGCAACTTTGGATGGGTGCAACTTGGATATGACTTTGACTTTGACCAGTGATAATGGACAACTGTTGCACAACTGTTGCATTGTATAACATTCAGGTACGACTTTCATGCAAATTTTGAGGGTTACATATACATAGATAATAGTGCGCTCCTGATTACTATGCAATAAATGAAATACTGAAAGTTTATCAATATACAATCAAACAATGAATTAAATAGTCCATAAGGTTTAATATGGAAATAATTCCATGTGCCAATAGCAATGAAAACATATAGTGGAATGAAAGTGTATCTAATTCTTCTCAAAATAATGATATATCCCACCGGGTGGCAAACCACGTGAATTAAGGCATTCCACCATACACACATGTGCCCTCCACCAGAATCAAGCCTCTTACCAGATGGTTGTGATCCCCAATTACAGAGATCAAACACACATGAGAAATAATGGACCCCTTCAGGTGTCTCTAAATGGGATCAGTATGGTCCACTGGGTTTCAACATATGATATTCCCAATACCAATGCCACAACTTTGGATTCAACTCAGACAGCCGCCATAGAGGAAAAGGAACATAGGTCGCATAAGCAGTGAATACTGCTAGTACACGTTTATTGTTGAAAGCACCAAAAGGTACTCACAAGCATTCAAACCGCATGAAAACTCACTGACAATTGGCATCAGTGGGTGTGAAAGATGTCAAACGTTTGTTGCCCGCCCAAATAGTTTTGGATCACAGCGCATCGTCAGGGAAACAGGAGTATAAATAAATGCACTATTATTTATGTATATATATATATATATATATATATATATATATATATATATATATATATGTACACTGTATATATGTTTTCACATCACTTTTGGTATTCAGGTGATATATAGGTGCAGCTCTTTGATAACTCATTACACTTCAGCGCAGAAACACACTTTTGTTTAAAAAACTTTTGAGGTTATTAAGTCTATGGCCCTCAAGTTGCATGAAAGTCGGACCAAAGTAGTGCATGAACTACTTTGAAGTCGCTGCAACTTTAAGTCGAACATATATGAATGGTTATTATTGGAAAACATGGGGAATGACTTTTCATGTGACTTTGATGTCCAACGTTGCATGACAAGTGTAAATTGAGCCTTAATAATTGTTGATAAATCAAAAGAAAATTGTACAGAAATTGTACAACTGGATTGTTAAATGTGCGGCCAGGTTAATATGTTGATGCTCTACAAAAAATGCATAAGTGATTTAGCAACTAAAGCACAGGACTCATGTTCATACTTCTGTCTTATACAAGTGTTTGAATTAGCATTACAACATCCTTCCCTGGCATGCATGGCATGTGTCTTATCTACTCTCTGAACTATAATATAGCTCCTATTGTTAATCAGCTCTTTGGAATAGTGTCTCCAAGCTAACTGGCTTGCAAAACAATTCTTGTCCCAGATTGCATAAACTGACTTTATAAAGAAAATTAAGCTTCATGCAATTTCTACAGAAAAGTCATGCCATCTTCAGATTCTGGTGGCCTCTGCCAGGCTACCTTGTAATCCCTCATGACCCCAATGAATGTATTGCAGAAGTAATGCAGACCCTTAAATGTGAGTGCAGTCGAGCTAGGTGCTAATTGCCATCATTAGTGACAGTATATTGTGGGTTGTCTTTACTCACTGCCTTAAAGTGGTTGTAAACTCGGCTACAACAAATAAATAAAAAAAACCTGCAAGACAATGGCATAATGAGCTAGTATGCATAGTATACTAGCTCATTATGAATTACTTACCCGAGAACGAAGCCCCCGCAGCCATCCTCGTCTCCCCCTCTGGCCGGCGACATCTCTCCTGGGGGTTACTTCCGGGTATCGCGGCTCCGTCGCTGTGATTGGCAGGAGCCGCAATTATGTCACTCCTGGTAACGGCACACAGACTGAGGCAACGGCAAATATGTGCCATTGCTTCAGTTTGCCAAAGTGCGCATGTGCTGATGTCATAGGTACATGCAGGGAAGAGGGGATATCTCCTAAACAATGCAGGTTTAGGAGATATCCTGGGTAGCTACAGGTAAGCCTTAATATAGGCTTACCTGTAGCATACATTTTTAAAATAGGGTTTAACCATTATCATTCATCATAGACAGTGTATTTGCTAACTGCCAGTACTCAGTGTGAACATTTTCATCTGTTTTCATCAGAAAAGAAGAAAAACAATAACCCTACAACAACCCATACTGTGAAATTGTGCAAATAAATTTGTGTGGTTCATTTTGCAGGAAGTTGGATTGTGATGAACATATGGCTGAACTTAAGGTGAAATGGACACTAGGAAGTTAATTTATGTATATTTTCTCTTCTCTGTTTTCTCTTATTCTGTAAATCTCATCTCCTGCCTTTATTACAGCAGATTTATGTGTATGACTAGTTTACACGGTTCAGAAAAACAAAAAGCTGACGGAGCACGTGGCTTATTCACATTACTTTGTATTACCACCCATGGCAATCCCATATATAATAATATATATATATATATATATATATATATATATATCAGTCTGTATATATATGAAATAATATAGGGTAGTTATATAATAAAATATACTATGACCGATTTCCGACCCTTAGTCAGATCGGTATAGCTGCCAATATACAAACCTCCTGTAGTAAATAATACGTATGAACTGTTTCTGAGGAAAGTATTTCACCTCCTCCATTCCCAAAATGTTTATTCTGCGTAAAATCCTATCCATTGCCCTCTGAAAAATTTGACAACATGCTCTATGACACTTTGGCAAGTCTGAAAAATGCAAGAACTCCTTTGCCTGCTTATGACTTTCCACAGTGGGGATTGGAAGTTCCTTAGACCCGTCGTTGAGCCTCCCTTCTCTGACATAAACGGGGTGCCCTGGTCCGTGAGTATTTCCTTGGGAAAACCAGTCCGTGTAAACAACTGGAATAATTCCCGAGCAATAGCCTTAGAGGAGGTATTCCGCAGGGGTAGCGCTTCAGGATACCGGGTGGCATAGTCAAGGATCACCAGTATGTAGGAGTGACCTCGAGCTGACTTTACCAAAGGACCCACTATATCCATGGCTATTCTCTTGAATGGGACCTCAATTATGGGCAGAGGGACCAAAGGGCTCCGGAAGTGGGTCACCGGCGCGGTCAACTGACAGGTGGGACAAGAGGCACAGTATCTTCTTACCTCTGCTTTCAGACCTGGCCAGTAAAACCGGTCGGTGATCCGTGCCTCCGTCTTTTCAACTCCCAGGTGTCCCCCTAAAACATCATCATGGGCCAGGTCCAGGACCTTGCGTCTATACTGTTGGGGTACCAATAATTGTTCTACCACATTTTCTCTCACTTTGGTAACCCGATAAAGCAATTCATTATATATGGCAAAGTGGGGCCACCGCTCATTCGCACCTGGCTCTTGGGGTACCCCATTTAATACTACAACTTGTTCCCGTGCACGGGCCAAAGTGGGGTCCTGCATCTGGGCAGTACCAAATGTCCCCTGGGGAACACCCAAATCCGGCAGGGCAGGGGTAGAGGCCACTTCCTCATCCTCTTCACCCAGCATTACCTGAAGTGGGGAAGGTTCCCCCTCCTCAGTGTTCAGGTAGGTCTGTGAACCACACATTTTGACACCCTTCACAGTATCAGCACTACTTTCATCACCATTAACCCAATCATTAGCATTTGTATCAACTGGATCCACATTAGGTTCATTTGGCATCTCAGGGTTATTACCCTCAACCATAGGAACAGAGGAACTAGTTTCTCCCCAGTCTTGGGATCGTTCAGATAGTTCTCCTTGTCCCCACAGTTTTTCAAAAAATGGACAGTCTCGTCCTATGATAACATCATGTATCAAGTTCTTTACCACCCCCACCTCTTGAGTACCAGTGCCATATGCTGTGGAAATGGACACCGAGATGAGAGGGTACTCTCTAGTGTCCCCGTGAATGCATACAACCCGTAAAGTTTTGCTTACCGGACCGATCTTCCCAAGTACTCTAGGATGAACAAGGGTTACCATGCTTCCGGAGTCCAACAAAGCCCAGGCAGGGAGGTGGATCACTTGGACTACACACTCAAATCTTCTCCGCGGTCAAGGTGTGTGGTACATCCTCTATGAGCATAAAAAGACCCCCTCCGAAGAACCCCGCATTCCAAGCAGATCCTCCACCACTGTTTATCGCTCTACCATGAGGAGGTTCACTGTTTTGGGGTCTCCATGGCTGACCCACCGTCACTTGGTTGCCAGGGGCAACAGCTGCTTGCTCACGACCCTGAGAACACTGCTGCACTACTTCTTTTAAGGCAGTCACCAGAGCCTGCATAACCCCTTGCTGGGTTGCTTTCTGTGCTGCCAACTGAGCCACCAACAGGCGAGTATTTTCTTCATGGCGTTTCTGCGCTTGCATATTAGCCAGGGATAGTTGTTTAATTAGTTCCTCCATTGCTTCAGCTTTCAGGGCTTGGGCAGCTTTAACCCCGGACATAAACCCACTGTACTGTCCCTTTAAATGTCAGTTTTAAATTCAAATGCAAAAACAGCAACAAAAAAAAAAAAAAACGCCTGTTACTCTTTCCTGCCCGCATTCGAGCACCACTTGTAAAGTTCGGGGGACCAGCCAGACCGCAGTACACAGGCTTTTAACCCAAAAGGAGGTTTATTAAACTTAAAACAGCTTGACAGCAGCAAAAACAAAAGAAAAAGGTTTCAGTCTCACCGACTATATATATATATATATATATATATATATATATATATATATATATATATATATATATATATATATATATATATATTATATTTATATATATATATAAAAATATATGAACTGTTTCTGGAAAGAATGTTTATTCTGCAAATTTGACAACATTTTAAATTTATGATTTAGACCCTTCTCTGAACCAACTGGTTTTGGATTATGAGGAAGTTATTTTTTTTTTCTCGGTGAAGCTCATTGAACATACTGTGACATACATTTCTCAGGCAAATCAAGCGATAAATCAGGCTTCTTCTCGGTTAGAAAAGTCAATGTGACAGTTTTTTTTGTGTAAGGCTTCATGCACAAACTTCCAAAAAAAAACTGCTGGATAAAAAATGTCCTATATTTTAGAGTTTTTTTGCAAGTGTTTAGCAGTGTTTAACACAGTGTGTAAGCTACGTTTAGTACATATAGCGTTGAGGAGTGGGGCCATCAGCATCCTTAACAACCACTGAATATCTGGTTGGTAGGGAGTGGGCCAGCAAGCCGACGCCACGTCCTTAACAATGGGGTTGCCCACTGACAGCTAAAAGTACATTTTTAAGGAGCATCCCATGCCAAAATCTAAAAAAAAAAAATGGCGTGGGGTCCCCTCAAAATCCATACCAGGCCCTTATCCAAGCATGCAGCCTGGCATGCCAGGAAAGGTTTCCTGAACCATGCCAGGCCACATACCTTCAACATGGGTGGGTGTTTTGGCATAGTGGGGCTCCCGCCCCAAAGCACCTTGTCCCCATGTTGAAGAGGAAAAGGGCCTCTTCCCCACAACCCTGGCCCGTCATTGTGGGGGTGTGTGGGATGACTTATCAGAATCTAGAAGCCCCCTTTAACAAGAGGGCCCCAGATTCCGCCCCTCCCCTACGTGAATGAGTATGGGGTACATCTTACCCCTTTTCATTCACCAAAAAGTATCAAAAATAAATAAAAGCCACACACAGGTTTTGACAAGTGAAAAACAATGCCCCCTGGTGTAGATCCATCGATAATCACAATGAACGCCTCTCCTGTCAACGATCGGCGGGTCCAGCCCACTGATTGGCTCCCACTGTGTCCAAAGAAGACCCAATGTACAGTGGGCGGTCCGGAAGTGGTTAAAAAAATGTATGATGCTCAAAACAGCAGCTATTAAAATGCCCAGTGTGCAGGAGGCCTAACTGAGACCCCTGTGTCTGTAATCCTGGGCAGCCTAGTAAAACAGATATGCACAGGACTGCAACAGATTTACCACTGGAGGTGAGAAAGAATTTTTTCCGATGAGGCAGTTTTTCCTACTTTTATCTGTTTGTTTGCTATACTGGACTATGAATAATCCAATTTTTTCCTAATTTTCCCTGTTAACATTTGCACGCTGAGAAACGCTAGCGCTACTTCTACTCTTACAATGGTACATACACTTTTTTGGGCTTATTCAGACATTTGAGGTTCCAAAGACCACAATTGGAGTGCAAGTTTTTGCATGCGTTTTTATTATTAAAGGATTCTCCTCCAATAAAACTGTTCTCCTCCCCTTGCCCAGCCCATGAAATAAACTTCAAAAGCTTGCTACATGTGCAAAAACCCATGAAGTATGCCTGTAATACACCTGAATCACCAAGAAAAATTCACTTCACAATCACAAAGAAAATACTTTGCTCAGGTGTGAATTCAGGTTAAGAAGTGGCCAGGGGCACGTTTTGTTCAATCCAATGATGAATGATCTATTAAAAGAGTTATTATTGTAAATAAAACATTTGATGGAAATTCAAACCAGAAGTGCAAGTAACAAACCTCAATGTGTTCTGTTTACTGGGACGTTTACCTAAAGTTGCCTTTTATAAGAAAAGCAAAAATAAAATTCACTTAGCATTAGTCACTAAATGCTTAGTACGAAACAAAATGAGGTATGAGCGTCAATGTGAAAAGGTGGGGTATACAAATATATTTCTTTGAATTTATACAATGCTAATATCAAAAAGCAAGCTGAAAAATAGACCCTTATTACAAGAATATAATGGCCAGAGATTATCTCCTTGGCTTGCAATTAGCTTCCCCACCGATTCAGTGAATGTGTTTTGTTCTGATTTTGCTATTTTCTGCATGTACATGATGAGACAACTAAGGTATAATTGTGTTGGGCGTCACAGATAAAAAAAAAAGCCATTAAGCTTCATATTTCATCTATAAAACTTAATTTACATTTAAACTTTAATCTCTAATAATTTTCTTTCAGCTGAGCGATGAAATGGTCAGCTTTAGAGTGAAAAGGTTCAATAGCACACTGCAAATTACTTAAAAACATTCAAAATAGAAAAAAATGGAAAAATTACTTTCTATTATAATTGCTTGTTGTATGTTTGTTGACTAAATAATAAGGGATTTAAAGAGAAGTTGTCATAAAATGTGGTCTATTACTATTTATTCACCTAAATTTGGTTTAAAAAACCTCAGCAGGAATTGTGGAACCATAAATATGAACTTCAGAAATATTTTTCACATAAACTACATTGAAAAAACAAAGTTGATGATAGGTTGGCTGATTACTGTCTGACATTTTATTCAACTGATATTCAAAGTTGTCCTAGAAAAAAAGCCAAATTGTATAAATGCACCCAAATTGTACAATGTCTGACCTAATGATGTGCTAAAATATACACCTATTTATGATCTCTTCCTAATCCAACATGATTCAGCTGTTCAAACTAGCTTATCTCACAATCTCTTTACATATTTTATAAACACATTATTCATCACAATGCCATATTTTCTGCTGTTAAACTAGCGTGTTATAGATACATAGTTATTTAGTTGGTAAGGTTGAATAGAGGCACCAGTCAATCCAGTTCACCCATGAGTGTGTGTTTTTGCATGTGTGTGTTTATGTCACTACCATTTTCAATATCCCTGTACATTGTTTTCATTAACCAATTGCCTACCAGGTCGGCTCATTCCCACGAATCGCCATACTTGTACGTTGTTTCCTTTAAGAGCCATAGCAGGCAGGAATGGGGAACCATATGCGCATGGACAGCAGCCGCGATGTCCGCTTGCCACCCACGATCATGAGCACGAGAGCCAGAACAGGGATCTGTGTGTGTAAACCCACAAATCCCCGTTCTGACAGGAGAGGAGAAACAAATCTGCTGTTCCTAGTAATCAGGAACACCGATCTGTCTCCTCCTCCAGTCAGTCCCATCCCCCCCAGTTATAAACACACATGAGGGAACACGGTTAACCCCTTGATCGCCCACTAGTGTTAACCCCTTTCCTTCCCGTGACATTTACACAGTAATCAGTGCATTTTATAGCACTGATCACTGAATAAATGTCCATGGTCCCAAAAAAAGTGCCAAAAGTGTCCGATCTGTCTGCTGCAATGTCACGGTCTCGCTAAATATCGCAGATCGCCACCATTACTAGTAAAAAAAAAAATAACAGTGCCATAAATCTATCCCTTATTTTGTAGATGCTATAACCTTTGCTCAAACCAATCAATATACGCTTATTGCAAAAAAATTGTTACCAAAAATATGTAGAAGAATACATATTGGCCTAAACTGATGAAGAAATTCGTTTTTTTATTTATTTATTTAATTTTGGGATATTTATTTTGATAATTGTGGGACTTTGATTGACAGCCTCAGGAGCCAATTGTTCCACTGATGTGTCTTCGTCAATCAGGAGGGAGAGTCCTGGAGGGCCAAGTCACTCGTGCATATCGCTGGACCAAGATGGGGCTCAGGTAACTATTATGGGGCTACTGCACACAGAAGGCTCAATCACACATGGCTGGAGCATTGCGCAGTCATGAAGAACTGATTGTTATTACATGACTCCACAACTTCTCCTCCATAGAAAGGCTTAATTGTTTGTTTAGTCTAGGGAAGGTTTTAAGTATAGAAATACCTAGCTAATTCCTTATTGCTCCACCAAAAGCTGGCACTCTCCTTTGCTCTTCTCAACTCCAGGTAAGTGGGCTGACACATGACATAATCAAGTACAATGTGAGAACCACTGCTTCTGCATGACATCAGAGAGGCTGCGACCACATGATTGGCAAAGAAGGGTGACTTCATTGAATGGGTCATTCAGTGAAGTGCAGGAGTGAGTAATAAAGGTAGGTACTCTTCAGCTTAAAACATCCCCTAGACTAAACGGGTATCTAACCCTTGTTGTGTCAAAAACACTCAGTTTGCACATACATTTAATGCTGCACTGCTGTGGTGCAATTAATAAAATTAAGAGGGTTCTTTTTTAATTATTAAGTATATTTTATATATTTGATAAAGAACGTAGATAAAATAAAATGGAGATATGCATCACTTCAAGAAAATAACATTTTCTTATCACATTTTGCTGAGATGTGTGTGGCAGCATTAAACTATACTTGATCTTTGTCTGTCTGTTTTAGGCAATCTTTAATCTGCTGGTGATGCCCTTGCCACAAGCAGATAAATGTGTTCAGTGTACTCAGGGAGTGCACAGGACTGGAACTGATTGAGCAGATCTGGACCCAGCTACAAAATTTATTTTTACCTTTTAAATGAAAGCATTTGGACACTGAAAAGTATAATATTTTATGAATTATGTTCATAGTAATTTAGGAAGGCTTAATGTATAATCCCTACAAATGATGAGTGAATATACTTATGTTTTCTACTACTTATGTACTTACCTAAAAGAGCACTTGCGTGAAAGCAAATGGCAAGTTAAAATAGTAAAAAAAGTAAAATATTCAATTAATCTAAGTTACGCCTTGGTCTATATTTATTTTTATTGATTTATATAGGTTATGTAGGTTAGGTGCATTAAAGGGGAACTAAACTCAAAAGTGAAGATTTGCTATGTTTTATGGAACATCTAGGGGAGCTAATCATGTCTCTGCTGTGCCCTAACAAATTCACCATTTGTCTTGAAGTTCTCCTGAAAAATAGCAGTGCATTTCTGGTATGTAAGTGTGCCTAGGCACTCCTGTGCCTACAGCCTCATAGCTGTACATCTGCAGTGTGATGTCTAAGGCACTGCTTCCTCTGACTACAAAGCTCAGGAGATTTGTAGTGAGATTTGGTTATGTTATTACTGTGCTTTACACTGTTCTCCTTGTTGGAGGCTCTTACACGAGGAAGCAAAACCCTCCCTTTACCAAAAAGGTCATCTCAACACAGAGCCAAGACCAGTGACTAGTTATTTGCCTGCCTTTTTTCATGGGACACAACTTCCAGAGATCAATTCCTCTTTACTAAGTAGGTCTAGTGCTACTTCAAATACAGAAAACACTATTTTTATTTAAAGTACATGCTTTTCAAAAGAGATGACGATTCAAAGTGTAGCTAGATTTAAAAATTGTGTGTTGAATAAGGGATGGTAAAGCCTGTGAAAATTAAACAGGAATTAAAGCAGGGATGAAGCATGAGCAGATATAAGAAAAGAGATGTGAAGAATAAAATAAAGAGAAAAAACAAGCTGTTTGAGAATGCAGAACAGTGTAGATATCTATTTATGTTCCTGAGTTTATGTTTGTGAATCATCAAATCATTTTAGAATAGCTTTTCTTCACCATGGTTTAGCTACCAGGTGCTGCCTCTCCAAGATTTTTGTATGATGTGCGGTTTCTGGCTTGCCAGTACGTACAAAAAGGTAGATATTGCTCAAGTGAGGACTTCTGTGCCAAGGAGATTGCAAGATTGAATGATGGTTAATATTGAAATATTATAAATAAACAGTAAGAAAGAAAATTTAGAAAAAATCAAACAGAGCAGAGGTAATAGAAGATGGGTCAAGGATGTGACCAACAGTGTACGAGGAGTAAAGGGTTACTGTGTGAGACCAAAGTATAGGGTGCGTGAGCTATCCTCAGGGGCAGCAGGGCTAATATTCCCAGTCTTAACTCCCAAATTCCCAATGAGTAGCTGGTCTTTCTGCACTGTGGAAGTAAGAGGCAGCATAAATACAGTACACACATGGTAAACCTCAACAGAAGGGAGAGAGATAGAAGATAATATAATTAAACAACAGTGCCTAGAGATTAAATGCCACCTTTTTACATATACCTCCTGGTCAGGAATATGGATAAAATGTAATCTTCCATATACAAATGAAACAGTTAAGACAATGCCAGAGGGAGTAATTCATGTTTGAGTGAGGCCTAGTAAAGTAAGATTTTAGAAATTATAGGGATATGGAATTGGGTAAGTTTGTTACTTGCCAAAATAGGAAAATTTAGCCGCACACCAACATCCATCCAACGGGTTTATTGAAGGACTGCCGCCAGGACTGTGACAATGGACCAAGGGGTCCTTGTTCCATTGTCACAGTCCTGGTGGCAGTCTTTCAATAAACCTGTAGGATGGATGTTGGTGTGCAGATCATTTTTCCTATTTTGTCTACATGTTCATGGTTGCGAGCCGGAGCTAGCACCCAGCCCTTCCTCTCAGGTGGATTATCAAACTCACCTGGAGCAGCGATCTGTTCCTTGTTACTTGCCAAACAAACATTCCAGAAAACCCAGGTTACAGGATTAGGAAGTAAAATATACATTGACAAGGATAAAATGTATCTCCATACAGGTAAACCCATTACTATAGGCATTAGCGCACATTACTGGCACGATAAACAAATCGTTTATGGGTTTTGCAGGGGAACTGAGAGAAGAAGTAAAAGCAGGTGGTCATATAACTAAGTGCTTTTTAAATGGAGGCCATAGTTCTAATTTAAATTAATGGTACGTGTTTTATTGTATTATTTGAATGTGACCCCATTTCATTAGACAGCTGATCATAAAAATGCTAGTCAATAGTAGTAATCATAGTGAAGTAACTCAATGTACATATTTTTTCTGGTTTAGTCATCTTTTGTGACATAAAAAGCTTTACATCTTCCAGTCTTTCACTACACATTATTTAGTTTTCAGTCATGACATATTTTGATTCATATTGCCAAATGACAAATGACTTGTATTCTCGATTGATCATCCTATTTGGAAAGCAGGGTTATGTTTCAAGGTGAAAGAATCTATGTATGACCTTTCAATCAATAAAGCCCAACAAAATTCCACTGTGACTTACTACAGGCATTGCATGCCTTTATTATCAATGGATGATAGATAGATAGATAGATAGATAGATAGATAGATAGATAGATAGATAGATAGATAGATAGATAGATAGATAGATAGATAGATAGATAGATAACACCGTGATTTCTTTTTACTTTATCATTGACATTAGGCATATCAAACTCAAATGAAACAGAGTTAAAATGAGTTTCCTGACTGGCATATTAGTTCTGGATCAGTGATTCAGAAACTACTGAAACCACTGATTTGACAGGGAGCTAGCATTTTCAGAATTAGAGGTTAGCAAAGGCAGCTTCCATCTACCCTCAGTAAAGCTTAATTGCATTTCAATATGTTAGGAATTATCTCACCAAATATATTTTTTTGTTTTTTACTGATATCGTGCTTTTTTTTATTAGTTCAGTTGCTTCAGGCTGAAGGAATAAATGACACATTTACCAGTACCAGTAATTTTCCCCAGAGCTTAGTGAATAAGCTGAAACTCTGCTGCAAACTGAACAGCCAATTTGCTTTTCGTAAATCAACCCCATTGGGTGGCCATGGATGTTTCATTGCGAATATAGGCGCGGTGAGACATCCGCCTGTCATCAAACAAGTGTCATGAGTCCTGGCCCCCTGCAATCTACAACTTGATTCAGGCACAAGGCACATAAGGCACATACACAGCAAATAATTATTTGCCTTTTTAAAAGATTTACCCACAAAAGATCTCAACTTGGAATACCAGGCATGTGAGCTGATGTTCCACAGCAAAAGTATTGTGAGTGTACAGACTTTACATATTACGTGGGGGCTCAAGAGGAAAGCCCATATTACCAGCCCTCCCTCTTTTGAAAAGCTAGACTGCTACTAATAGGCTGTATTCTTTCTGCACATAAAGGAGATTTGGTAATTAGTCGGGCAGGTCATTCTAACAAATCTACTAGGGTTGCACCGATACAACTTTTTTAAGACCGAGTACAAGTACCAATACTTTTTTTCAAGTACTTGCTGATAATGATTACCAATACTTTTTTAAACATCATGTGACAGTTTTCAAAGCACAGTTTTGTAAATAAGTAACTTTTCTCCTTCACTGATGTGTGCTGATGAAGCTGCACTGATGAGCACTGATGAGCACTGATGAGGGGGCACTGAAGGGTACTGATGGGGTGGCACTGATGAGGAGGCACTAATATGCAGCACTGATGGGCACTGATAGTCACTGATATGCAGCACTGATGAGCACTGATAGGTGGCACTGACTGGGCACTGATAAGCGGCACTTATGGCACTGCTAGGTGGCACTGAGTGGGCACTGATAGGCAGCACTTATGTGCACTGATAGGTGGCACTGACTGATGGGCACTGATAGGTGGCACTGATGGCTGGTATTTATTGAAGCCATTGACTGGGCACTGATATGTGTCACTGACTGGGCACTGATAGGCAGCACTGATAGGTGGCACTGACTGGGCACTGATACTGATGGCTGGCACTGATTGAAGCCACTGACTGGGCACTGATATGTGTCACATATAGACACTGATAGGTGGCACTAATGGGAACGCACTGATGGGCAAATGCTGGCATAATAAATGATGAGATGAGAATGAGACAATAACAATTCAAACAACTTGGAAAGGAAGGATTTTGCAATGCTAGTAGTAGTAGCCTAGTACAAATGCTACGATGCCCATCTTGGTACACCCTGCACTCAGCCACAGTAGGCCTACAGTCAGAAGGCAGCAGCGGACATCTTATTACACCCAGCCCATATAGTTAGTGAACTATATGGCCTGGGAGTAACAATATGTCCACTGCAGGCTTACTGCGGCCCAGTGCAGGGTGTACCTAGCCTCTGACGGAGACATGGAACGTCACTTACGTTACCGAATGCGACAGCCCGGTCGCTGATTCTGACGGAACATGTGGCTGCGCCCGCACCCCTGCCCCGGCCAGCTTACCGTCCTGTATTCTGATACATGTCTTTGGTAAAAAAAAAATTGCCAATAAGTGTATATTTATTGCTTTGTGCATCTAGAAACTATGACATATATACTGAAATTTACACAGCTATAGATGCTATACTGTAATGGTAGTGATCAGCAACTTATAGTGGGACTGTGATATGGTGGTGGGCAATCTGGTGCTATCTGGGAGGGTCGCTAATTGACAATGGTGTCAGTTGTTACACTAATACAGTGATCAGTGATAATACTGTACACTGACACTGTACTAATGACATTGGCTGTAAAGCGTTAAATTTCTAGGGGCAATCAAGGGGTTAACTGTGCACCTAAAATCGTGTAATGTATATAATGTGTGCTGCTTTTACTTTACTATCTGGCTGGGTTTTTTTTTTTCCTGAGAAGAATCAGACAGGTCAGTGTTCCATGTACACAGAGTTCTCTGCTTTTGTAAACAAAGAACTTTGTGTGTGATTGGACACAGCCAATCAGCTGACTTCAGCCTAAATCTTTAGCTGAAATCTTCTGCCAAAATCATACTGTGTCTAATCACAGCAAGAGTCAGCAGGGCACTCACACATGCACGCTGCTGAACCAGAGGCTGCCAACGTATAGGTATGTGATTATGCCTGTACCTGACAGCCACTCACAATATATTTACTGTGAATGGTCAACAGGTGGTTAAAGTGTAACCAAAGGCAAAACATGTATTTATTTTTTTGGATAGAGTAGAGGGGGATTAGAACACCTTTCAGGTTATTGCTGTCTGTGCCCATATTAGTAAGATATACCCTCTCTATTTTTCCAGTTTACCATTGAAAGTGAAAGTAAAAGAAAATAAAAAATTGTCGGTTGACATCAGAAAACTAATGGAAGTGTCCAATCACAGCATGAGTCAGCAGGAGGCTCACACATGCACGCCACCAAACCCAGAAGAGGTTGCCAATGTACAGGTATGCGATTGTGCCTGTACCTGCCAGCCACTAGCAATACAGATAATGTGAGCGGTCCGGAGGTGGTTAAAGTGTAACTAAAAGCAAAACATCTTTAGTAGAGAGGGATTAGAACACCTTTCAGGTTGTATTGCTGTCTGTGCCCCCGATAGGGAGATTCACCCTTACTATTTGTCCTGTTTACCGTATTCATTGAAAAAAAAAAAGTAAAAGAAAATCCGAAATTTTGGGTTGACATTAGGAACCAAATAGAAGGGAAATCTTACAATGAGGACACTACTTTGCTGAAGTCATATCAACAATATGTATAATATATGCTTCATCAATACAGCATGTAATAATAGATATAGTAGTATTCATTTATCTGGACTGGTGCAAAATAATGCCTACTGGCCATCTGAGTTGCCTATTTTTAAAGATTACCGGCACAGGCAGAGACAATTGCCAATGGTGTGCTGAAGAAGGAAGAAAGTGCTAGCAAAATGCAAAAGAACAATTAGTTGATGACAGCCCCAGTGACATACCATACAGATGGCAGCTGTGATGGTGTAACATAGCAGAAGATCTGCTAGCTTTTAAATGGGTCAGTTTGCCCCTACAAACTTATCATTCCAAAGTTTAGGTAATTTAAAAATCGAAATACTGACTGTCAAATATTTATTTGTATTATGTGAAAGGAGTTTATATTTTTCAAAAAAAAATCCAGTATAGTATGTTGATTATCTTCTTGCTTCCCATGTAACACCGATGTAGAGCAGGAAGGCAGGTAGGTCCCTAAAGACTACATGCCCCATATACATGTCTATGGTGGCTGAGGTGTGAGCCATCAGCATCTGGTCTGTAGTTATGACTGGGAGCTGGGGGGGGGGTTCCGGACCATCTGTCCTTTGTGACCACTACAATGGTCACCTAATCAGAAAGTCTACTTCCCCCTCCTTAAGATCCAGTTAATGTGCAAAATCACAGGCTTAGCTCACCCAAACTCATAGTGCAGCTATTCATTTAATAGGCATTTTCTGTAGAAGCTCCTTTATGAAACTCAGAAATATATGTGTAGACGTTTTCTTAATTTTACAAATATTTAACATCTGTAATTAAGCAAAATACTGCCAACTGTATTATACCATTCAAAATGGAAAGACCCTAAGCATTCTTTATTAGAATTGCTGACATGCACAGACTGTACTTTATGCACACAAAGATATATTCAAACATTTCCAGTTCCAGCAGCTTGAAAAATAGATTTTAGTAACAGTAGCTTATATTTTTGACATTTGGCCAGCTTGTATTTTATAGTTTCCAGTCTGGGGCACCTTTGTGTTCACTTACATGTGTGCCCTTAAGGAATGAAGCTGTTTAGCCAATAACTGTTTAGTCAGTATAAGCATTCGGTTATAATATGTTCTTCCTGGAATTGGGTTTTAGACCATAGAAAAGCATACAGTGTTGAATAACATGATGGCATAAGCCACGGTATAGACGGAACAACAGGAATTTGATTATTATAGCACAAGAAACATATGTTCAAAACCCACAAGGGCAGGTTTGCTGGACTTCATCTTACAGAAGTTATGTTAATAAAACTAAACTTGTTGCTATCTACTTGCCATAGATTTTGTTTCAACAGTAATAGATGCAGACATTGAATTTGATTCTACTTTAAACAAGAACACGTAACATCTTTTTGTGGTAGGTAAACCTTCAACAGGCCTTCTTACTATAAACTCAAAACCCAGAAAGACCCACATCACTTTAACCACTTAAGTACTGCTTAAGGACTGCCCTATGTACATATACTGTGGCAGGGCGGGCCTTAAGCTCAAAATCGCTCCTGCTGTGATTGGACACAGTGAGAGCCAATCAGCAGGTCTGGCAGATGCAATGTCTGCCGGGAACCCGGTGATCGTTTGGAGGGGACAGAACGGCGGTCTGCCTATGTGAACAGCGCAGACCTCCGTTCTGACAGAGAGGAAAATGGAGATCTGTTTTCCTTTAGTCAAAGCATATCCCCCACAGTTAGAAAGGACTCATAGGTAACACATTTAACACTTTGATTGCCCCTGATGTTAACCCCTTCCCTGCCAGTGTCATTTATATAGTGACAGTGCATTTTTTTAGCACTGATCACTGTATTGGTGTCCCCAAAAACTGTCACTTAGTGTCAGATTTGTCTGCCGCAATACCGCAATATCGCAGTCGTGCAAAAAGTCGCTAATCGCCACCATTACTAGTAAAAAAAATAACAAAAATAAAAAGTCCATAAATATATCCCATAGTTTGTAGACGCTATAACGTTTGCGCAAACCAATCAATATACACTTATTGGGATTTTCTTTTTACCAAAAATATGTAGCAGAATACATAGTGTCCTAAATCTATTAAGAAATTCGATTTTTTACATTTTTTTATTGGATATGTTTTATAGCAGAAAGTAAAAAATTTTTTTTTTCCAAAATTCAGTCTTTTTTGTTTATAGCACAAAAAAAACCCCAAGGGGATCAAATACCACCAAGCGGAAGCTCTATTTGTGGGAAAAAAAGGACATACATTTTATTTGGGTACATCATCGCATGACTGAGCAATTGTCAGTTAAAATATTGCAGTGCCTTATTGCAAAAAATTACCTGGTCAGAAAGGGGATAAAATCTTCCGGAGCGGAAGTGATTGAAGTGGTTGTAAAGGCACAAGATTTTTTACCTTCATGCATTCTTTGCATGAACGTAAAAAATCTTCTGTGTGCAGCAGCCCCCCCCCCAATACTTACCTGAGCCCCTCTCGATCCAGCAATGTCAAAGAGAGCCGTGCCTCTCTGGGGACTCACACTCTTAATTGGCTTTTGGCAGCAGAGGGAGCCAATGCTGTCAATCACAGCCAGTGAACCAATCAGGAGACCATAGGGAGCGGGGCCAAGCCGCAGCTCTGTGTGTGAATGGACACACAGACACACTCAGGAGCATGCCTGCTTGGGTGCTCCCACAGCAAGCTGCTTCCTAAGGGGCACCCGGCAGGAGGGAGGAGCCAAGGGACCCGAGAAGAGGAGGATCGGGGTTGCTCTGTGCAAAACCATTACACAGAGCAGGTAAGTATAACATGTTTTTTATGTAAATAAAACAAGGCTTTAATATCGCTTTAACTTCTGCATAATGCATCAGTCCATATACTTTATATATATCTATAAAAACACATCAGTAATTCAATGATCTATTAGTTGATACCTTTTGATTTTATTATTTATTAGCCAGACCTCATTATTAGTCTCAGCTGTCTACAGGCCTTTGTATTTGTGAGATGACTAATGCTCAGTGCTCTATCTTTTACTACTAGAACCTATCGCTGGGTGACTGCTGACAGAATGCTAAAAAGGAACCAGAACTACTGTTTATTTTGTCAACTCTTTAAGGGGCACCCTGTTATTCAAGTACAGATGAGAAGGTGAAAAGAAGTACATGTATAAGTATTTAATGTACTTCTTTTGTTTTTAAATATAGCAGCACCTACCCAGTATCTGTCCTGAGGAAGCTAATATTTTAGCGAAACGCATAGATGAGCAAGTTTTTTGGAGGCATTGCTGGATGAAAAATATTTTTCACTTTTATATATTATCAAACCAATATTTGTACCTGCCCAGTCCTCTGTAACTAAATTATTGGGTAACTGTGTCCATACAAGGTGTTGTTTGTATGTTGTTTATATGTTTTTTAATTATGCTGTAACAAAATGTATACCTTTTATTTAATCTCCCTCTCATTATGTGCCCACAAAGTCTACCAATTCTTTGACTCGTTCAATCCTTATATATATATTTTGGATGTTGGCATGGTGAGGGTCTTCCCTTCCTACGTCCTTCATAATACAAATTTAAATTGGATTTTCAGGGAGTATGGTATAGGGCTAGGTGTTACACATAATAAAAAATTCAGACCAATCTAGATTTTAATTTGATCTTTTACCTATATTTGTATATGCACACATATACTTGCCTTTTTAAAAGGAATTTTCCTCATAGCTTAGTGAATGAGGTGAATTTCTGCTGACTTCCATCATCCAATCATGTTCAAGCAAAAATGCTGTGTTTTTTCCCCTTGCAGGTATTCTTTGCATAGTAAAAATTCATCACATTCACTAAGCTCGGGGAAAATACCCTTGCAAGTTAAACAGCCTATATTTCTTCAGAAAAATCAATCCCTTGGTATCTGTGAATTACCGTATAGCCTTGGTGCAAATTTTGCCTATGCACAGTCTATTTTGCAAGTAATTCCTTTGGAACGTTTTAGTAAGAAGACAGTATCATAACATGTTGTTGTTTAAACAGATTTCATCTTCTATTTTTAAAATAAGTTTTGTTTTTTAAATATTTAATTTTACATTTTTTGCATTATTTGTAGATATCAATAATCCACATATGTATTACTTATTTTACATCATCTATTATTTTAAAGTTTTGCCAGCTTTAGGATGAAACCTTGTAGAGAATCCACCCATGAGGTTTTTTTTTTTTTCATTTTAGGCGCTTGCCCCTATTTGTAGATGTATGTCAAACTGATCCATAACATGAAGTGCCATGTAGAGAGGATCATGAGCCTGCTATGTGAAGAACAGGTTTAATTTGGTTTTATTTACCCTTTCTATATAGAAAAACATTATTTATATTGCAAGTACATCAGAGTACCTGACAAGAGAAAGCAGGTCAAACTTGTTTTCACTCAACCTTTAAGATCAATATCAACTTTGCACCAGCCATCACACTTCCCTCTGATCTCTGGTCATCTTCTACAATAAGAAGTGAAAAAAAACAGACACCTTGAGCAGTTTAAATGGGAAAAAAAATGGGTTTTCTTAAATGCATTACTTTGTCATCTGTATGACCCTCAGCAATTACATCAGAAGCAGTGCAGGGAAGCAGGGAAAAACAAGTGGTTACACAACAATGGATCACTGCCCAGGCAACGTCTTTCTGAATTGATTGATCTAAAAATATGTATAAAATACACATAGTTTAAAAAAAGTTTTAAACAAAAATTATGTTTTTGTATTTTTTTGCTCAATGTGCGATGGTTTACAAAACCTGCATGCAGACGTTGGGTAATAAAAAAGACCTACACGTACTCGTGAGGTCAAAAATGTTCACAAGGTTGGAATAAATTGTGACTTTTTTGTTGCCACTTCTGAGATTCTCTCTTGTTCCTTTCTAGAAAAAAAAAATGTAACCATCAGCAACATAGTAAACTAAGAAATACGTAATGCCATTTAGTCTACGGAGTCTCAGGAGCCTGAGTAATATAGAAGTTATCAACAAAATCCTAACGCAAGCAAAATGTTCTGCTAAATTTATATCTACAGCTATATAACATCAATTAATCTCTGTAAATTAAAAAAAAAAATCCTTGTTCTGAAAAAAACCTAGCTGATTACACTGTCCTCAAAAAACGTAAAATCAATATATACGTATCTGGATAAACTGAAAAAAAAAAATTAAACCTGGATGAGTTCATTATAGATATTAATAAGTACAATCCACATAGGTTCCCGACGATCACAAAGCTGGGTACATATAAACAACATTATGTTTGGTTGTGTGGTTTAATGGATTTCTATAAGTACAGCCCCCAAGCTTCAGATCAGATGTCAGTTTTAGCAAATGAATGCGATGAGCCAACAAAATATCATTTCTGTTTGGGGATATCAAATAATGAACATTACTGCTGTAAGTAAAGTATAAAAAAATACTTTTAAAAAACTAATAATAGTTTTAGTGGATTGCAGATGGTAATGTTGTCTTTTGTTCATATGTGTCTGGGCTCTACCAATAGATTTCTGTTCAATAGCCCTATTGTATAAATGCTGCTCAATCAGAGGCTGCAGTCAATGCATTGACCTGTGTATTCTGATGGCGGAGGGAGTCTCCCCTCTATCAGAATACATTAATCCAGTAGTGGCAGTGAGGACAGGGTAATTGGTTCTGTTTTTTTGTTCAGCCTGCTGGCTAAGTGAATAAAAACTGAACCATGTATGCCCAGCTTATGGGAAGACTTGAACAGCAGTAAGCTTCGTATTGCTTTCTGTGTCCCTTTTGCAGATTTTCTGTCAGGAAAGACTTACCATTACCAATAGTGCAGACAATGTATCTAGTTACATACAAACGCATAGGCATGATCCAGCAAGTGTCTGGGTAGATGTATGCAGGCGTACGCATATGCGCGTACACATGTGTACGCCCATACCTGAGCGAGCACATGCCTATTTAAACAGGGCTGCTGCTCTGGCTCATTGCTTTTTGATTTACAGCATTCTATGTACTCTGTTGCTTTTTCCTGTGCCTAACTTCTGTTCCTGACCAGGCTTGCCCATGACCATTACTTGTTCCTGGAATCTGCTCTTGCCTCCTGGCTTGCCTGATCTGCCTCTCTGTTGCTGATGTTGACCTGTGTCCCGATTTCTCTTCTGCCTGCCATTTAAGCTTGATCTGATCGACTGTTATCAACCCAAGTGCCTAACCCTGCATCCTGTTCATCCTGTCTAGCACGACACTGTCTGACCAGTACGCTTCTTGCTTGATTCCTGTCTGCCTGCTCAGCATCAGCCATCTGTCCCCAGCCAGCCAATCACCAGCTCTAGGTCTGCTGCATCCGTCAGCTGTCAGCCGCTTCCATCTTCTGGCTCATCCCTGGTGAAGCATTGGCTACTTACCAGCGCAGTCTACAGGACTTACTACAGACACTCATACCTCACTGTGCTCCCACAGCTATAACCAGGTGTGCTCCCCTATAACAAGGTGTGTGACATTCTCCCTCACTTCCCACCCAGTTAAATAATTGTAACCAAGACTGTGAAGGAAGAGGAATCTCTCTAAAGAAGCATTAGATAGCAGTAAAACATAGCTGTGGTTTCTAACTCTTCCCCACTTTATCCAAAACTAAAAAAAAAAAAAAATGTCTGGACTCACTTTAAATGTAATTGATTGGCTGTTGATAAGATGACATCTAACTTTGATAATTAATTTCCTAGCTGATTCTATTATGGTGATGATTGTGATTTTGTTAGCAAATTGGTTCCTTTTCATGAATATGTGAAGGAGAATTCCAGCTCACAACTTTTTTTTTTTTTTTTTTTAAACAACACAAAGCTTTACACAGTATATGATGTTGCAGTGAACCTGTCAGGCTTTGGAGAATTTGTAAAAAAGCATTTGTGTTTCCCTTCCTGTGTATCCAGTGTTCTGATGGGTACCCAGTGTCCCAGTGTTCAAATCAACCTGGGACCACCTTTTACCTTCCCCAGCACCCACAAACTGATACATCTTGTAGTGCCGCAGCAGCCAGTCTGTGGAACCACAACACCTAGTGGGGGACCAGGAGTCCAGAACTCCCAGAACTGTGTAAGTGTTTCTGACCTTCTTTTAAAGAAGCCTTTCTCTTTTAAATGTTTTTGTTACTTTAAGCTTCTCCCACTGCCTACCAAAACTAAGATTTGATGAATACATATATGTCACTTATAAAATACATTTTATTGTAGCTAAAAAAAACTCCCTTTCCTTAACCACTTCCCATTAAGCAATGACCAAGATACTGTTTTTTTCAGCTAGCGATTCCCTTCACTGTAAAAGTAATCCTAGCGGCTATAGAGCTGCTGGATTACTTTTTACAGGTGGCGGAACCGGACGCCACTTGGCCACATCATTACCAAGTTCTTCCGAGTAACCAATGAACCCGATAAGGATGTGTCTGGTTACATTTGGTTCCTGGGACAGTGAGAGGAACTTATATTGTTCTAATAGACCCCATATCTCTCCATAAAGAGGACCTCTCATAATGGCCCATGCTATCACAATAGATGTTGTTCTTCCCTTAGGATAGCAATAAAAGTAATCGTGTGCATATGCAAACACATTAGTTGGTCCCGCACGCATATGATTGCAACACACATGTGAGGTATCCCCAATGTCAGTGCGAGTGCAATAATTCCAGCTCCAGACCTCCTGTATAACTTTGAACTGGTAATCTGTAAAGGCTTTTAAAGCGTCACCTGTGGAGATTTTTAGGTGTCGTAGTTTGGCACCATTCCACAGTATACGCAATTTTAAACTGTGACATGTTTAGTATCTATTTACTTAGCATAACATTATCTTTTATATTTTACCAAAAGATGGGTATCATATTGTGTTTTTGTGCATAAAAAAAGTGCATTTTTGCTTTTAAAAAAACACTGCACAAATGTTATGCAACCTAAAATGATGCAACACTCACCATTTTGTTCTCTATGACCTCTTTTTATAAAATGTATAATGTTTGTGGTTCTAAGAAGTTTTCTAGAAAAAAATGAAGTTTTTTACACGTAGGAGAGGAATGTCAGAATTGACCCAGTCTCGAAGTGGTTAATTTGATAATAAAGCGTTACAATTGACAAGCCAATACATCTATCATTCTAATCCCATTCAAGATTCTCATTTTTTGTGCTGACTTCCTAAGATGCTTGAGATTGAGCACCTGTAATTAGGGATGAGCCGAACACCCCCGGGTTCGGTTCGCACCAGAACCTTCGAACCGACCGAAAGTTTGCGCGAATTTTCGAACCCTATACGTTATAATGGACGCGAACGTTCGAAATCAAAAGTGCTAATTACAACGGCCAATATGCATGTTAATGTCATAAAACAGGTTTGGGGACCCGGGTCCTGCCCCAGGGGACATATATCAATGCAAAAAGAACTTTTAAAAACTAACGTTTTTTCGGGAGCAGTCATTTTAATGATGCATAAAGTGAAAAAAAAAAAAAGTGAAATTTTCCTTTAAATATGGTACCTGGGGGGTGTCTAAAGTATGCCTGTGAAGTGGCATGTGTTTCCCGTGTTTAGAACTGTCCTTGCACAAAATGACATTTGTAAAGGAAAAAAAAAGAAGCCATTTAAAAACCACTTGCGGCTTTAGGTTTGTTCTTAAGTAGAATCTGAACAGGTACATTATGAAGTGTAGCTCCATCCCAAAAAAATATATTTTTAAGCTTTTTGGAGAACATAGGGAGGGGTTATCACCCCTGTAACATTTGCTGTCTTTGCACATCTGTTCAGAACATGTCACCTCACTTTCCGTCCCAATGACAAATGTTTTTGGAAAAAGTGGGGTTTTAATTGAAACAAGGATTGGTGATAAAGTATCAGTAGAGAGGAGATACCTTTTTCCCAAATTAAATCTAACAGGATAGAATTTCCCTTCCTAGGGGTAGATTTCCTCTCACTTCCTGTTTTCTCTTTCCATTTGCAAGTAGGAGTCGTTTGTAAGTTGGATGTTTGAAAGTAGGGGCCTGGCGTATATACTCTGCAGAAATTTGCCCTATTAGATGTTGGTGTAGCCACCAGACTGGTGGGCACAGGAATGGGCCCTGCTGTGAGTTAATAGATCAAGATTTGTAATTGCATGCACTTGTTGAACAGGGCAGAAAAATTGGGGGTGGTGGTGGTGGTGGTGGACGGTGTTGCCACAAGACTGTAAGCTCTCACAGTTACTCTTGGTGGGCGCAGGAATGGGCCCTACTGTGAGTTATTAGATCAAGATTTGTAATTGCAAGCACCTGATGAACAGGGCAGAAAAATTGGGCCTTTGGCGGTGGTGGTGGACGGTGTTGCCACAAGACTGTAAGCTCTCACAGTTACTCTTGGTGGGCGCAGGAATGGGCCCTGCTGTGTGTTATTAGATCAAGATTTGTAATTGCAAGCACCTGATGAACAGGGCAGAAAAATTGGGCCTTTGGCGGTGGTGGTGGACGGTGTTGCCACAAGACTGTAGGCCCTCATAGTTACTCTTGGTGGGCGCAGGAATGGGCCCTGCTGTGAACTATTAGATCAAGATTTGTAATTACCCGCCCCTGTTAAACAGGGGCTGAAAAATTGTGCCTTAGGCACTGGTGCTGGTGCCACAACACTGCAACCCCTCACAGATACTGTACTTGGAGCACAGCAGTCACACGTGTTGCAAAGCATTTTTTTAAAAATTGTAATTACCCGCCCCTGTTAAACAGGGGCTGAAAAATTGTGCCTTAGGCACTGGTGCTGGTGCCACAATACTGCAACCCCTCACAGATACTGTACTTGGAGCACAGCAGTCACACGTGTTGCGAAACATTTTTTTAAAAAATTGTAATTACCCGCCCCTGTTAAACAGGGGCTGAAAAATTGTGCCTTAGGCACTGGTGCTGGTGCCACAACACTGCAACCCCTCACAGATACTGTACTTGGAGCACAGCAGTCACACGTGTTGCAAAGCATTTTTTTTTAAAATTGTAAGTACACGCCCCTGTTAAACAGGGGCTGAAAAATTGTGCCTTAGGCACTGGTGCTGGTGCCACAACACTGCAACCCCTCACAGATACTGTACTTGGAGCACAGCAGTCACACGTGTTGCGAAGCATTTTTTTTTAAAAAATTGTAAGTACACGCCCCTGTTAAACAGGGGCTGAAAAATTGTGCCTTAGGCACTGGTGCTGGTGCCACAACACTGCAACCCCTCACAGATACTGTACTTGGAGCACAGCAGTCACACGTGTTGCGAAGCATTTTTTTTTATAAAAATTGTATGTACACGCCCCTGTTAAACAGGGGCTGAAAAATTGTGCCTTAGGCACTGGTGTGGTGGCATGGATCATTGAGGAGGAGGAAGAGGATAGTCAGTGAACATAAGAGGACAGTCACTCAGCATCAGCATAGGCAGTCTTGAAGGGATGTGATATTAAAAATTATTCGGTTATATCCGCCTCAGGTGCCTGGTAGCTGGTGGTGATCCAAGACTGATTCATTTTGATGAAGGTCAGTCGATCAACCGAGGCGGTGGACAGGCGCACCCTATGATCGGTGACAAATCCTCCAGCAGCACTGAATGTGCGTTCGGAAAGAACGCTGGAGGCAGGACAGGCCAGTAGCTCAATTGCATACTGTGCAAGCTCTGGCCAGTGATCCATCCTCAGGACCCAGTAAGCCAGAGGATTTTCGGTGGGAAAGGTGTCCAAGTCTGACCTTGCCCCAAGGTATTCCTGCACCATGTATATCAGACGCTGGCGATGGTTGCTGGAACCGATCATACCTTGGGGCTGCGGACTAAAAAAATTGTCTGAACGCATCGGTCAGACGTCCACCTTCCCCACCGCTCCTTCTGCTACTGACCGAAGCCTCAGCAACTCGTCGCCCAGGACCAGGAGTTTGTAGCCTCCCAGTTTCTGGGAACGCGTTGCACAGACCTTTCTGCAAGGCCTCCCTGAGATGTCTCATCCTCTGCTGCCTCTGCGATGGCAAGATAAGGTCCGCAACCTTACCCTTGTACCGCGGATCAAGGAGAGTGGCCAGCCAGTAATGGTCCCTCTCCTTGATCCGAAGAACACGAGGATCCTTCCGCAGGCTTTGCAGGATCAGGGAGGCCATGCAGCGTAGGTTAGCTGAGGCATTCGGTCCGGAGTCTTCTGGGTCACTGAGGATGACATGATCGCCAGCCACCTCCTCCCAGCCACGTACAAGTCCACTGGTTTGTTGGGACTGTACATCATCCCTAAAAGACTGCTGCTGCTGATGCTGAGTGCCAGGCTCCACCTCCATGCTCACACAATCCTCCTCCTCCTCCTCCTCCTCCTCATCCTCTTCCTGTGTGATGGGTGGGACAGAAGGAACACTGTCCGGATAAAGGGGGCCTTGAGTGGCAAGGAAGTCCTCCTCTTCCTGCCTCTGTTCTGCCTCAAGTGCCCTGTCCATTATCCCACGCAGCGTATGCTCCAACAGGTGGACAAGAGGGACAGTGTCACTGATGCATGCACTGTCACTGCTCACCATCCTCGTGGCCTCCTCAAATGGTGAGAGGACAGTGCATGCATCCCTGATCATGCTCCACTGACGTGGGGAAAAAAAACCAAGCTCCCCTGACCCTGTCCTGGTGCCATAGTCGCAAAGGTACTCATTGATGGCCCTCTGCTGCGTGTGCAGTCGCTGCAGCATGGCCAACGTTGAGTTCCACCTGGTGGGCATGTCACATATTAGGCGGTTCTTGGGCAGGTTCAGCTCCTTTTGCAGCTCAGTCAGCCGAGCACTGGCATTATAAGATCGGCGGAAATGCACACAGACTTTCCTGGCCTGCCTCAGGACATCCTGTAAGCCTGGGAACCTGCCCAAGAACCGCTGCACCACCAGGTTGAGGACGTGAGCCATGCAGGGCACATGGGTGAGCTGCCCCTGTCGCAGGGCGGAGAGGAGGTTGGTGCCATTGTCAGAAACGACCATTCCTGGCTTAAGCTGACGTGGCGTCAACCACCTCTCGGCCTGCCCCTGCAGAGCTGCCAGAACCTCTGGCCCAGTGTGGCTCCTGTCCCCCAAACACACCAGCGCAAGCACGGCATGGCATCTTTTTGCCTGCGTACTTGCGTAGCCCCTTGTACGCCTACGGAGCACCGCTGGTTCCAAGGACAGAGCACTGGAGGAAGAAGAAGAGGAGGGGGTGGAGGAGAGAGGTGTGTCACAACCAGTAGCAGTAGTAGCGTTTTGGAGGCGTGGTGGCGGAACAACCTCCAACACTACTGCACCTTGTCCTGCATCCCTCCCAGCTGCCAATAGAGTGACCCAATGGGCCGTGAAAGAAAGGTACCGTCCCTGTCCATGCCTGCTGGACCATGAGTCAGCGGTAATATGCACCTTACCGCTGACCGCCCTGTCCAGCGAGGCATGGACATTGCCCTCCACATGCCGGTAGAGAGACGGAATCGCCTTCCGTGAGAAAAAGTGGCGTTAGGGAACCTGCCACTGAGGAACCGCACATTGAACAAACTCACGGAAGGGGGCCGAGTCTACCAACTGAAAAGGCAGCAGTTGAAGTGCTAGCAATTTAGCCAGGCTAGCATTCAACCGCTGGGCATGTGGATGGCTGGGAGTGTACTTCTTTCTACGGTCCAGCAGCTGGGGCAGGGAAATTTGCCTGCTGCAATCGGACGTCGGTGTACTGCAAGTACTTGGTTGTGACACACCTAATTCTACACCTTCAGTCCTCTCAGAGCAGCTTTCAGAGAGGACTGAAGGTGTAGTGGGGATGGAGATCCCAGCTGAGGAGGAGCAAGGAGAGGTCCGCTTAGTTCTTTGGTGTGGGTCTTTTATGTGTGCCTGCCAACGAGCTGCATGGCAGGTCGCCATATGTCTGGTCATGCTTGTGGTGCCCAAGCGGCTGATGTTTTGGCCACGCGAGATACGCTTGAGACAAATATTGCAAATAGCAGTGGTGCGATCTGATGCACTCGTCTCAAAAAAGGCCCACACCAAAGAACTTTTCTGATAACGTGCAGAGGCAGCGCCCTGCACAGGCGCAGCTCTGCGGTATTGTACAGTTGCTGTGCTGGCCTCTACCTGGCCTCCAGGGGGCATCCTGCCTCGTTGGACATGTGACGCCGCATCCTCCTCCTCCTCGTCCTCCTCCTCATCCTCTCTCCCTTCAGGCACCCACGTGGAGTCAGTGACCTCATCATCCCCTCCCTCTTCACCACTAGAGCAAACCTGGCAGTAAGCTGCAGCTGGTGGAACAGTACTGCCAGATTCCTCAAGCTGGGTATCATCATCCGAGCCTTCGAATCGTTGGGCATCCTCCTGGAGCATGTACCCAACACTGTGCTCAAAGAGTTCGGGGGACTCCTCAGGAGGACATGGTGGGTCTAGGGAAGGGGTGGCTGATGATGCTCTGCCAGTACCCTGAGCCTGGGTGAGAGAGGATGAGGAGGATGAGGAGGGCTTGGTCATCCATTCTACCAAGCCTTCAGCATGATGCGGCTCCACATGTCCAGCTGCCGAAAACAAAGATGCGCGTGTCCCATGGCCACGTGCTGATGACGATGCACGACCACGTCCACGGCCACGGCCACGTCCACTAGAAACAGAGCCTGCCTGCCCTGTGTTCTTGGCTCTGCACGCTCTGCCTCCCCTTGGCGGTCTTCCAGCCATTGTAGTCGGTAGTCCTGTGGGTGCTGCTGAGAAGAATATATAGGAGCTCTGTGTGATGCCACTAACACACTAGAAGTCCTATGGGTGCTTCTGCAAAGAAAATAGAGGAGCTCTGTGTGATGCCACTAACACACTAGAAGTCCTATGGGTGCTGCTGAGAAGAAAATATAGGAGCTCTGTGTGATGCCACTAACACACTAGAAGTCCTATGGGTGCTTCTGCAAAGAAAATAGAGGAGCTCTGTGTGATGCCACTAACACACTAGAAGTCCTGTGGGTGCTTCTGCAAAGAAAATAGAGGAGCTCTGTGTGATGCCACTAACACACTAGAAGTCCTGTGGGTGCTGCTGAGAAGAAAATATAGGAGCTCTGTGTGATGCCACTAACACACTAGAAGTCCTATGGGTGCTTCTGCAAAGAAAATAGAGGAGCTCTGTGTGATGCCACTAACACACTAGAAGTCCTATGGGTGCTTCTGCAAAGAAAATAGAGGAGCTCTGTGTGATGCCACTAACACACTAGAAGTCCTGTGGGTGCTGCTGAGAAGAAAATAATAGGAGCTCTGTGTGATGCCACTAACACACTAGAAGTCCTATGGGTGCTTCTGCTAAGAAAATAGAGGAGCTCTGTGTGATGCCACTAACACACTAGAAGTCCTGTGGGTGCTTCTGCAAAGAAAATAGAGGAGCTCTGTGTGATGCCACTAACACACTAGAAGTCCTATGGGTGCTGCTGAGAAGAAAATATAGGAGCTCTGTGTGATGCCACTAACAAACTAGAAGTCCTATGGGTGCTTCTGCAAAGAAAATAGAGGAGCTCTGTGTGATGCCACTAACACACTAGAAGTCCTGTGGGTGCTTCTGCAAAGAAAAAATAGAGGAGCTCTGTGTGATGCCACTAACACACTAGAAGTCCTGTGGGTGCTGCTGAGAAGAAAATATAGGAGCTCTGTGTGATGCCACTAACACACTATAAGTCCTATGGGTGCTTCTGCAAAGAAAATAGAGGAGCTCTGTGTGATGCCACTAACACACTAGAAGTCCTATGGGTGCTTCTGCAAAGAAAATAGAGGAGCTCTGTGTGATGCCACTAACACACTAGAAGTCCTGTGGGTGCTGCTGAGAAGAAAATATAGGAGCTCTGTGTGATGCCACTAACACACTAGAAGTCCTATGGGTGCTTCTGCAAAGAAAATAGAGGAGCTCTGTGTGATGCCACTAACACACTAGAAGTCCTGTGGGTGCTTCTGCAAAGAAAATAGAGGAGCTCTGTGTGATGCCACTAACACACTAGAAGTCCTATGGGTGCTGCTGAGAAGAAAATATAGGAGCTCTGTGTGATGCCACTAACACACTAGAAGTCCTATGGGTGCTTCTGCAAAGAAAATAGAGGAGCTCTGTGTGATGCCACTAACACACTAGAAGTCCTGTGGGTGCTTCTGCAAAGAAAATAGAGGAGCTCTGTGTGATGCCACTAACACACTAGAAGTCCTGTGGGTGCTGCTGAGAAGAAAATATAGGAGCTCTGTGTGATGCCACTAACACACTAGAAGTCCTATGGGTGCTTCTGCAAAGAAAATAGAGGAGCTCTGTGTGATGCCACTAACACACTAGAAGTCCTGTGGGTGCTTCTGCAAAGAAAATAGAGGAGCTCTGTGTGATGCCACTAACACACTAGAAGTCCTGTGGGTGCTGCTGAGAAGAAAATAGAGGAGCTCTGTGTGATGCCACTAACACACTAGAAGTCCTATGGGTGCTTCTGCAAAGAAAATAGAGGAGCTCTGTGTGATGCCACTAACACACTAGAAGTCCTGTGGGTGCTGCTGAGAAGAAAATAGAGGAGCTCTGTGTGATGCCACTAACACACTAGAAGTCCTGTGGGTGCTGCTGAGAAGAAAATAGAGGAGCTCTGTGTGATGCCACTAACACACTAGAAGTCCTGTGGGTGCTTCTGCAAAGAAAATAGAGGAGTTCTGTGTGATGCCACTAACACACTAGAAGTCCTGTGGGTGCTGCTGAGAAGAAAATATAGGAGCTCTGTGTGATGCCACTAACACACTAGAAGTCCTATGGGTGCTTCTGCAAAGAAAATAGAGGAGCTCTGTGTGATGCCACTAACACACTAGAAGTCCTGTGGGTGCTTCTGCAAAGAAAATAGAGGAGCTCTGTGTGATGCCACTAACACACTAGAAGTCCTATAGGTGCTTCTGGGAAGAAAATATAGGTCTGTGTGATGGGACTAACACACTTCAAGTCCTATAGGTGCTTCTGGGAACAAAATATAGGATCTCTGTGTGATGGGACTAACACACTTCAAGTCCTATGGGTGCTTCTGGGAAAAAATATAGGTCTGTGTGATGGGACTAACACACTTCAAGTCCTATAGGTGCTTCTGGGAACAAAATATATGATCTCTGTGTGATGGGACTAACACACTTCAAGTCCTATAGGTGCTTCTGGGAACAAAATATATGATCTCTGTGTGATGGGACTAACACACTTCAAGTCCTATAGGTGCTTCTGGGAACAAAATATATGATCTCTGTGTGATGGGACTAACACACTTCAAGTCCTATAGGTGCTTCTGGGAAGAAAATATAGGTCTGTGTGATGGGACTAACACACTTCAAGTCATATAGGTGCTTCTGGGAACAAAATATATGATCTCTGTGTGATGGGACTAACACACTTCAAGTCCTATGGGTGCTTCTGGGAAGAAAATATAGGTCTGTGTGATGGGACTAACACACTTCAAGTCCTATAGGTGCTTCTGGGAACAAAATATATGATCTCTGTGTGATGGGACTAACACACTTCAAGTCCTATAGGTGCTTCTGGGAACAAAATATATGATCTCTGTGTGATGGGACTAACACACTTCAAGTCCTATAGGTGCTTCTGGGAACAAAATATATGATCTCTGTGTGATGGGACTAACACACTTCAAGTCCTATAGGTGCTTCTGGGAAGAAAATATAGGTCTGTGTGATGGGACTAACACACTTCAAGTCCTATAGGTGCTTCTGGGAACAAAATATATGATCTCTGTGTGATGGGACTAACACACTTCAAGTCCTATAGGTGCTTCTGGGAACAAAATATATGATCTCTGTGTGATGGGACTAACACACTTCAAGTCCTGTAGGTGCTTCTGGGAACAAAATATATGATCTCTGTGTGATGGGACTAACACACTTCAAGTCCTATAGGTGCTTCTGGGAAGAAAATATAGGTCTGTGTGATGGGACTAACACACTTCAAGTCCTATAGGTGCTTCTGGGAACAAAATATATGATCTCTGTGTGATGGGACTAACACACTTCAAGTCCTATAGGTGCTTCTGGGAACAAAATATATGATCTCTGTGTGATGGGACTAACACACTTCAAGTCCTATAGGTGCTTCTGGGAAGAAAATATAGGTCTGTGTGATGGGACTAACACACTTCAAGTCCTATAGGTGCTTCTGGGAACAAAATATATGATCTCTGTGTGATGGGACTAACACACTTCAAGTCCTATAGGTGCTTCTGGGAAGAAAATATAGGTCTGTGTGATGGGACTAACACACTTCAAGTCCTATAGGTGCTTCTGGGAACAAAATATATGATCTCTGTGTGATGGGACTAACACACTTCAAGTCCTATAGGTGCTTCTGGGAACAAAATATATGATCTCTGTGTGATGGGACTAACACACTTCAAGTCCTATAGGTGCTTCTGGGAAGAAAATGTAGGTCTGTGTGATGGGACTAACACACTTCAAGTCCTATAGGTGCCTCTGGGAACAAAATATATGATCTCTGTGTGATGGGACTAACACACTTCAAGTCCTATAGGTGCTTCTGGGAACAAAATATATGATCTCTGTGTGATGGGACTAACACACTTCAAGTCCTATGGGTGCTTCTGGGAAGAAAATATAGGTCTGTGTGATGGGACTAACACACTTCAAGTCCTATAGGTGCTTCTGGGAACAAAATATATGATCTCTGTGTGATGGGACTAACACACTTCAAGTCCTATAGGTGCTTCTGGGAAGAAAATATAGGTCTGTGTGATGGGACTAACACACTTCAAGTCCTATAGGTGCTTCTGGGAACAAAATATATGATCTCTGTGTGATGGGACTAACACACTTCAAGTCCTATAGGTGCCTCTGGGAACAAAATATATGATCTCTGTGTGATGGGACTAACACACTTCAAGTCCTATAGGTGCTTCTGGGAAGAAAATATAGGTCTGTGTGATGGGACTAACACACTTCAAATCCTATAGGTGCTTCTGGGAACAAAATATAGGAGCTCTGCCTGCCTGCCACGAACACACTACAAGTCCTATAGGTGCTTCTGGGAACAAAATATAGGAGCTCTGCCTGCCTGCCACGAACACACTACAAGTCCTATAGGTGCTTCTGGGAACAAAATATAGGAGCTCTGCCTGCCTGCCACGAACACACTACAAGTCCTATAGGTGCTTCTGGGAACAAAATATAGGAGCTCTGCCTGCCTGCCACAAACACACTACAAGCCCCTCTTTCTAAACCAATCTTTCTAAATGAATCTATCTAACTCAATCTCTCTAAGTAAATCTCTCTAACTAACTAAATCCAGCAGAGTGTCACAGAACTATCCTGCTCTATCTGCGCCGGAACAGCATGTGACCGGCGCAGACGGCGTGACGGCCTTTTATAGGGGGGGCGTGTACTAAAGCCCCGGAGCTGTAATTGGCTACAGGCGTCCTGCCTGTAGCCAATTATGGCTCTTCGAGTTTCCGGCGCTGTGATTGGCCAAGCATGCGGGGTCACAGTGCATGCTTGGCCAATCATCAGCCAGCAATGCACTGCGCCGGCCGCAATGCATTGCGGGGCCGCTCGCATCACACGAACGTGATGCGAGCGGCCAAAATAGTTCTGGGCTCGCCGAGCGAGCGAACACCCGGTGCTCGATGCGAACATGGGTTCGCATCGAGCACCGGGCCCATCCCTACCTGTAATATGTCTAACCCACAAAATACACCAGTTACTAGGGTACACTATTCACTTGAGATAGAATTTCAGCCTTAGTTTGTAGCAGGAACACTCTTGATTATTTTTGCAAGACACAGGTGTGGCACTCATGGTGTCTTCTGCTTAGTACACGTTAGCATACTTGTCTGACTAAAAAATATTTGATATTCCAGACATTAGCTCAAGCATATGATAAACTTTATAGTCAAAGTAATACACAAGAAAAATATGGGTACTGACATCATAATGGCCGCAAATCCAACCGGTGAAGATATAGAATAATGCAACATTCAAAAGTACCATTTATTTAAAAGCTCTGCTTTCACATTTCTTATGAAATCTTTCATCACCAGCCACAATCACAGCTGATAGCTGGTTTCTAGAACTGTGAAAGAAGACAAAGGCTCCAAATATCACATGTAATGAAACCATCATTGCCCTTATCAATTTAAATATATTTGCACATAATGCTCACAGTCATTTCTGAGGGTAGAAGATTTTCGAATAGTTGAGTAATAATAAATGTTAATTAGCAAATTAAATGTGATTAGTGTGTTCTTATAGTATTTAAAGTAACAAGTCAAGTATACTATTTTGTGCTGCTTCAGTCAAAAGTAATAAGAAAATCTATCTGCTGTGTGTCTAAATATAATGGAGATATCAAAGAGAAATCTTTCTTAATTGTCAGAACAGAACAACTTCAAAAGACATCCCGAAGCATCTAGTAATATAATTCCGACAAGCTCCTTATCTATTCTGAGTTGTCGAATTAAACTATCTTGTCATGAATTCTAGTCTCCACTATTATAAATCAAAGGCCTGACATACTTCTGATCATTGAGCTGTTACAGTTAACATCACTATAACAGGTACAAGACGGATCACATACAGCATCTACCTCTTTATTATCCAAGTGAAACAGTGTCAGCTGCTGCATATAAAACATCTAGCAATGTATTCATTAAAACTTAACCCTAGAACGAGTCATGGCATTCTTGAGTGTGCTTTGTGCCAAGTGATATGTTGCAGTTCACAAAGTTAAAATCAGATTACATTCACAAATCTTATCACGGAATACATATTTACCTATTTTTAAAGCTGTATCTTTTCAAGCTCTGTTAGAGATAAAATATTGATATAGATATTCTATTCTATTCTATTCCACGCTAGTCACATCTATTACATTATCTCTTTAAACATTTTTAAAAGATTTAGTAGCTATTTCATAAAACGTTAGTTTTAGAAAAAACTTGAACTCTGTACAGGTTTAGCCAAAAAATGTTGCACTTATCTCGACATTGCTCCTTACTGCATTAAGGTTCATCTAGGTATTTAGGTTCATATATCATGCCATAAATCATATATGAGCCGCACTGCAATCTGTGAATAGTCCCACAGCCCCCTGGGGACCGGTGACATATCTTTATTTTACAAAAATAATCCATATACATTTACTACCTATAAGAAAAAGAACCGCTGATCCTGGTGTATAAAGATATGGCTGATTGGAGTATCTTGCAGAGTGCTAGCCCCAGCCCACCTCCGTGGGAAACTTGGAAAGAAGAAAGAAATGGATGCACATCCAGAACTTCCGATTGCCTTTTATTTTGCTTCACAAAGATAACACCAGAGACACCAAACTGTGGTCACGTAGACACGTTTCACACATACATCTTGTGTTTAATCATTACAATGACATAGACGACACATGGCGGGCAGAATCTGGGGGTCCCCCTTGTTAAAGGGGGCTTCCAGATTCCGATAAGCCCACCGCCCGCATACCCCTACAACCACCCGGCAAGGGTTGTAGGGATGAGGCCCTTGTCCCCATCAACATGGGGACAAGGTGCTTTGGGGGGCTACTCCAAAGCACCCTACCCATGTTGAGGCCAGGTGGCCTTGTACAGTTCAGGAGGGGAGGCTCTCTCATCCCCCCTCTTTTCCTGCGGCCTACCAGGTTGCATGCTCAGATAAGGGTCTGGTATGGATTTTGGGTGGACCCCAACGCCATTTTTTTTTAAAATTGGCGCAGGGTTCCCCTTAATTTCCATACCAGACCTGAAGGGCCTGGTATGGATTTTAGGGGCACCCCCACGCAATTTAAAAAAAAATTTGGTTCAGGGCTCCCCTTAATATTCATACCAGACCCAAAGGAAAAATTTTTTCAATGAGTTTTATCTATATTGCCGAGACCCGACAATTCATTACAGCCGCGATCAGTGTTAAATTACCCTTTTTGCTTTAGAAATGTCATTTTGCTGTGGTATTGTTCTAAACACGGGAAAACTGTGCTACTTTACAGGCATATTATAGACACCCCCCAGGCACAATATTTAAAGAAATATTTCAGTTTTACTGTTTCACTTTAACCATTATTAAAATCACTGCTCCTAAAAAAAATGTGTTTTTTAAAACTTTTTTTTTTGCATTGATACATGTTCCCTGTGGCATGACCCTGGCCCCCAAACACTTTTTATGACAATAACTTGCATATAAGCCTTTAAAATTAGCACTTTTGATTTTTCATGTCCGTGTCCCATAGACTTTAACAGTGTTCGCATGTTCGTACAAATTTTTTGCCTGTTCAACAATGAAGATAAAGACCTTTACTGTAGTTTCATAGAAGTTAAAGTTTTGGGACATGGAAGACCCCTTTCTCAAGCTAGTGAACAGTTCACACCACATATAATACAACCAACAATTACTTTTGATCGGGTCCACCTGGAACCTCCCATCAACAAAATATATCATTATAGCTGCTCCAAGTACTTCCCATAAGAGGAAAGGAGTGCCGGTTATTGGCTTATGTATTTTAGCCTGTCAAATGAATTGTTCCTCCAAGTGACATTTTGATCTATAAGAAAATGGCGCTGCGACCGGAAGAGAAGTTACGCACTTCGGGCTATTTCCGGAAGTGATGTCAGACCAGATATGACATTACTGATTACTGGTTACAACCAGAAGTGACGTTATGGGGTTCTTAGGATGGGCTATATAATAATGTCCGCTTTTGATTGTTTGTTTACAAGCTCTGTCCTGAGGACAAGCAGTTGCGCAAAACAGCTGTAGAGAGTGGTTTTATACTGCCTAAGGTCCTTGCCGCCAGTCCCATGGTTTAGCAGCTATTAATGTAAGTAACACCAGCGGCATATGTTTCTACTTTGTGTAGAGAATTTTAATGTTTCTATCTTTTTTATTATGTTATATATTTTCGAGTCGCCAATAAATACTGCACTATTAGTATTTTTTTTCTGGTTGTAGGTTATTCATCTCTGACGGGAATGTTACCATGATGCTATTGATGGGAGAGAGAGAGAGATAGAGAGAGAGAGAGAGAGAGAGAACTTCACAGTCCACACTTTTTACTGATGGAAAGGAGCTATACAAAAAGCAACGCTATCTGGTGAGTGTGCATTTCTGCTATTGGTGGAGGCACAGCACAATGGAGTTTATTATGGTGGTGGATTGGACTGATTACTACACTTATGAATATTATTTAACCTTTAAAGATTTTCTGGACTTTATTATTTACTCTTGATATTATAATCATTAAAGCGGTTCTGCACTCATTTCATTTAGTAAATCTCTTTGCCTTCCAAATCAGGCAAAGAGTACTAAATGAAATGTTTTTTTTTTTTTTACTTACCTTGTAATTGAAGACTTCCGGTCTTCTCCCTCTGCGGCGGCGGGCGGGGTCTTGCGTCGATCGTCGTCACGCCGCACTGTCTCCTGGGATCTGGTGTCATTGATCCCAGGAGTCAGTGCGGGCATCTTCCGAAATCTCGCGAGATTTCGGCCACATCTTCCGAAATCTCCCGAGATTTCGGCCGCATCTGCCGAAATCTCGTGAGATGTCGGCAGATGTGCCGTTGCTGCGCACGCGCGAGTAACGGCGGTGCATGCTGGGCCATCAACAGTGCCTGTGGGGTTTCACATGCCCACAGGCAAGATGGCCCCCAGCACTAAAGAAGAAGACGAGGAACTTCAGCGGACGAAAACCGGCGGCGATCGAGATGGAAGATGGAACAGGTGAGTCCCCTAATAAAGGTAAGCATCCTTTATATTACGTCCTTAAAAAAAAATTTTTTTTACAGAGTGCAGAACCGCTTTAAGATATATGGACACTGTTTACAGGCAAACCATATATGGACATTGTTTATAATCATATGGGTGTCTTTTGTATCAATTACTTTGAGCACTGCCTTTTTTATTATATTGTTCTTCCAAGTAGGCTTATTGTTATTCATGTTACTCAAAGAAATCTGATTGTTGCTAGATCCAGCACTTTAAGAACACATTCAAATATAAATAATTTCCTTGGCTTTTACCTTTCAAAACTAAACTCATAAGTGTAAACTATGTTGACTGACTATCAAATAACTAGGGATATGTGCTATATGATTACACAAGGGTATAAAAAAAAGACACTGCATAATATTTAACAGTGCAAATTATAGGTTTGAACATTACATTAACACAGCATATTAGCATGAGTCACCTTGCACCTGCAATAGGTATTGTGTTACTTTACCCTGACATTGCTAAATAAAGACACTGCTCTAGGCACAGAATCAAATGTTATGACGTTATTTCAGTCCATACATTGTTTAAAAAGAATTCCACGTTCTTACTGTATAAAGAAAACTCTAAATTTTCTGTTACAGTATATTTGTCTCTGAACTATACCACGCAGACCCCACAGATGAAATTCTTATAGCTGCTCTGTAAGGCAAAAAGCATAGGATTTAAGCTTAACTTAAATCAGGGAAATGGGAGTAAGTGGATTTTTTAATGCAATGTCAAACAGGCACAGGGGACGCAGCTAGTTATGGATGGTCAGTCTCTCTTCTTTTTCATCAATCCAATTGTGACTAGGATAATTTAATTTGCTTTACCAGATGGGCACTTAAATGTCCTAAGATTCTACCATTTCAAACCATATGGTCACATCTGCTCATCGCTATGATTGTTTAGCTACAGACCCTGTCACTTATTTTTTCTGTAGAAATTGATTTTCTTTCCAAGATCTGTTCTTTTAGGCACAATTCCTTTGAGATGTCATTACTTAAATGATCTCAAATTTATTAAGACTCAAAAATCTGTATCTCAGAGTGAAAAAAATGTACAAATAAACAGTTTCTTTTTCTCAAACACAGCATTATATTTGTGTAAGTACACCAGGTGGCAAGTAAAGGTCAAAAAGGGAAAGTATAATGTACTTTTAGGATGAACATATACTATATTGTCAAAAGTATTGGGACGTCTGCTATTACATGCACATGAACTTTAATGACACCCCAGCCTTAGTCTGTTCAATATTGAGTAGCTTTGTAGCTTTAACATCTTCAACTCTTCTGGGAAGGCTGTCCACAAGGTTTAGGAGCGTGTGTATGGAAATGTTCGACCTTTCTTACCAGAAGGGCATTTGTGAGGTCAGGCACTTATGTGTACAAGAAGTGTAGACTAAACCCCTGTTTTTAACGCATACTGTTAGGTTAATTTGGTTTGTCTCTGCTGGTCGGTTCTGCCCTTTACTCATGTGATCGGCTGTGTCCAATCACAGCCGGTCACATGTAAATATGAAAGGGCCATTTAACGTCTCTCCTTGGCTCACACTGACAGAGTGTGTGGCGAAAAGAGTCGTTTAGCGGCATCTCCTCGCAGGGCAGACCTGTACAGGTAATCAGGGCACTGATCATCAGTTCCCTGATTACAGTACAGCCCCAGCAGTGCCCATCAGTGAAACCAATCAGTGACCATCAGTGACACCAATCAGTTCCCATCAGTGACACCAATCAGTGCCCATCAGTGACGCCAATCAGTGCCCATCAGTGATGCTAGTCAGTGCTGCCTTTCAGTGCCCATCAGTGCCACCCATCAGTGCCGTCTATCAGTGCTGCCTATTCGTGCCACCTATCATTGCCCACCAGTGCCGCCTATCAGTGCCCATCAGTGCGTCATATTAGTGCCTCCTCATTAGTGTCACCTAATCAGTGCCCTTCAGTGCTGTCTCATCAGTGCCCATCCACCTCTTCAGTGCCCATCAGTGTGGCATATTAGTGCCTCCTTATTAGTGTCACCTAATCAGTGCCCTGCAGTGCTGTCTCATCATTGAACATCAGTGAAAGAGAAAAATTACTTATTTGCAAAATGTATTGACAGAAATAAAATTGTGCAAAAAATCAAAAACCCAGCAGTAATTAAATACCAACAAAAGAAAGCTCTATTTGTGTTAAAAACAAAACATTTTCAATCATTTGGGTACAGTGTTGCTTGACCGTGCAATTGCCATTCAAAGTGTGACAGCACTGAAAGCTGAAAATGGGCCTGGGCAGGAAGGGGTTAAAAGTGCCCAGTAGGCAAGTGATTAAACAAGATTATTAATATACTAATATTATAACTATATATGAATACCTTTTGTGTCTGTATACAATACATTTCATCATTTGATTCAACAAGAACAAATGAGTCAATTCCCTTTAGTTCCCAACACTTACTAAGCTCTAGAAAGCAACTTTATCCAAGATGGAAAATTACAGGTAATTTAGGATATAACATAGAATGTTTTTCTTCCAGATCTGACATCAGACTGCCAGTTGACGATCAACCTTTACCTTTCTATGTGCCTTTAGGTTGAACCAGCAGCATCTGATATATTGCTCACATATTTTAGCCATCCAGTACAGTGATAGTTTGCAACAAATAGAACTAAAATAAATTCTCAGGTAGATTGTGTTGCTACTTTAAATTATAGTGTGTGCAGTCGATAAAATGGTTGTTGGCAATTTTACCAATGGGCTAGGCAATGAGACGTATCACACCATATACTTTTATTACTGATACAATGACATTACTGAAGTCGTAAACAATGCACTTGCTTTTGATATCTTGGACACTTGTAATTTTATTCAGTTTAAGCGACAGTAAACAATACCCAGAAAAATACTATTCGTTTTTCTTTGACATTATATTTTATTATAAGAAAAAATACCATGCTTTTCTTTCTTAGTGTAAAAAAATATGGTGATGGAGGGGAATTTTGCACTACAATATATTAGATATAATCAGCTTGCTTGTGTGTTTTCTGTGTTTTTTCCCCTCTAATCTTTCATTATGGATCTTGGTTAGGAAAGTATCAAATATGTCACAATATTTAGGAGGGTCGTAGGAGGCACAAATATGAAAGCACTGATTTGTAAATGGTCAGTTAAAAAAGTGGTCCATATTAGTCTCACGTTTATCAATGTCTGCTAAAGAATGTCCCTATCAGCTCATTTAGTCCAGTTGCTAACCATCTTCTGCTGTATGCCCAAGGGCTTTCACCATCTTGTGATGCCCGCATAACATTTCTTATCGGTTTCTGTAGACCTACATTCATTTAATATGTGCAGCATTTTTGTGATTTCAGGGGCTACACTTGAGGTCCCCTACATCAAATATGGTGACCACCAATGCATTAAGGAATACAGGTTAGTCACATGCTAATGTGTAGGAAAGAAAGTCTAATGTTTAAAGAGTAACTCCATTTTTGTGGAAAAAAAATAGCAGATACAAAAAAAAATTAATATAACATATACAATTTCTAAACAAGCCATATTTTAATTAAATGTTATTATTTACCTGCAGCACTGTCATTTTCTGTAAAATGTATTGTGATATGGCAACCTGCAGGCCTTCTGTGTACAGTTGGTGTAGAGAATTTCCCCAGAAATATAATTGGCTCACAGATTTTCCCAGAAGTCTAATTATAAGCACCCTTTGCAACAGAAATTTCATTTTTGGTGAGATACTCCCAAATAATTAATTATTTCTAAAAGGCTACAGACCCTGCAGCTTTCTTCATTAAAACATTGCAGGTGCAACAGCTGATTAATAATGAAAAAATCACTCCAATTCAGATTCACTCTGCACACGACAAACAGCCACTTCTTCAGAGCAGAAACAGGTAGGAATGTGCAACAAAGTTTGTTTGTAACAAAAACCTGGTAATGTACATTGATCACACAGAGGGGATTGTCCCAATAAAAGTGGAGTTACTCTTTAACATAATAGGTGTTAATGGAGGACCATTCAAGTTAACCCTTTTTTGAGACTTTATCCACTGATGCCCCAAAGAAAACTTTGGGGGTTATTTATGAAAGGCAAATCCACTTTGCACTACAAGTGCAAACTACAAGTGCAAAGTGCACTTGAAATTGCACTGAAAGTGCACTGGGAAGTGCAGTCGCTGTAAATCTGAGGGGTAGATCTGAAATGATGGGGAAGCTCTGCTGATTTTATTATCCAATCATATGCAAGCTAAAATGCTGTTTTTTTTATTTTCCTTGCATGTCCCCCTCGGATCTACAGCGACTGCACTTCCAAGAGCACTTTCAGTGCAATTTCAAGTGCACTTGTAGTTTGCACTTGTAGTGCAAAGTGGATTTGCCTTTAGTAAATAACCCCATTTCTATACTTAACAGATGTTTTCTATTTTAATTAAAACACTAATAAATGAAACCCTACATGTTACTGCAGTTACCTTAGAGTAAGGGTGCTCAACCCTGTGTGATATTTGTGGTCCCAGTTTGCCCCTGGGACAAAAAATAATAACTTAACGAATATGTCGCCTCAACAGTTTATATTCCTGATATATGGCTGTTGTACCATGTACTTGTGTTTAACATATTCTGTTCTCTTTGCATTACTCCCTTTGTATGAAATACCTGGTGTTCCTGTCAGTCCTGCTGCTCTCCTATTTCAAATGACCAAGCTAGGCATAGAAACACATCCACCCTAGCATGGTCAGTTTTCTGGCTATGCTGGGAGTACACTCTGCCTGTGCTCCAGTGGCCATGACCTGTGCTGACACACCACACATGCACAGCCATTTACTAGGAAGACCAGTGTACTGTTGGGTCTCCAAGCCCCTTGGGTACAACCAGCTTGTTGTGTTTTCCCAAATGATCAGTGCCACTGGATATAGCCAGCAGCACAGATCATTGCATTCTGATGGTGGGAAAGTCTCCCTGCTGTCAGAACACAATAGCACAACAGGAAGGATTCCCCCATCCACCTTGAATGTGTGGATGGGCCAATCAGATCATTTTCTTTGTTTGTTCAACCCTCTGTTGGCTGAATTAAAAAAGAAAAAAAGATAATGTATGGCCAGCCTTACCTAATTCAGCTGCATTGTTGTTGCCTTTTCCTGCACACTCTCAGTTTGGACTACAGGCAGCCAGGCATTTATCAAAACTGTTATGCCTCCTGCGCACGATCAAACTTTTCACCAACAAAACCGTGGAATTTTGTCCGAAGGGTGTTGTCCCAAACTTGTCTTGCATACACACGGTCACACAAATGTTGGCCAACAATTACGAACGTAGTCACATACTAGGCGTACTACATGTTTTTTCAGCTCTTTAGCGCCACCCTTTGGGCTCCTGCTAATTTCGTGTTAGCAGAAGTTTGGTGAGTGTTGATTCGCGCTTTTCTTTCCGCATTTTTTATTTAGTGCTTTTCGGTTCACGCTTTTCATTTAGTGCTTTTCAGTTTGTTTCTGAATGGCCGTTCGTCAGACATATTGCGGAATCAGAGGAGATAACGTTTTTATTATTATTGGCCTTGGAGTTATTGCTAAGTTCTATTGGCAGATAACATGTCTAATTTTATTTGTTTTCTTCTTTTAATGCACAATAAAAAAATTGTGGAGAATAAAACTTGTGTTTTACTTCAAATGTTCAAATGTTTGGGAGTAGGCAGTTACATTTAAAAAAATACAATGTCAAATTAACAAGGGACACCAACATAGTTGTATCTTTGATCTTAAAAACTATGGGATAATGGTGTTGTGGTAACTTGCACAAATAAAAAAAAAAAAAAACATAATAATATTATTCTTGATATCGCTAGAAAAAAAAAGCCATCAGTATCACGAGCAAAGCAGCTTTATTATTATAACATTAAAGAAGAAGAGAATTGTGCGCTGCATTTGGAGATTTCATAATTTGCAAAGTCACGAATGTTAATTCTCCATTACAAATGCTAGTTTACAAGACCGACCGCTTCTGCTTCCGAGCATGCGTGTTTGTACTTTGGACTTTTGTCTGACGGACTTGTGTACACACGATCGAAAAATCCGACAACACATTTGTTGACGGAAAATTTGAAGACATGCTAGCCAACATTTGTTGGCAGAAAGTGCGACAACAATTGTCCGATAGAGCATACACATGGTCGGATTTTCTGCCAACAGCCTGACATCAAAAATTTCCCCTCGGAAAGTCCGATCGTGTGTACGAGGCTTTACTGGTTTCAGTCACTAATCTGTCACTTCTTTTGTATGCAAGTTAGAGACAGATCTATTTTCTGTTTCTTAGCACTTTAAGGTTATGCAACATTTCTGGGGTTAAATATCTCTTAATAGGTGCTTGCAGTTTCAGTACAACAGAGAAATTAGGCAGACAATGACTATTTGATTGCACTATCATGCAAAATAAATCTGTTGCTTTGGTCACAAAACATGCCCAAAGATTAATGCTAACATTTTGCAGGCAAAGTACACAATAATGAATATGCAACTGATTTAATAGATGCTTTCCATTGTGCTGGCATTCTGTGCTGTAATCATTGCAGTAAAAGTGTGGCATTCAGCTGCTGCTGGAGTGCACGTTCATAAGAAATTAGGTTATGATTATTGGTTGTTGCTGATTTTAAAGATGACAAAAATTAGAGCTTAGACCAGTTGTAGACATTTGGTATTGCACATAAACTTTTCCCAGCTTGTGGTGGGTCCCAGAACTTATGTAAGTATGGGCAGATATCTACCAGCCAATAGTTCTGGCCAGCTTGGTCTAGGGCCAGACTAATGGCCTTTTAGCACTCAGCACCACCCTACCCCTACAGTTAATCTTTTTATTTCTACTTCAATTCATACACAAAAACTACTGAATCTAGTGGATGTTAAAATCTGACATCTGAAAATTCCAGATCATAAATATGTTAATCAAATCAATCTCCGCAGTACATAGTTAATCATTATTCTCAAAACAATTATCGTACATAATAATTTAGGAAACTACAGTAGCCTCTTCAGTGCTAAATTTAGGTAGACAAGGACGGAACACCGTCAGAATACCAATATGCACTGCATTCTGCTAAAAGAAAAAGAGACACATTAATCATCTGAAGCATGATGAGCATTTGTTGTATACCATGAAATGAAAAAAAAAAAAAAACTAAACTAAACTAAACAAAGAATGAACTGCTTAATATGCAGGCTCTGTGGTACTCAGACCCTCAGTTATAATAACAGTAGTAGTCAGTTTGGTATTTTCAAGTTTTTACTCAAGAATAAAGTTCTTTCTCTCGCCTACCTTTTAAACATAGGTTTAGGCTTATAAAACCTGAAGGAAGGGTGTTGCTAACTTATAAATCAGTCAGATGCTAACTATCATTTTTAATGTGCACCGTTTAAATCACAGACAAACAAACTGTCTGGTTCTAGAGATGGAAAAATTATGACAAATCTACCTCATATCAATCTGTGTACTCAATCACAGAAGTTGTGTTTTAATCCAATTTGCTGGTATTTATTTTATTAAAAACAAAATGAGGTTTCCATTTAAAGATATCAGCCCACTATAACAGGTACTCCAATGACTGGTGGGTCACAAGCAAGTAGGCTTAAGCTATTGCTTTACCAAAACATAGGCAATTCGGCAAAATGCATGCACTAACCTGAAAGACTGCCAAATGACCAACCGAAGAACACACAATGCAAGCTTACAACACTGTTTCTAATTCTAAGACAGTGGCTTAGTTTTTTCAGTCTTCAACCTTGATGTTCTATTAGGCCTCATTCTCACGAGGCGGATCCGCTTGCACGGAGTCCGCCTCTGTCCGCCAGCTCAGCGGAAGATCTCTCCGTTGATCTCCGCTGAGCCGGCGGATGACAGTCCCTCTCTGCTTACTGAGCGGGTAGGAGCTTGTCGAGTGCCGCTAGTTTCTATGGAGAGATTGGATGAAAACGGGCATGTCCGTTTTCATCAGATCTCACCCGATCCGATCCGCCAGCGACGGATCCAAACATAGGGTCATCCGTCTGCTTTTGGCGGATCGGACCAGGTCGGATGTCAGCGGACATGTCACCACTGACATCCGTCACTCCATAGACTAGCATGGAGCGCCCATTCAGGTCCGCCATCAAAACTGACAGGCAGACCTGAACGGTCCGACAGTGTGAAAGGGGCCTTACTGTCAGTATCTTCAGGTAAATAAAATGTCACAAAAATGATTTAGTTAAAAAAACATTTTTGTTCCAAAAGCCCCAGGGAAACAAGGGATTGTCCTTGAGATTGAGGGTTTTCCTTTAACAAATCTGATCCACACTGACGTGGATTTACAAATCTGAGACACCACCCATAAGGCACAGGCAATTACATCATATAACTCAAACTGAGACCTAAGTAGGGAATTCAAGTACTAGTCATAAAAATTGTAAGAACATCATCAACCTGTTTGGTGGTGTGCTTCTTAAGGTGGATGAAGTGTCAACAGTGGGCAAAATCCATGTATCAATACATTCCTTTTCAAAGAAATAAAAGTCCTATCATATTCTCAGGAGGAAGCCATGATTAGACAGGCTGTTTCCAGTCCTCATAGAGGAATGTTTTATATACTGAGTATATTGGAAAGGTCTATGCAGCCCTAATACAGTGGTGTGAAAAAGTGTTTGCCCCTTCCTCATTTCCTGTTCCTTTGCATGTTTGTCACACTTAAGTGTTTCGGAACATCAAACCAATTTAAACAATAGTCAAGGACAACACAAGTAAACACAAAATGCAATTTGTAAATGAAGGTGTTTATTATTAAAGGTGAAAAAAAATCCAAACCATCATGGCCCTGTGTGAAAAAGAGATTGCCCCCTAAACCTAATAACTGGTTGGGTCACCCTTAGCAGCAACAACTGCAACCAAGCGTTTGCGATAACGTGCAATGAGGCTTTTACAGCGTCCTGGAGGAATTTTGGCCCACTCATCTTTGCAGAATTGTCCTAATTCAGTTACATTAGAGGGTTTTCGAGCATGAATGGCCTTTTTAAGGTCATACCACAACATCTCAATAGGATTCAGGTCAGGACTTTGGCTAGGCCACTCCAAAGTCTTCATTTTGTTTTTCTTCAGCCATTCGGTGGTGGACTTGCTGGTGTGTTTAGGATCATTGTCCTGCTGCAGAACCCAAGTTCGTTTCAGCTTGAGTACACGAACAGATGGTCGGACATTCTCCTTCAGGATCTCTTGGTAGACAGCAGAATTCATAGTTCCTTTTATCACGGCAAGTCTTCCAGGTCCTGAAGCAGCAAAACAGCCCCAGACCATCACACTACCACCACCATATTTTACTGTTGGTATAATGTTCTTTTTCTGAAATGCAGTGTTCCTTCTACGCCAGATATACTTGGACACACACCTTCCAAAGAGTTCCACTTTTGTCTCATCGGTCCACAGAATGTTGTCCCAAAAGTCTTGGGGATCATCAAGATGTGTTGTGGAGAAATTGAGACGAGCTTTGATGTTCTTTTTGCTCAGCAGTGGTTTTCTCCTTGGAACTCTGCCATGCAGGCCATTTTTGCCCAGTCTTTTCCTGATGGTGGAGGCATGAACGCTGACCTTAACTGAGGCAAGTGAGGCCTGCAGTTCCTTGGACGTTGTTGTGGGGTCTTTTGTGACCTCTTGGATGAGTCGTCGCTGAGCTCTTGGGGTAATTTTGGGCGGCCGACCACTCCTGGGAAGGTTCACCACTGTTCCATGTCTTCGCCATTTGTGGATAATGGCTCTCACTGTGGTTCGCTGGATTCCCAAAGCTTTGGAATGGCTTTATAACCCTTTCCAGACTGATAGATCTCAATTACTTTCTTTCTCAATTGTTCCTGAATTTCTTTGGGTCTCGGCATGATGTGTAGCTTTTGAGGATCTTCTGGTGGACCTTACTGTGTCAAGCAGCTCCTATTTAAGTGATGCCTTGATTGTGAACAGGTGTGGCAATAATCAGGCCTGGGTGTGGCTAGAGAAATTGAACTCAGGTGTGGACAACCACAGTTATAGTATGTTTTAACAAGGGGGGCAATCACTTTTTCACACAGGGCCATGATGGTTTGGATTTTTTTTCACCTTTAATAATAAACACCTTCATTTACAAATTGCATTTTGTGTTTACTTGTGTTGTCCTTGACTATTGTTTAAATTGGTTTGATGTTCCGAAACACTTAAGTGTGACAAACATGCAAAGGAACAGGAAATGAGGAAGGGGGCAAACACTTTTTCACACCACTGTAGCTCTAAAATACCATATTACTGGAACTACAGCCTGATACTCCAATTACAGGGGTAGAATTCACTACATCAATCAGATTATCAAGTACTTCTTTTAAAGCTAAGTCATATGAAACTTGCTAAAATATAGGCTCTTCAGAAAAAGGCTGTGAGCATCAGGCACACTTAGAGGTGGAGGTACAGTAGGGCCAGAACTAAAGTCTGTTATGAATGGAGCTGTACTTCACTTAGAACCTCTGCAAGAAGATTGTTGCATTATATGTGCATAAATCAATAAAAAATCCAAAATGGATATTAAAGGTCTTGTAGATCTCAACCTAGTAGTAGGGGCTCCAGGATCTATGTTGCAGACTTTGGTCCCATCTTGGGACCAAGAAATTGCTCATGTCAACAACAGAGGATTATGGGCCATGATCCCCCACTGTAACTAAACTGTCCACTGTGTGTCTATAAAAAGACATGTTGCACTGTAGCAGACAAACAACTTGCCCCAAAAGGAGGCAAGGCCTCGTTCACGCACAAACCTAAGCAGTTTATGCGGAAGAGGGTCATAGACAATCAAGACACTGGAAACAGGCAGTAAAGTGAAACTAAATAAAGTTGTGTGCAGATCATGAGCAACACTCACTTAGTGGATAATGTTCCCTCAGCCTTAACATTTACAGTGGTAAGATGATGGTGGCAGGAACTTTAAAATGGGAGATAGCTCTGAGTGCTTTAGCCTGCCTGGCCTTACTCACTATGTGAGATCAGGTCACATCAGAGGCTTCACCATGGCTCTGGACCTACAGAGTGCTCTGCAGTGTACAAAGGTCTGGAAAGCAACACAGTCCAGAGCCCACTGCCAGTAGGTCACATTCCAAGCTAACATTGAAACATTTTCAGTCCAGTTGAGGACATGCCAGTCTGGACAGCTGCTGTATAAAACAAGCTAAAAGTGGAAGTAAACTTCCATCTCAGCCTTTTACCTATAGGTAAGCCTATAGTAAGGCTTACATACAGTATAGGTAGTGTAAATATCTCCTAAACATGCACAGTTTAGGAGATATTTACTGTACATGCAACCAGTGACATCACTGGCGCATGCACTCTGGAGGAACGGCCACCCTGTGCTGTGAATGGCGGCATACATGGGAGTGACATCATCGTGGATCCGGCCAGTCACAGACCCGGAGTCCATGAACCAGGAAGCAAGACGGGTGAATATGGGAGCGTCTGCAGCTCTGACATCTTGGCACGGGAGGGATTTGTTTTAAGGTAAGTTTAATATAATTTGCTAGTATGCGATACATCACCTTGCAGGGTCCAAAAAAAAAAACGTCCAGTAGTTTACAACCGCTTTAAGGAGTGTTTTCGATTTCTTGATTGAAATCATGAGAGAAAAAATATCTACAGTGTATCTTGATTAAAGAAAAAATAAAATAAAATTAGAATGAAAAAGGCTAACAAAAACATTGTTTTGTTTTTCAGCAGAGGATAAGGCATCCAGCCTCTTAGGACACTAGTAAAACACTGAAGCATGATGGTTAAAGGCAGAGTTATAAAGAGGCTGGCTTTTTTTTTTTTTGTCAGCTTCCCAACCTCTTACAGGTGGCAGTATAACCCACATGTCCAAGAATTGACTACACTCTTGTGTCCTTCAATGAAATAAAAAAGAAAATAGATTTTGGATTTACATAGACTTTAAAGCTAAACTATAGACCAGTGATGGTGGACCTTGGCACCCCAGATGTTTTTGAACTACATTTCCCATGATGCTTACCTACACTGCAGAGTGCATGAGCATCATGGGAAATTTAGTTCCAAAACATCTGGGGTGCCAAGGTTTGCCACCACTGCTCTGTACAAATACAACAGGCAAACAATGCTCTGGTATTATTGATATGTTATGTAGCACGCTCTACCATAAGCTAGGTGCTAGAGTAGTTTTTTTTGTGTATACTGCCAGTGCAGGTAAATTTAGGCAGGCCTAGCTGTGAGATACTGACATGTGCCTCAGCTCTTGGGCGCCTTCTCTGTTTCCAGTGAGAATGTTCTGAAAAAGAGGCAGGGCAGAGTTCTGGAGTGACATGGGGTATATTTGGGAGCCCTGACCAATCCCCAACTAAGATTGGCAGGGGGCAGACCTCCTATATATACCCATGTTCAGCCTGTGGTCGAAGGAGTTGTCGGGTGAAAGAACTGAATGATGGCGTGTTAGGCTGTGGTTTCCCATGAGGGACTCCCTTTCTGGGGGGTGTACCTCAGGCCTGGAGCTTGGGAGCTGGGAAGAAGCCTCTCTTTAAAACGTCATTGAGAGGTGTCCTGAAACAGGAGAAGGAAGAAGATAGCGGGGAGCAAGGCCAGTAAAGTCATTCAGGAGGGATCCATGTCTAGAAGCACAGTGAGAAGCTCTGAAAGAGACATGCCAGGATTGGATGTGGAACCAGAGGGATAGACTGTGGTGTTGTTTAAAGTTAAGTTGCTGCAGCCAGAAGGGTTGGCAGTATTTGCATTGGATGTGCTGGGAGCAGTAGTCCACCAAGGATAAGTTAGCACAATTATCTTCTTCTTTTAAAATGTCTACTAGGAAAATGTTAGGACTTATTCAGAGCCATGTGCTAACCGTGACAGGAATCTAGAACTGGACAGTGAGAAGAAAGCAAGTGATCTCAAGTAGTGTGCTGGAGAAGATGTGAAGTAGCAGAGACTGTCAGTTTAGATCCAACTACATTTATTTCCATTACTAAAGGTTCATCATTTGGGCATCCCATGTCCCTTTTCCCCATCCAATTCAATCCCCTAGTAAAAACAACAAAAACAAGCAAGAAACTGTTCATTGACCGGAGAAAGTGTGCCAAAAAAGAATGTCTGACCAGCAGGGTGATGTGTGGGTGTTGAAACACGCAGCGCCCCCGTGGGGGCACCTCTACTGAAATGTATTTTTTAAATACAATGGAAAATATGTGAGTTTGGTTTGATCAGCTTCTTGCAGTCCCAGAAGAAGCAGTCGAAGGAGCCAATCAGTTCATGTGCTTAAAAGGAGCATGCTGATAGTAGAGAAAGCTAAATTACAGAGATGCAGGCTGTGCTAATTCTGTTTCACTGTCTAGTATTAGGCAGGGGCAGGTCCAGGACAGTCTGGGATCAGAGGAAGTGGGATGAATAATGCAGGATGAAAAAGTACTGCAGGACAATGATCTGGACTGAAACTGCATAAAGCAACAAAAGCTGTGTTTTTATTGTATTTTTAATGAGCTATTCATTTTTATCTTGCTCATTTTGGCAGCAGTTCTGTTTTTACTTTAGAAATCTCTCAAAAAAAAAAAAAAAAAACATGATCTTGAACACTAAAGGATTTTTTAGGCCAGAAATCTGCAATTATGAATTTTAGGTGTATTGTTAATTACTGTTAAAAGATGGAATTGCTCTGTGAATTTAAAATATAATGACTTAGAGGAAAAAATCTTATGCTGCATACACACAATCAGATTTTTGTTCGACGGATGTTGGCTCAAACTTGTCTTGCATACACACGGTCACACAAATGGTGGCCAAAAATTCAGAACGCGGTGACGAATAACACGCACGACAAACCGAGAAATAGGAAGTTCAATAGCCAGTGCGGCTCCTTTTGCTTGATTCAGAGCACGCGTGAACTTTTGTGCGATGGACATGTGTACACACGATCGGACTTTCCGCCAACAAAACTTGAGAACCTGCTATCAAACATTTGTTGGTGGAAATTCCGACACTAAATGTCCGATGGAGCATACACATGGTCGGACTTTCTGACAAAAGCTCACATCGAACATTTCCCGTCGGAAAATCCGACCATGTGTACGCGGCATAAGTTTTTGGTTATATAGGGATTTCTTTTTCTATAGGCCCCCTTTAGGGCTTTGGATAACAACCTATTATAAACACTGCTCTACTGTAGTGTATATAGCCACATCAACAAAAATATAACCATCATTTGCATCACAGAGCATACGCAAATGTCTAATAAATTAGCAATGAATTGCTATTGAGAAAAGGCGCATCTACCATTCGTAGGCAAATTCTATTTTTCCGAATTTTAATCATTGTTGCATGTATGAGTTCTTGGCTAAGCAGGGCTCTAGGCACCTCGTATTCCTCTAAAGATATCTGTGTGATTTTTATAAAGGTAGTCGTATTTCAAAGCTAAAATTTACATTTTTTTCCGCTCACTCTGTTTTAAACATGATATCATTCCAAGTTGAAAGTAGTCCATTCTACCTGATTTCCCAAATGGTGAAGATAAAAGAGTAACTCAACAATGCCTCAAAATAAAAAATAGAAAAAAACAAAAACAGAAAACTAGCAATAAATAATAATAATAATAATATCCGTAGTAGATTATGCATGGTATAAACTTTGAAACAAATTGTGAATACAGGTTTATACTCCTTAATAATTAATTCTGCTTTTATTGCTACGTATATAAGAATAGCTATAGTACAATTAACTACATAAAGATGAAAGAAAACTTGATTACATTTTCTGGAATGGACATGATGCTGTCAATCAAAGATCAGACTCAGGGCTAGCCATGGGATGGGTCACTTCAAACTGATATGTTAGTGCAGCCATCAATCACTGAGAAATATCAAGGTCAGCCAAGCCCAAAAGTTCTTGAAAGTCAAAAAGGCTGCTGTGTAATTTCAACATTTTATGCATTCGGCAACTACACAATAGTCATTGAATACAACATCAAAGTATGTTGTTTCCCAACAACTGTCTAAAAATACCTATAATGCATAAACCTCTTATTAAATAACATGCTAGGAGGGAAATATAATTGCCAACAATTCACAAATCAGAGATTTCAAAGAAAAGGCATATAAATAATTTCCACATTTACAGAAAAGGTAAACAGCAAAAAAATAAAATAGTAACCAATAATAATTCACAAAGAGTCCCAATTACATCTTTCCGACTGGGGTTAACCTGCCACATTCTACTGTGTAAGGTGGCATTTCCATTCTCCTAAGATGTATCTTAAAGCGGAAGTAAACCCATCGATTTAACAGTCTAAAAAAAAACGGCATGCCGTGAATGCTAACTGCACATTGGCTGTGCTCTCAACCAAACAGTCAAACCATCCAATGGCTGGTGTCATAACGGATCACATGTGCAGCACTGTGGCAGTTGAAGATTAAACAGAGGCAAAGATGGCAGCTTCCTTGGCTGAAAACGATAGGGGGGTTTACTTCCACTTTAACAGCTTTGCTTCACCTGTATGTTTTTGTTTCACATCTACAAGGTCTTTTTAGGTCTGAATCCTAGTTGAAAAGATATAGGGCTCACAAGACAGGAAAAAAAGTAGCACAAACAGGTTGTTCCTTCTTGTGGCCATGTAACTTTATATAATACAATACATTTGTTTAGATGTAATTTATTCATTATCATAATCATGATCAGAACAGTCACCATTTGCTATAAATATTTTTCCTTCTTATTTACACAATAGTATGTTTGTAATAGAGCCAGTGTTTATTTTAAAAGGAATCATATATTTGACTGATGTACTAAGTTTACATAGATAACAAAGTGACCCTGTCATTATGCAAACATCACAGAGGAAAGTCATATCTATAAAAGAAGGCTGTAACCATGTAACCACTAATGTTTCCTCCCGAGACATGGTCTCAGTGATGATCTTTTTGATCCTTTTTAGAGTCTGCTGGCTTCTCCTGCTGACCTCAATGCTACTACTGGGTCCTGTACTTCACGGTGGAAGGAACCGGTGAGAGCTGTGGGTAAACCAGGAGACTAATACTCCAGGAAGTGTCCCTATCCCAGCAGACTTCAGGGGACCAATCCTACTGAACACTGAATTAAGAAGTGTTCTGTAGCACAGGCAGCAGTAAATGTGTGCTTTTGCAGTCTTCTTTACATTTATGAACATCCATTTGTATAGTGACAGGGCCATTTTAAAGGAAAAAGTGTGGAAGGTATTTTAGTGTCTGCAAAGCACCCCTCAACCTCTTCCAGGTGTTAGGTCTAACATTTTTTAAGGCCTTCATAAGCCACCAATATCAATGGATTTAAAATGGTTTAAAAAAATAAGAAGCAAAAGCACAGTACCTAGCTAAACAAAGCAGAACAATGGTTAGTAAACCCTTCACAAAGCTGGTCAACAAAAATAAAAAAAATGCCTTAACAAAAATGAACTTAAGCGAAAACTACTTTTCAAAATGATCACTAGATTCATAGATATAGGCAATAAAAATGATATGTGCATGCTAAGTTTCCTTGTAGTTGTTGAGCATGGCTGCACCCTCTTCCACCACCTAAGCCTCTCTATTGGTCCTTTAATGTGATGGACAGCCCCACTAACCAATAAGCAGTTACTTCAGCTACTTATAGCACTGTTTCAATTTGGTTTTGTTCACATAAATACACAACCAGTATTCCTCATTACAGTCATCTCTGGACATGCATTAGGTGAATTATATAAGAAGGATTTTTTTATCTCTAAGCCCTAGAGATCTTTAACCTTTACATTTTACCTGTTCACATTTTAACCTGATGTACAAGTAGAAGAATACTTTCTTCAAACAGTAAAGCTGTAAAATACGTGAATTCAAAGGCTGTAAGCGCTATTATACTCCACAATTGTTAAAATGTAAGTCTTGTATGATGAACCGTTTGAAGTATATATTTAATGCTATATTTGATACCTTGTTATATTATTATTATTATTATTCGATAATCTACATTAGTACCTTATTGTATGTTTAGTGTTGTAGCAGCTAGGTAAACTGTGAGTGAAATGGAACTGCATTTATAGTATTACAGAAAAATAGCCTTTATTTGTGTGCTTCTATAGATAAAAGGTGACGATTCAACTAATGTTCTTTGTTGTAAAGCTTTTTCTTCTCAGCAGGAAGCAAGTAAGTAGCAAAAAGCTATAATATGAGTTCATCAAGTAATATAACCCTGATCTGCAGGGATCATGTTCTTTAGTGGTGTGATGCAATTTGGTTGGTGTGTTAGTTCACTTTCAGTCTTCCCCTAAACAAAGCCCATCAATCATGCCTAGCTGTGGAATTATTCCTCTAGCTCAAACCTGTAGTGCACACTGGAGACCATGCTGATACTATCAAACTCATTTCATTTAGGACTTCAGGCTACATCCCCAAAGAGAACATACACAAACGTTATCTCTCATGCCACCCAGTTTTTCTTGTTGTTGGAATAGATTGCAGGAAAAAAAATTATGCCTTCCTTTTTTTACATGTAGTGGAAAAGACAATGTCTACTTTTGAATTACAGAGATAACAGCAGATACATCAAGAATGTTGTATTGGATCTCTTAAACTTTCAATATGTGGGAAACCAAATGTCACAGCGCTGAATAAGAAGTGTAATTGGTCTCTGGAGAATGAAAGATTGGCCTCTGTAAAAACTGTGTGATAAGACTGAAGATCTCCAAGGGAATTCTAATTCTCTTCCTATCTGAGATGCAAGAATATGGAGGCAAAAAAATGTTTACCAAATGTAACATAAAAAAGAGATGCATTTCTTAATGCTGCCTACACAGAGCCATATATATGTATGTACCACTGTTAAGGGATGCAATAAAAGGTGCAAATATATGTGATGCAGCTCTTTGACTGAATCAATAGAAACTAAATCTGAAATCTACCCCACTATAAACCCACACAATATTTTAAAGTCACACCGAACTTTTAGTTTAGATCATCTAAAAACATTACAGATGCTTTAAAACAAAAGGTGGAAAAAGCCTTTTGCCCCATACATATGATCGGACTTTCCGACTACAAAACCGTGGATTTTTGTTCGAAAGATGTTGGCTCCAACTTGTCTTGCATACACACGGTCACACAAATGTTGGCCAACAATTACGAACGTAGTGATGTACAAGATGTACATGATATCTCCATTATGAACGCTAGTTTTACAAGACCAATCGCTTCCTGCTCATACTTGATTCTGAACATGCGTGGACTTTTGTCCAACGGACTTGTGTACACACGATCGGAAAGTCCGACAACAAACATTTGTTGGCGGAAAATTTGAAAACCTGCTAGCCAACATTTTTTGGTGGAAAGTCCGACAACAAATGTTCGATGGAGCATACACACGGTCGGGCTTTCCGCCAACAAGTTCACATCCAACATTTGTTGTTGAAAAATCCAATCGTGTGTACGGGGCATTACAGTTGGTTTTCTTCCCAGTATGCTGTAGAGAAGAACCCTTGCTCTGTGATTTTTCCGTTGAGGTTTGACATGCCTCTTACTGAACCAGAACTAGAGCTCTCCAACCAGCAGATAGCATGAGCTTTGTTGACTATAGCTATGACTCAGCAGCGGACATGCACTTGGATCTCTCCAGAGATTACTGCTTTCCCACAGGGAGCAAAAGTCTTTCTCTGCCACATGTTGACAGAGGACAGGCTTTTCTACTCAGAATGTTGCTAATTTCTAAAGAACACAGACTCTTGCACTTTGCACCATTTGAAGTGATGCACCTAGAATATATTCAGCTAGATGAAACTAAAAGTTGGGTTTTAAAATATAAGCAATACTTCAGCATTCTAATTGCTGAAGTAAGCCCCATAACCGCTAATAATCTGCTAGATCTATAGTTATGCGCTTGGATTCTGGTGCTACATGTAAACTTATCATGAAAGAATTACAGGGGTTCCACTGTTGACAATGTTCGTTATATTGATGGCATGGTTCCACAGAAGGTTTAATATTTTGTATTGCTTATCTGAAACAAGTACCGTATGAGGATAAGACATTTTAGAGGAAAGTCCATAATCCTTATATGCCAACTGATTGTGATTTAGTAATCCAAGAAACCAGAGTCAATATAACAGCCAAGCAACCATCATTTTCTGAAGGAGAGGTCAATATTAGCAGCCTCCACATTTTCCCATGGGATCTTTATTTTATAAAAGACATTGCAAAGCATCCTAGGAGTCCTAAAACTTAGGTTGCTCTATTTTGCAAGTCTCAAAAAAATCCCCTGGATAGGCTAGGTTCCTACTAAAATTGCTCATACATTATGCAAGTATATGCTTTGCTCATGTAGGATAAATCAATAATTGAAATTAATGATAGCCCTACTAGTAGTGTATAGTCTCATTCCCTCATTTCCCTTTGGAAAGGCACGCACCTCTCTATAAAAGGCCTCACAACTGACAATGCATACTGTATCAAAACAAAAGTCATGAGGTCAAAGGAACTGGCTGCAGAGCTCAGAGATAGGATTATTGCAAGGCACAGATCAAGAGAAGGCTACAAAAACATTTCTGCTGCACTGAAGGATCCCAAGAGCACAGTGGCCACCATAATTCTCAAATGGAATAAGTTTGACACAAAGATGACTCTTTCAAGAGCTGGTTGCCCAGCCAAACTGAGCAATCACATGAGAAGGACCTTAGTAAGAGAGGTGACCAAGCACCTGATGGTCACTTTGACTGAGTTCCATCCTGTGTGGAGATGAGACAAAGTTCCAGAAGTACAACCATCACTGCAGCCCTCCAACAATTTGGGCTTTATGGCAGAGTGGCTAGGCGGAAGCCTCTCTTCAGTGCAAAACACCTGAAAGTCTATTTAGAATGTGTTAAAGCTTTTTTGAAAACTCCAAGCAGGCTTTCACTTAAAAGTGGGAGAATAGTAATTTACCCACATACTTCCCGGTCAGTTACAGCTGTATCTGTAAGAAAGTACATGTACATGTCATGACTGAAATTCTTCAGAGACAGGGACAGGGCAAACCTTGCCATAGCTCTGGTTCTGAAATCTGAGCAAGGAATATTGAAAAGGACTGGCTTGATCTGATAGCAAAGTTCTGTGCTGGAACAAAGAGGGGATGTCACTGCCGACCCTAGGATGGTCACAGAAATTATCTGGTGATTTCTGCAAAATATTGCAGTGATGTAGACACCCATTCTCCTAAGGATACTAAGCTTAACTAGAAAGTTGTGTGGTGGGAGGGGCTGTCGCCTCTAGATGGCTGGAGTTCAGTTTCTATATGCCTAGTGTCAGTTTCTCCTGTAAGCCGCAGTATAAGCCTTGGTTGTGCATTACCATAAAGCTATGTCCCTCAATGGATGATAGAGAAAGCACAACTACCTATCTTTAAAATAAATGACAATCTGACAGATAAAAGATAGCATAGTAACAAAAAACATAGTTTTTCTTTACATTCAGGTCTACAATGCACTCCATGACTTCTGATGAGAAAGAAAATTGTATCAGGCGCTCAATACATATTACAGTTTCATATAGCATTGCATAGCATTGCATCTGAAACCAGTTATGTTTCTTTACCTGATTTATTTTTAAACTATTTAAAAAATGCTGAAACCAAAACCAGTTAAAGTATAGTGACGGCACCATTACAAATCATCTCCCCTATGTTTGCAACAATTGTCCTAGAGGTTTTCTTCCTTAGGCATAAACATAACATGAAAATATGTATGTTTTGCACATATACCTGGTTGGTGGGCAGTACATAACTCTGATTAGCTATATATCATGCAAGCTACATAAGAATTTACTTCTGTATTTCTGCCAAAGGCCAAACGCAAAATAAGAGATTCCAGATTATGGTATTAAACTGTAAACTCCACATGAAGAAGAAAAGCTGATAATTAAATAAATCCGTGGTCTATCTAACAAAAAGAACAGTGATCTAATACATTTAAGCACTTTATAGATACATTTCACAAAGTTTAATAATTTGCTTGTGTTTGTTAACCACTTTCAGACCTGACCATTTTGCTGGCTTAAGACCAGACCACTTTTTGCGATTCGGCACTGCGTCGCTTTAACTGACAATTGCACGTTCGTGCGACGTGGCTCCCAAACAACATTGATGTCATTTTTTTCCCACAAATATAGCTTTCTTTTGGTGGTATTTGATCACCCCTGCGGTTTTTATTTTTTTTGCGCTATAAACAAAAAAAGAGCGACAATTTTGAAAAAAAACACATTATTTTTTACTTTTTGCTATAATAAATATGCCCCAAAAATATATAAAAAAAACGTTTTTTTCCTCAGTTTAGGCCGATACGTATTCTTCTACATATTTTTGGTAAAAAAAAAATCGCAATAAGCGAGTATCGATTGGTTTGCGCAAAAGTTATAGCGTTTACAAAATAGGGGATAGTTTTATGGCATTTTTATTAATAATTATTTTTTTACTAGTAATGGCGGCGATCAGCGATTTTTATTGTGACTGCAACATTATGGCACATCGTACATTTTTGACACATTTTTGGGACCATTGTCATTTATACAGCAATCAGTGCTATTTAAATGAACTGATTCCTGTGTAAATGACACTGGCAGTGAAGGGGTTAAGCAGGGGGCGGCAGTGTAGGGGTTAAGTGTTCCTAGGGGCGTGTTACTAACTGTGGAGGGCATGGCTGTGTGTTAGTGAACACTGATCTCTGCTCCAATCACAGTGAGCAGAGATCAGTGTCACTTGTTGCTAGGCAGAACGGGGAGATGATGTTTACTTTCGGATCTCCCCGTTCAGCCTTTCCGTGAGACGATTGCGGGTATCCCTGCGACGATCAAGTCTGCGGGACCCGCGACTGGACTCACGGGGGTCCTGACCGGCGCACGTGATGGCATTTTTAAAGGGACGTACCTGTACGCCCTTATGCCTGTCCGTGCCATTCTGCCAACGTACATCATTGTGTGCCGGTCGGGAACCGGTTAAATTCAGTCCAAATAAGAAAGCCTCCATAAATCAATATTTGTATTCAAACTCAAGGGAGTTGATTTATTAAAGGCAAATAGACTCTTCACTTTGCAAGGGAATTTTCCCCTGATTTTAATGAATAAAGTAAAGCTCTGCTTCCATCCATTCTTGTGCAAGAAAAAATACTGTTTTTTTTTTTTTTTTTACTTATTTTATTTTGCACATAATTGGGGATTCTTCCCAAAATGCACCACATTTATAGAAGCAAATTGCTGAAAAGGCCAGTAATATAACACATATGGTATTTTCAATATACACTATATTACCAAAAGTATTGGGACACCTGCCTTTACACGCACATGATCTTTAATGGCATTCCAGTATTAGTTTGTAGAGTTCAATATTGAGTTGGCCCACCCTTTGCAGGGATAACAGCTTAAACTCTTCTGGGAAGGCTGTCCACAAGATTTAGGAGTGTGTCTATGGCACACATCAGTACTCATCTGTGCCACATCCATGCCACATCAGTGCTTATCCTTGCCACATCAATGTCACATCAGTGCTCATCCGTGCCACATCCATGTCACATCAGTGCTCATCCGTGCCACATCAATGCCACATCAGTACTCATCCATGCCAAATCAGTTCTCATCTGTGTCACATCCATGCCACATCCATGCTCATCCATGCCACATCCATGCTCATCCATGCCACATCCAGTGGTACAGTGCTTATCCGTGCCACATTTTTGCTCATCTGTGCCACATCAGTAACACATAAGTTCTCATCTGTGCCACAACAGTGCTCATCTATGCCACATCAGTTCTCATCCGTGCCACAACCATGCCACTACAGTGTCAAATTAGATTTGAAATGTATGTCCCTAGAACGCCTGATGTTGCTCCCTATATTTTGGGCCTCTCTATGTGGTCAGGCTGTGTAAAACATATATTTGGTATCCCCATACTAGGGACGAGTAGCAGAATGTATTTCGGGGTGTCATTTTTGCTATGTACATGTGTTAGAAATATCTTATAAATGGACACAACAAAAAAATGTGTTTTAATTTTCTTTCCACATATTCTAAAAACTTGTGGAAAAAAATGACATGTTCAAAAGACTCATTATGCTTCATAGATGATACGTTGGGGTGTTTACTTTACAAAATGGGGTAATTTTTTGGGCGTTTCCATTGTCCTGGTGCTCCAGGACCTTCAAAAGCATAAGAGCTAGTCAAGAAATGATATGTGTAATTTATGCTCCTAGAATTCTGATGGTGCTCCCTGCATGTCGGGCCTCTGTATGTGGCTAGGCTATGTAAAAGTCTCACACATACTTGGGAGGAGTAGCAGAATGTATTTTGGGGTGTCATTTGTGGTATGCATATGCTGTGTGAGAGAAATAACTTGTTAATATGACAATTTTGTGAAAAAAATCTTAATTTTGCAAAGAATTGTGGGGAAAAAATCAAAACTTCAAAAAACTCACCATGCCTCTTACTAAATACCTTGGAATGTCTACTTTCTAAAAAGGGGTCATTGGGGGGGGGGGGGGTATATATACTGTCCTGGCTTGTTAGGGTCTCAAGAAATGAGATAGGCCTTCAGTACATCAGGTGTGATCAATTTTCAATGATTGGCACCATAGCTTGTAGACTCTGTAACTTTCACAAAGACCCAATATTTTACACGGATTTGGGTTATTTTTACCTAAGATACATATCAGTATATGTATATCATATCATATACGATATATGTATATCATATCAGATCATATCAGCACTATACATTTTGGCAAACATTTATGAAGAAAAAGCACAAAGCAAGGTCCATAAAGACATGGATGAGCAAGTTTGGGGTGGAGGAACTTGATAGTCCTGACCTCAACCTTATAGAACACCTTTGGGATGAGACTGTGAGCCAGGCCTTCTCGAGGAAAGGGCTTTCAGAGGTCACCCTTCTAAAACCACCAATGTTCTAAGTTGACAAGCACCAGGTCTCTTCCACACCATCATTACCATACGAGTTTGTGCATAAATGGGGGGTTGCCCACAGTGAGGCACCTATGCTGCTGTTGCATGTCTTGTGGATAACTGTGCCATTAATTACAATGCAAAAATAGTTTTATGAAAATACACGCAAATATTTATGAAATAAATTCAGAACTTTCCCAGCTCTCCTTTTCCCATTTTATTAGGATAGAGCAGAGCTCTTTAGAGTGGTCAATATTGACCCCCAAGGGTATCTCCAAAATTCAGTTTACACCAAGTTCAGTTATGAATAGCACTAATTTGAATGTCTGAATGAAAATGAAAACATGTTACCTCAAACTTACACATCTACAAATGGTATTTTTGTACTTTTGTAAACAACAAATGAAGAAAACACATGAAGACAATGAACAATCTAACATTTTATGAAGCAGTTGATGAGATAAAAAGTTTAAGGACCGACCCCGGGACAGAGTTAAAAAAAATGATGGAGTCGTTTGTCGTCCATTCCTCTGCCCAGTCCTGTAATCTTTTTCATTAAAAAGAACCAGCAAAGCAAATACTCCCCTTATTATTCTGAAGCATACTGTCTTTAAACAGAAAATGATTGACTCTATTGTGATTCAATCTTATGAATGACACAGGGATTCTTGTGGGATTGCAACACTTTCATTCATAATTACTTTCAATAAAGCAATAAGAATTACTGCAGATTACATTGTATATGGGGTTGGAAGTTGATCGTCTTATATCTATGAAGGTCCTAGAAGATTAACACATACTACAGGTGTCCTTGAAATTATGATATAGTGCAATAGTAGAAAATGATGACGCTATATAAAGCAAAGCTAATCAAAATCATATAAAAACATTGAGGCTGCCTGGAAAGACAATCATGGGTGCTCAACCGGTGGCCCTCCAGCTGTTGCCGAACTACAATTCCCATAACGCCTCTGCCTTTGGGAGTCATGCTTGTAACCATCAGCTTTGCAATGCCTCATGGGAATTATAGTTCGGCAACAGCTGGAGGGCCACAGGTTGAGCCCCCATGCTGTACATGGTCATCAACTGCTACCATTATATTTCTAAGGCAGGTTATTAAATGACAGGTTGAATCTGATTTTATGGCTTTAATGTACACAGACACTTTCTTTACAGTTTTTAATCTTATACATTTGTTCTGCTGTACTTAATCAGAGAAATAATTGGTTAATTGTTTTTTTTTTGTTTTTTTTTTAAGACAGAAAGGGCAAAATAATGTAGAACCAGACCATGCTCCTAACTATGCTTATTTGAGCGCACTCCTTCAACAGTGTACAGAATAAACTTTTCACAGCTCCAGGGGATTATTAGATTAATAATTGATTTTGTATTCATTTAAAAATATGCATAGTAATGAGCTCATTTGTTATTTATGTGGATGTCACATAAATGCGCAGAGGCATTATGCTGCAGTTTAGTATTCAGAAACGAACATTTAAAACATCACTCGCTTTTAAATACATTTCATGCAAGATGACTAATAGGCTATTATCTTTGTTTATTGTTAATCGCATTTATCTGATATACAGCAAAGCACCATAGTGGTCTGCATCACTGACACATCAGGCAGACATCAAGAGCAACATCTCCAATTTATGTCATGTATAAACAAAGGCTACAGTTTACATATCATTTATAAAAATGCATTTTTCTAGAAAATGCAATGGGCAATAAAAAAAAAAAAAGCTGTGTAGTCAGTGATACATAACGAATCATTCAGTATAAAATATTTAATGATGCACACATTATGAGCAAGAAAATCCTTGCATCCTGAGGAAAATTCACTACATATTTCCAGTTCTCGGATTTCTAATCCCATTAATGCAGAGTTCACTGCACATACAAAAAATCATAAAGGTTTACATTTTTAAAGCAGAACCATGGGCAAGGGCAGAATCAAAAATGACAGATATGATGCAATTTGTCAGGAGCATTTTGTATTTTCCAGAGTTTTATTAACTGCTGATCCAGTCAGTAGACTTGTTTGTTTATGGTAATAGGGTAACATGTTCTGCAGTCAAATCACCGCATTGGTGTTACCCTGTACATAGGGTAGTCAAAAATGGGCATGTCCTTTTAAATGAACTTTAGTAAAGTGACAAAAAAATGAAAGCCCCATTCGGGCAAAATATGAACACCCTCTAACCCCTCCCGCTCCCCTAACCCACCCTGTAAGCTTTTAACTGACGAACCACCATCTAGGTCCCTTGCCAGGCCCGTGCAGGGGACTGCTAACCTAACACTGCCTATGGTCCCCTGATGGTCAGTCCTCTAGTGTCCCCTCACTCTGACCTCTCTGGATCATTTTCTGGATTCTGAGAGACAACCTCAGCTGGACAGCAAAGATGAAGTGTCCATATCACCCAAGCAGTGATGTGAGCACCTGAAAAAAGGCCAGGTATAAGCAAAGATGGAAAGAAGGTTTGGGACTGGAGCATTACATAACAGCGGCGTTTTTTAAATCCAAAGTCTGTTAAAAGGGGGGTGAGGGGCTGGATAGCCTAATTCCAGAGATGGGCTTTAAAGCCCAACTCCAACTAATAGTTAGTCCCAATGTGTCACATTTGTTGGCAGCTTAGCCTGCTGGTATATGTGTAAATAAATACAAAAGGTCTGTGAAATAAAAAGGGAATTCATGTACTCAATATTTTTATTACAGGTATTAACCTCATACACTTATAAAATAAAATATATATAAATATTATTTACTATAGTGCGGTGGCTTTACATTTTTTTCTTGGGAGAGTGCATGTGATCAGCAAAGGACCAATCAGCACTGTCCAAACAGAGGGCCAGGGGTCTTGCAACCTCACAGGACAATCAGGGGAGAATGAAAACTCCTCCTACAAGCTTTAACCAGTGCTCTGCTGGACACTGATAGAAGTCACAAGACTGCTCTATCTGCTGATGAGAAAAGGTATTTAGCAGTTTATATTTACTAAAACGATTGCATTTCCATGTTCTGTGTACTGTGGGAGACCAGATATAGTGAATGCAGGGTCATGGGTTTAGTAACACTTCAAGCCTTGCAACTGTCCAGTGATACTGCCAAAATGGCCATTCAGGGGACATTCAGTTGATAAGAAGTTTTTCTCACATGAATTTTTGACTTAATACACTTTTGCCACTAGAATAACTGTAATGATATGTATTACTATGATAATACAGTATTAACCACAGTGATAATATGCATTTCAACTGAGGTTTAACCAATTACGGACCACCCGCCGTCATTATACAGCGGCTTTTTGAATAGGGATATTGTTGTTATGGCAGCAGCTAGCTGCCATAACCCTGGTATCCTCTTCTTCAGCAGGCAGTCCTCTTTCAGATAAAAGTGGTCTCTGTGGTGGATTCACCGCAAGATCACTCTTAGCAGTGGCAGGAGAGGTGACCCCTTCCGCCACGCTCCAGGGGTCTCCGCCCCTTACCAAACCCACCAGTAGTGGTGGAGACTATTGCGTTCTTTCTCGTGGTGGCCTGGCTGCTGAGTGAGGGGAAGATGGCCCCCGCTCGGCTCAATAGCATTGACTAATTGACCAATGCTCTTAAAGGAGACTTTAAAAAAAAAATTCAAATTATCAAATCTTTTTGACCCCAGAGCTTATATTTAAGAGGTCCTGTCATGCTTTTTTTCTATTACAAGGGATGTTCACATTCCTTGTAATATGAATAAAAGTGACCCAAATATGTTTTTATAAAAGGACAGTGTTAGCAGTGTCAGCTCACGCGCAGAAGCAAACGCATATGTGAGTAGCGCCCGCATTAGAAAATGGTGTTCAAACCACACATGTGAGGTATCATCATGATCATTAGAGTGAGAGCAATAATTCTAGCCCTAGACCTCCTCTGTAACTCACAACTGGTAACCTGTAGACTTTTTAAAACGTCACCTATGGAGATTTTTAAGGGTTAAAGTTTTTCACCATTCCACAAACGTGCGCAATTTTGAAGCATGACATGTTGGTTATCAATTTACTCGGCATAACATTATCTTTCACAATATAAAAAAAAAATTGGGCTAACTTTACGGTTATATTTTTGAATTAAAAAAAGTGTGCTTGTAAGACCGCTGCGCAAATACGGCGTGACAGAAAGTATTGCAACGACCGCCATTTTATTCTCTAGGGTGTTAGAATTTTTTATATATATATATATATATAATAAATATATATATATATATATATATATATATATATATATATATATATATATATATATATATATATATAATGTTTAGGGGGTTCTAGTAATTTTCGAGCAACAAAAAAATATTTAAACTTGCAAACACCAAGTTTGAAAAATAATCCCAGTCCTTAAGTGGTTAAGGTTAGTATTAGTTTAAGATTCATGATTAATCTTTGTGGTGAGGTTTAGGTTAAAGCAGAACTAGACCCATCAATTTAACCCAAGAGCGTTACAATGAAGGAATTTATGAATGATAACTCTCATAAGTGCTTGTGCTCTCAATTGATCTGTCAAGCTGTGAAATGGCTGGTGTCATAACTGATCACATGTAAAGCATGGCAACTGCAGATCAAACCAAGGCTAAGATGGCAGCTTTCTTGGCTGTAATCGGGAGGAGGGTTTAGTTCTGCTTTAAGGGTTAAGATCATGGGCTAGGCCGAAGCTAGAATTGATATGCCTGAAAACTGCACATTTAAAGTATGACAAAAAACAAACAACTCTCACTAGGACCCTAGCCTGATCTAAACTTGGTCCCACCACTCAGGCCCTTACTTACCTCTTCCTGCCAGAAGTGGCCTCCTCCTGTGTGAAAAGTCTCACCGCTGAAACCTTCTGTGCCGATTGCACTTGCACAGTAAAACCCCATCAACTTGAATGCAGCCAGCCATACTTCTAGTGCCAATACTTTTGGAGCAAAGTCAGCCTTACCACGTATGAGCTGCCTAAGGCTTCATTTTATTAAACTGTATATGGGGAATTAATGTTCTTATTTCGGCAACAAAGCTGTAAACCAGTAGTGATCTGTTTACTTAAATGTGGCCCCTGATATCACCAAAGGATGGCAAATAATGTATAGTGTATGTATAGTCAGAGCTTGGACATACTACTGTAGATAGTGAGAGACTGTAAGAATGTTGGAGGAGAATGACAGACATGCTACAAGTGTGATTGAAGAAATAGATTGTAAGAGAGATTGGGATATGTTAAAAGACTGATGTATGATGCTTTAAATTTGTAATAAAAAACGATTGGAACAAAGAAAAAAAGAAAAAAGACTGTCAGTAATCACTGCCATTACAGTCAGTGCTCCCTAAAGCAACTTTAAAAATTGACTGGAACATATTTGTTATTCCTCTCAGCACAAAATACAAAAAATAGAAAACAAATGACAGTACAGAAAAAAAAAATACAGTGCTGTAAACTAAAATTAATCAAAATCATTTAGCTAGGAAAATCCCAGGTTAATGATTTTTTTTTTCCCATTCACTTTTCCTAATTATGCACCGATGGATGGTGTCATCCAAATGCTGCATGTGGTCCTTGGGACAAAGGTTGCACAAAGGCATCGTAAGCAAAGTAAGAGGCCACCGATATCAGAATTAGGCAAGTTGGCACATGGGTGGGGCTGTTTTTTTTTGTGTAAACATATAGTTGTACTTTAAGGGCCGGTTCCCACTGCTGCGTTGTCTGAGATCGGATGTGATTTGCACCGCACTGCAGTGCAAATCACATGCAATCTCTATGCAATGCGATTTCAGCCATACAGTATGGCTGAATTTGCATCACATTCGGACCAAACTCGTACAGGACCCTTGTTTTGGTCCGCAGCAGAATCGGATCGCATGGGTGTTCACACCATGCGATCCCATTCCTGCCCGAGTTTGCAGATCGCACTGCGATATGCAAACTGATTTGGGGGTGTCATTAACTTTTAACTGACACTCCCAGCAGTTCGCATAGGGCAGTGTGAACTGCCGCCAAGAGACATTTGATGCGGTAACCCGTAGTAGATTTGCAGCATTCCCGCATTGCAGCAGTGGGAACCGGCCCTAAAAAACAAATCAGTAATGACAGCTCTCATATGTTTAAAAGTATAGTTACATAGTTAGTCCGGTTGAAAAAAAGACACGTCCATTTAGTTCAGCCAATCAAAAAAATAAAAAATAAAAATCATACAATCCCATATACACGATCCTATACCCAGAGTTGATCCAGAGAAAGGTGAAGCTTCATGTTAAACCCTCGTCTTGTAAAACAACCCATTCAGTTTAAAATAGAAATTAAAGATTTTAAAGAAAACATTTTTGTATCTCTAGGGGAGAAGAAACAGCAACACACTGAACTTCTCAGTGAATGGATGGGTGGGGGGCCTCATGTGCCTCATGTGGTCAGTGTTTGAAATAAAAGCAGATGGACTTGGAGGAACACCAGGTATTTCACACAAAAGAAGCAATACAAAGAGAACATGATACTTTTTCATACAAGTATATGGTACAGCAGGCACATATCAGGAATATGAAATGTTGGGTTTACATATTTTTTTATCTTAGTAATTGGATTTTAAAGATGTCTGCATAAATGACCATGTACAAAACTCTTATGGTGATTTTCACTAGTTGTAAATGGACGTACCAGTTAAAAACATCAGTTGAGCGTGGTTAGCTCCAAAAACGCTGCATTCGCGTTTGCACTTTTGTTCATGCAGACAAAAGGGTGTGTACTAACATAGTGAATAAACGTATGCCAGGATTTTAAGTAAAGGACTATTTACCTTACCCAAAAATGATGAATGCATCTTAAAAAATAATTATATACTGTTAGGGATTCTCAGTGAAGACAGTGATGACAGATAGTATATGAATACAAGGCCGTGCATTTTCACAGGTTTATATACTGTACATCCAGCTGGTATTTTGCCTGTTTTAGTAAACCAACTTTGGATGTTTAAGTGGTTAAAACCTTTTCTTAGAAGCGTGCAACTGATTCACTTTGTTTATTTACTTAGCTGAAATGCGGACACAACATTGTATTATGTAGGATAATTAAATGCTTTATTAGATCAGGCAATGTTTCATTGGTCTGGATAACAAGCAAGCAGCTGAAAACAATAGTCTAATACCCAAAGTCATCATCATGTGCATGGAGCGAGGAAAACATCAGATTCATGCTGATCTAATTCGTTGACCATCCCTATACTCTTTGCATTAGAATACAAATTAGAAGGAAAGAACACATTACAAAGGTGCTCAATTAACTAATGTATTAATGGTATTAACATTCTGAAGCTAAAACGTTATTGTATTATATACTGTGTATTGGTCTCTGTTATAATTTATAGTCCAGTTATTGTACCCTAATTTCAGCTGTAACACGCTAAAAAAAAAAAATCAGGCGAGACATTTCCTATTTCCTACCGTAAGTAGGAGTATGGCTTCCAGACTGATCAAATCCATGTTTTAAACTAGAAGCATATGAAATGTGCATGCTATCATTCAGAGCTAATAAAATATTTACTTTTTAATTTTCACTTTCCATTTTTCTGGTACCCATCGTAGGAGTGCTGTCAGATTTATAGCAGGTCAAAGCAAAGACTGATTTTCTGAAATGTACTACAGGAAACACTGTTTTATTTTCATGCTACGTAGCTTTGGTAATGATGCATAAAGCAGATCTTATTTGCATGGAAATTCTTGCAGAGGGAGAGGAGCAACATTATCTCACAAATAGATGTTTTTAGACAATAACAAGGCAGTCAAACAGACGGACTCCTTGAATTTTTGCTTTTATGAAGATAATTATTGTGCAGCTTATTCGAATGCGCAGACATCTCATCACAGTATGTAAGGAAAACCGCAATGCTCTAAATAATAATCTTGTGCAATGATTTACTGTACAAAATATGACCTTTTATCTTAGTAATATTAATATTTCTTGTTCAATATTTTTATATAATATTAATATTTCATTTGAATATAAAGTAGCGTATTCAAATCATATATAGTTATTGCTTAGTAAGACATTTTTATAACAATAAAATAACTTGGTTTTGTAATACAACTAAACAGCAGAAGATAATATTAAAGGCTATGTAAATTATGTGAATTGAAATTCACACTTTTACTGGGCACTTAAACACCTTCCTGCCCAGACCAATTTTGAGCTTTCAGCGCTGTTGCACTATGAATGACAATTGCGCCGTCATGCTACACTGTACTGAGCTTTCTTTTGGTGGTATTTGATCACCTCTACGGTTTTTATTGTTTGCTAAACAAATAAAAAAAGACTGACATTTTTGAAAAAAAATATATGTTTTTTTTTGTTTCAGTTTCAAAACGTTGTAAATAAGTAAGTTTTCTCCTTCATGTGGCACTGATAGGCGGCACTGATGGGCACTGATAGGTGGCACTGATGGGCGACATGGATGGGCACTGATAGGTGGCACAAATTGGCACTGATAGCTGGCATGGATAGGTGGCATGGATGGGCATGGATAGGCGGCACAGATGGGCATGAATAGGCGGCACGGATGAGCATGGATGGGCACTGATAGGCGTCATGGATGGGCACTGATAGGCAGCATGGATGGGCACTGATAGGTGGCACGGATGGGCACTGAAAGACGGCATTGTATTGTATTGTTTTGTACTGATGGATGCCAATCAGTGCCAAACATCAATGCATGCCAATCAGTGATGCCCATTGTGGGCACTGATTGGCATCCATTGTGGGCACTGATTGGCATCCATTGTGGGCACTAACTGGCATCCCTGGTGGTCTAGGGTGGCATACCTGGTGCTGGGCATTCCTGGTGGTCTGGTGGCGTCCCTGGTGGTCCAGTGTGGGCATCCTCAGGGGGGCTGCACTGATAATCGATCAGCACAGACCCCCCCCCCCCCTGTCAGAGGAGCAGCCGATCAGCTCTCCTCTACTTGTGTCTGACAGACGCGGGTGAGGAAAAGCCAGTCAACGGCTCTCCCTATTTACACTGTGATCAGCCGTGATTGGACACGGCTGATCACGTGGTAAAGAGTGGTAAAGAGTCTCCGTCGTTATACAAAAAAAAAATTGGAATAACTATTGCATTTTATTTTTTTAATTTATTTACTAAAGTGTATTTTTTCCCCCAAAAAAATGCGTTTAAAAAGGCCACTGCGCAAATACAGTGTGACATAAAATATTGCAACGATCACCATTTTATTCTCTAGGGTCTCTGATAAAAAAAAAAAAATATATATATATATATATATATATATATATATATATATATATATATATATATATATATATATATATATATATATATATATATATATATATATATATATATATATGTATATATATATATATATATATATATGTAACGTTTGGGGGTTCTAAGTAATTTTCTAGCAAAAAAAGATAAAAAATACTAATTTAAACTTTAAACAAAAAGTTCCAGAAAAGGGCTGGTCAGCAAGTGGTTAAAATGAGTTGGTTGATTAGATACATTTTGAAACTGCAGTCACACAGTAAAATACAGTTAACAAAATATAAAATAATGTTAACATTAAATAATTTACAATATAAAATTAATTGGTAGAGACATTTTCAGGGTTTTACTATGTCTTGGGGAAATCAGCTATACACTCACTAGTTAGAGCTACTACAAAGGGGTATCAAACTCACTAATAATCTGGTAACACCTCAAGAGGAATGCAACCACTCATAGTAGTGGGGGGCGGAGCTATTACCTCTTATGCAAAGATTTCCTTGCTGCAATCTGTGAGATTGAAGTCACTGGTTTTCTATTGGGTACTGAGGGTGATTCAGTTCACTATATCCTTGATATAGCCCACCAGAATCTACCCATTGCTGCAATACTAGCAGAAACTTATAGGCAATCCATGAATACATTCTTTTTTTTTTACAGCTAAGACAGAGAAATGATGAGATGTACATATCTGTTGAATACATGATCTAAGCTTTAATATCATATTTGTACTAGATAATGTTATTCTGTAAATCATGCTTGCTGAACCAAACGTCCAGAATAACTATGAAATGTTATTATATATTCATTGAGACATTTTATTAGGCTATGATACAGTAGGTTAGCAGTGCTTTTTACAAAAGAACTTACTTACAAAATGAATAATGCTGTCCCACTGTTTACCTACAGTACAAAAATATACAATAAATGTTGATAAAACCAACCAATAGTTATTTTGTCTGTACGAGCCAACAAAGTAATGAATGCTGATGCTTTAAAAAAGTCTCCTTTTCCCCTTGATGATCTAGGTTGCTGTTATATTTCTAACAAGTCTTGAATTTTAACACAGAATGTGACAATAAAATCCATTTTCTGCAAATGCATATACAGTTCAACGGGAGCATTGAACTGAAAATTGTAATAGTCTATGGCATTTACATGAAAAATCTAATAACTCAAGCTGCCTACAAAATGTTATTCTTGATATTGCCAATAGGTTGCGAATGAAATAGGACAGGGCATAGCTGCTACGATTTTCAATGCTTTTGAAAGGTTCTTTGAAGTTGAAAGCAAATTCTTTCTTCAACATTGTCACAAAAAGAATGAAAACAAAATCCTGGGAATGCTTGAGATACAAAACAGGTCTTTTCTTAAGATACTTGCAATTAAGGTGGTGCTGTCATGTAAAATGGGGCTACTGAGATGGTTCTAAAAGCTTGCCAGTCCTGCTGAATGGCCATTGCTGTTCTAACTTGGTAGGTAACGGTAGGTATCAGAATTTCCATTACGTCCCTTAAGTGCTACTAAAGGCATGTTTTAAATAAAAAAGTTATACTTATCTGCTTTGTGCAATGATATTGTAAGAGAAAGGTTGCTTTCCCCCTGTCCTGTCAGTTCTAGATGGTGCTGTCTGTACCTTCGTCCTTTGGGTGCCTCCTGCAGCAAGCCCCATGCTGGGATGGCACCCATGTGTTTATGTGTGCTCCCGTTCTGAGCCAGGCTGTGTGTGTCCATAGACACACAAAGCACCGGAAGCCAAGCCCCCGCTTCCCCCTCATAGGATAATGACTGATAGCAGCAGGAGTCTATGGTTCCACTGCCTTCAGTTTCTCCCATCTAACAGGTAGCGAGGGGAGTAGTGATGGAGCTGAAGCCAGTGATGCAGCAGTGACATGGACATAGTTAATTGTTTAGGGACAGAGGTGGGGTACAACAGGTAGTGAGGCATTCTATACCTTAAAGTGGTTCTGCAGTCTAGGTTGTTTTTCTTTGCATTCAACTCCCCACTAACTATTTCTCCCTCCCAACCCCCAAACATTTACCTGAGTCCTGTATCAATCCAGCACTGTGCCTGGCTGCAGCTCTTCTCTTCCCTCTTCCACACACAGCTTGCTAAGGGATACTCATAAGATGGAGGGGAGAGTGCCGACGGTGGATTGAAAATGAGGGGGTAAGGGACCAGCCCAGTGAAGGCAGTGAAGGCAAGTATAACCTCCTTTATTTCTATTTTACAAAAAAAAAATAACATTTGCTACCACTTTAATGCAGTGAATGTCCTGTGACATTATGTGACTGGCATGAAGACTTTGGAAAAATAAATCATTAAATAGTCTATAAGACCCCTTTCACACTGAAGGTGCTTTTCAGGCGTCCTAGCGCTAAAAATAGAGCCTGTAAAGCGCCTGAAAAGCGCCTCTAATGCCTCCCCAGTGTGAAAGCCTGAGTGTTTTCACACTGGGGCAGTATACTTGCAGGACATGAAAAAAAGTCCTACAAGCAGCATCTTTGGTATACACAGCTCCCAAAACGCCCCACCCATTGAAATGAGTGGACAGCGCTGCCAAAGCACATGCAAAGTAGGCACTTTTAACCTTTTGTTCAGCCGCTAGCGGGGGTTAAAAGCACCCCGCTAGTGGCCAAAAAGTGTCGCTAAAACAACAGTAAAGCCCCGCTAAAACTAGCAGCACTTTACTGCTATCCTTGTGCGGCCCCAGTGTGAAAGGAGTCTAAATAATATTTATTTTAATCTTGAAAATTATACTTGGTAAAGAAAAGGTTAGTTGTGGTATTTGGGAAAGTATTTCTTTCATATATTCTTGCCGAATAAACTGAAACAGTAGCAATGCCTCTGCACCAATGAAAAATGTGGTTCCAATACATTAGGGCACTAATGAACCATTTACTAGAAACACATTATTCTCAGCCCAATTTAAATAGCAAACTATTTGTTGAATTTCATGTAAACAAAAAAACATATTTTAAAAGTTTAAAAGTTGCTAAAATAAAATGGATATTGATGATGTATTTAACTTAGATATGGATATGAATAACACTTCATTTACAACATTTGGTCATCTATCTGCAAAATAGCCATTGGTTACATTACTGCAGGTCTGTGAAAGTATTGTCTCTGTAAATATAATCTTTCACCTATGTTGTTCTGAGACCCATACAGACTTCTAAATTACCCATTTTGTCCTAAATAGAATAATATGTTTGTTTAAAGTGCTGGCATAGCAACTGAAGACACACTGCTGTTTGCAGAATCAAATCCCAACTGATATCAGGATGACATTCCGTAGACACAGCTATATCTATCACTATCACCTAGCAGTAAGCAATACTTCCAACACTTCATGTTGGGTATGGTGGAAAGAGTGAAAGCAAGAATAATGAAAAAAGATAAGCAATCATCACTTTTTACAAAATAAAGAAAATATTAAATCTATCACCAGGGTAGAGTCTAAACACTAAAAGCTAATTTAAAAATTCTCTGCTTATGTGAGTACAAGTACAATTTAGAAATATGGTTATAGCGATGCTCAAAGAGGAGCACAATCAGTAATGTTGATCAGCAACAGTTGGCATGTAAAAGGTTGCTTAGTCTTTTGACAGAAGTACCTACTGGCACATGTCTGTTTGGATTGTGCAATTTCTATTTATTTAATTTTATTTGAGGGCCATTTCATGAATATATTTATAGCATAATTGTAAAAAATAAAATTTTATCACCAAAGCTATTTGTTATAGCTGCATCTGCAGACAATAGTCCCAAACTGGTGTGCAGAAATCAATGTAAGTTCAGCAGGGCAGACCTAGTTTGTATTATTATTCTGCACAACTGTAATTGGTTGTTGTATGTTTAATATCATTTAAGACACCATTTAGTCAATGTATGGCAAAGTGCAATGTTGGACAGGAACCATGAAAATAGGCACATCTTTTTTAATGCACAAAGCACTATGTATTTAGAATGGGAAAATTGTCTGATAAAGTAGTGGCAAGATACTCCTCACTGATGCAACTAAAATATCTACAATGAGTCTGCTGTCACCTTTGGAACACAAAATGCTAAGCATAAGATTACAATAGCTAATAACTCAAATATCAATAATCTGACTGCAGTAAGATGAAAAAATTGGTTATTACAGTTTCAAACAATCTGCAAATATAATTGCCTTAATATAGAGGTTGATTTACTAAAGTCAAACAGACTGTGCAAGTGCAGCGGCACTCATTTTCCCCAGAGCTTAGTGAATGTGCACTATATATGTATATATATATATATATATATATATATATATATATATATATATATATATATATATATATATATATATATATATATATATATATATATATATTGCATTATATTTATATTACATAAATGTAATAAATTACTATGATGGCATTGGCTTGAACAAATAAATTATTAGGGATTTAAAATGCATAGAAAATGTTATGTTATGTTTTTTTACAAACTCAACATGCATAAAATTCTTTGCATTAATTGCTTACATTGAGAGCCCATTTACACTTCTGTGTTGCAGTGCTGCATGTGTTACAATATGCATCATTGCAACACATGGTAACACATAACATAACATCCAACTGCACTAAGGCAACACAGCTGCGGGGTGACATTCCACAATGTGTAGAAAAACACAACAGTATGTAGCATTACAGAAATAAGATAAAGTGTTTTTTGTTTTGTTTGTTATGATTTTTGAACAGGCTGCTTAATGCATGTTAACACGCAACAAAATGTGTTAATGCCCCAGGGAATTAAAGTTTAGAAACTGTCACTTTGCCCTCAATGAGCATAGTGATAGTGACTCTTTAAGCAATCATCATTACATTAATTAGTAATTAAATCAAATTGCTATAGATGCGCCCAACTGAAGTTATGTAAGACTTGTCAAGGTTCCAAGTGGTTAAGACACTTCATACTCTGCCTTAACAAAGCCTAACGGTTTTCATTTGTACTACTTCTCAGGACAGCTAAACCCTCTCTGTACCCCTATAGGGCATGCGTACACAAATTTTACCTTTAACTTTAATGTCTAGCTGCCAGATCAACATATAATATTAAGGTAATTATGTGTAAGAACATTTTACTAAAACATTTATAGAATACAACGTACAAAAGGTACAGTTAATTGTTGTATTTGTTTGAGACTGAGTTTCTGTTCTCTAACTACCCATATTACATTTGCAGTTGACATTTTTTTGGTGATCAGCAACCTAGCTCTGCGGTTTCCCAACAATATAAGAAGTACTTGTGATTTCTTCAACTAATGCTTGTACAATTCCCTGAAGAATGCAGCCCTGTGGAAGAATTGGCATGTGTTCTATTTCTTTTCTTCATGTGCATTGTAAGATGCTATTTGCTTACAAGTTCCCCCGTGGTTCGATACCACTTGTTCCTAAGGATGACTATAGTCTGCTGTATTGGTGCAGCATCTGCCATGTCTCAACTCATTATGAGCGCTTTGGGCAGCAGATAGAATGTTAAAATACAACTGACAGATGTACACGGAGAGCTACAGTAAATTCATAATAAGAGGATAAAAGAAAGTTGCTATGCTTCTGAAATTTGAATTTACAGTGCCTGCAAGTACTAAATACCATAGACTGCAAAGGCTGACTTTTTATGACTCTGGATACAATCAGAATCATGTATCGATATGTCATGGTATGTTTGAGCAAAGCACCACTATGATAAATATAAAGTGGAAATAAAGCTTTAAAAAAAAAATTTACCAGAAGGTACAGTTTTTTAGTAGAAGAACCTTTACAACATTTACTTACCTGCTGGCAATTTTTTATTATGTACACTGCAATGCATTTTCAGTAGAGTCTGTAGGTCTAGGATTTAAACCATGGGTTTCAAACTGGCGGCCCTCCAGCTGTTGCAAAACTACAAGTCCCATGAGGCATTTCCAGGCTGACAGTTACAAGCATGACTTCCACAGGCAAAGTCATGATGGGACTTGTAGTTTCGCAACAGCTGGAGAGCCTCCAGTTTGAGACCCCTGCTTTAAACCATCATGACCCACCCAATGGTTGAAGCAAGAACATGACCCAGTAAATGTAAATTAAAAAGAAGTACAGTGATCGTGTTGACTAGTAGAAGTCTAATAAGCCAATACAATTGCTAATGTACACATATATCATTACAAACTATGCATTGAAACATATTTTTTCAAACATTAACGCACATTAATAACACAGTATAAGTAATACATTCAGCTGATCTCTTTTACACTACTGTATATCTTAAAAGGTGAAAATAAAGTACTTTCCATTTAAAGGGAACCTGTATGCACAAAAATGTAAGTGCTACCATTTCAGAACCCCAGACAAGAGTTCTTCAGATTTTAAAGGAGAAGTCTGCCAAAGCTTGTTTGGCTGGACTTCTCCTATGGATCACAGGAGTGCAATTCTTTTTGTACTCCCGTGACCAGTTTTCAACAGAGAGCAGGCTGAAGTCTGCTCTCTGCTGATGTCACAGAAATCAGTCCAGGCACTGCGTCATCCCGACAATGGTAGTCTTGAACCGCCAGACCAGCCTCTGAGAACCTGAGATGGCCATTCCCCGCCCCTCCACAGCCCAGCGATCCAGTGAGCGAGGAGGAAGCAGAGCGGAGAGCTACTGATTGACAGCATTTCTCTTCTCGGGGAGCTGTGAGAACCAAGCCATTGGCAGTGTTTGATCGCTCAGTTCTCAGTGTACAGGCGCCAGGGGACAGATGCAGCATCAGACCGATGCTGCATCCACCTAGGTAAGTATAAAACTGAAAAAAAAAAAATCCTTTACTTCTCTTTTAACGCTGGCTTTTCTACTTAATGAATCATTGACTTGGTAGGAGTTCTGACTTTGTAGATTTTGTTTGCCCAACTCACTTCTCAGTTAATTCAGGCCCTGGTTCCTGCACCTTTTAAATCCAAATCAGCAATGGTAGCCCACATACCTATGCGTTCACGTTAAAGCAATAAAATCACACCAGCCCACTATTCTTTGTGTGACTGAACTTTGTGAAGCTTGGTGGCTCTATTAGGTTAATATATTAGCACTACAACTGCTTTAAAAGTCTTGGAATGACTCATGAGCGCAAATACCACAAATCACTTTATGGAAATGAACTAAGTGTGAATTTATGTAAGGACATAGCAATAATGCATTTAATGCATTTATTTTACACAACAATTTTTAACAGATTACAACCCCATTCACTGTGGTCCCTGTCTCAGTGGAGCTTACTGCCTGTCTGCAACCTTACATACTAATATTCTTAAAAATCTGTTTATCAAGTAAAGAGATACTATGTTTCCTTTGAGTGATTTCCCTTCACATTCTGTCCAGTGTTCTGTAGATTCATCAGGGAATGATATGGTGAGGGACAGTTGTATCAGGTACAAGTGTGTCCATTTGAAAATGTCCCACTCTATTTCTTCTCTGGTTGCAACTCAAAACTTTGGATTTACCCTAACTTTCATTCATGGTAACATTTGTTTTCAGGGCAATTAGAGAGATTAAATATCCCTAACTGGGACACAGACAGTAGTGTAATCCTGGCAGTGGATCTAACCTCTTACCACTCTACCAAAATGTAAAAAAAGAGCTTCTTGTAGGATAAAATAAAGATATTGTTTGTTTTATTTCTATAATGATCCACCACATTACTGAAAAACAGAGACAACTGTGTACCCATTGAAATGCAATTAACACCCTCAGTGCAGTGTTATAAACCACCTGTGTTATTATACGCAAGGGAGTACCTCATTCTGCCATCTGTAAAACACAGAGACTTCTGGAGTGCTTCCTGATGGCATCTGAACAAGTTCTCGTTAGAGAAAAAAACCCACAAGACAAAAAAGGAATAGTTCTTTCTAAAGTTTACTATTCAGTTACCACAGAAACGCATAGCGACCAAAAAAAACCCCCTCTTTAGTTGCCTATTCTAATTAGTTATTTTAGGCTGTTCACACCAGACATATTCCACTGTGGTGATGCTAAGCTTATGTGCCTGTCCCTGTGTGAGGTTAGACAAGTGTTTATATAGTTAACAAATAGAAATGCATATGCTATTTATTGGGGAGTTAATTTAAAGTGAAGACTTCAGGCAAACAACTAGATACACATTGAAAAACCTATACAGGAATGTTTTTTACTGCCAAGAGATTTGTAATTCTTTTCAGCCAGTCTTGTAAATCACCAGAGCCTGCCCAACTGCATAGCCAGGAAGAAGACAACTATATGTTTTATTCCAACTTGGCAGCTTCCTGCATCTGTTCATTGGTGGATGAATAAACAGCATGATAATGTTATGTGCCTAGAATTCAACCTTAAAGTAGAACTATGACCTCTCATTTAAAAAAAAAAAAAAAGAAAAAAAGAAAAAAGCTTAGCAGCACATAGCAGCATCTACACTTATAGTTTTTTCTTATGCTGCGTACACACGATCGGACTATCCGGTGGACTTGGTCCAGCGGACCAGAGTCCGCTGGACAATCCGCCCATGTGTGGGCTCCGGCGGACTTTTTCTTCCCAAAAGTCCGGCAGACATAGAAAGAAGTTTTGACTCAAAATTATCCGCCCGACTGACAATCTGGCCATCTGTGTGCTAGTCCGCTGGACTTTTGAAATGAACGGACTTGCCCACACACGGAGTAAAGTCCGTTAATTTTGAACGTGACTCCAGGTAGATGGGACTAGCAAAGGAAGTCAATGCCGCTGCCTCCCTAGGCGAAAAAACGGTGTGGGGGTCCCCCCAAGATCCATATCAGACCCTTATCCGAGCACGCATCCCGGCCAGTCAGGAAAGGGGGTGGGGACGAGCGAGCGCCCCCCTCCCCTGAGCCGTACCAGGCCGGGTACCCTCAACATGGGGGGGTGCTTTGGGGAAAGAGGGTCCTTGTGGCCCCCCACCCCAAAGCACCTTGTCCCCATGTTGATGAGGACAAGGGCCTCTTCCTGACAACCCTGGCCGTTGGTTGTCGGGGTCTGCGGGCGGGGGGCTTATCGGAATCCGGGAGCCCACTTTAATAAGGGGGCCCCCCAGATCCCAGGCCCCCAACCCTATGTGAATGAGTATGGGGTACTACCCATTCACCTAAGGGAAAAAGTGTTAAAAAAAAACACAACACAGGTTTTTAAAGTACTTTATTAGAGGGGTCTATATATATATATATATATATATATATATATACATACATACATACATACACACATATACACACATACACAGTATCTCACAAAAGTGAGTGCACCCCTTACATTTTTGAAAATATTTTATTATACACTGAAGAAATTACACTTTGCTACAATGTAAAGTAGTGAGTGTACAGCTTGTATAACAGTGTAAATTTTCTGTCCCCTCAAAATAACTCAACACACAGCCATTAATGTCTAAACCGATGGCAAAAAAAGTGAGTACACCCCTAAGTGAAAATGTTCAAATTGGGCCCAATAATCCATTTTCCCTCCCTGTTGTCATGTGGCTCCTTAGTGTTACAAGGTCTCGGGTGTAAATGGGGAGCAGGTGTGTTAAATTTGGTGTTATTGCTCTCACTCTCTCATACTGGTCACTGGAAGTTCAACATGGCACCTCATGGCAAAGAAGTCTCTGAGTAACTAAAAAAAAAAGAATTGTTGCTCTACATAAAGATGGCCTAGGCTATAAGAAGATTGCCATGAACATGAAACTGCGGTTTAACAGGACAGGTTCCACTCAGAACAGGCCTCGCCATGGTCGACCAAAGAAGTTACGTTCACTTGCTCAGCGTCATATCCAGAGGTTGTCTCTGGAAAATAGACATATGAGTGCTGCCAGCATTGCTGCAGAGGTGGAAGGGGTGGGGGGTCAGCCTGTCAGTGCTCAGACCATACGCCGTACACTGCATCAAATTGGTATGCATGGCTGTCATCCCAGAAGGGAGCCTCTTCTAAAAGGTGATGCACAAGAAAGCCCTCAAACAGTTTGCTGAAGACAAGAAAGCTAAGGACATGAATTACTGGAACCATGTCCTGTGGTCTGATGAGACCAAGATAAACTTATTTGGTTCAGATGGTATCAAGCGTGTGTGGCAGCAACCAGGTGAGGAGTACAAAGACAAGTGTCTCCTGCCTACTGTCAAGCATGGTGGTGGGAGTGTCATGGTCTGGGGCTTCATGAGTGCTGGCGTCACTGGGGAGCTACGGTTCATTGAGGGAACCATGAATGCCAACAAGTACTGTGACATACTAAAGCATAGTATGATCCCCTCCCTTCGGAGACTGGGTCGCAAAGCAGTATTCCAACATGATAACGAGCCCAATCACCTCTAAGACGACCACTGCCTTGCTAAAGTAGCTGAGGGTAAAGGCGATGGGCTGGCCAAGCATGTTTCCAGACCTAAACCCTATTGAGCATCTGTGAGGCATCCTCAAACAGAAGGTGGAGGAACGCAAGGTCTCTAACATCCACCAGCTCCGTGATGTCATCATGGAGGAGTGGAAGAGGACTCCAGTGGCAACCTGTGAAGCTCTGGTGAACTTAATGCCCAAGAGGGTTAAGGCAGTGCTGGAAAATAATGGTGGCCACACAAAATATTGACACTTTGGGCCCAATTTTTTCACTTAGGGGTGAAGTGTACTCACTTTTGTTGCCTGCGGTTTAGACATTAATGGCTGTGTGTTGAGTTATTTTGAGGGGACAGCAAATTTACACTGTTATACAAGCTGTACACTTACTACTTTACATTGTAGCAAAGTGTAATTTCTTCAGTGTAAAATATTTACAAAAATGTGAGGGGTGTACTCACCTTTGTGAGATACTGTATAAATTGGTAGACAATATCGTCAGAGGACCTTGTCAGGAATGTCTAATTTGTTTGATGTGCTGCACATCAATTGCTTCATTTAGCTTTCATCTATGCAGAACAAAAAAAATGACAATCTAATTGGCTGTTCTGAGCTTTAAAAAAGGACCTGACCCTTTATGTTAATAATTAATATGTTCAGTGCAAGGTATAACAATATCACATTTTTAATCTGTTTACCAAAAATAGCAATTTCCACAGAAACAGATGGTCTGGCTCTCTGCTGACAGTTACAGATAATTACATGCAAAGCATATAGTATCACAGAAAAAAAAGCAAAAACAACATACAATTTGTATGTTACTAGATAGTCACATTACACATATTGCATGTGCTGCAAAGCATGAAAAAAGCTTTGAAAGGTTAAATCTCTCCTTTTAAACACACCTTCTAAGCCAGAGGGTTGTGTAACAGAGATAAAAGTTTTTTTTCTGGTGTGAGATATAAGACTTTAAATCCTCAGGTGATCATGAAAGTTATAAGCTCCATTGACTCTGAGAACAGGGCCATCCCCAACAACATAGTATAACTCAAATAAATTCTAGTGTCACCACTTCCAGAAAATCAGTTTATAAAAATATCAGTTAAAGTGTATAAACAATAGCTGCCCTTAAAGAGTTACTAAACCCAGGACCCTGTATTCACTATATCTGGTCACTCACAGTACACAGAACATGGAAATGCAATTATTTTAGTAAATATAGGCTGCTAAATACCTTTTCTCATCAGCCGTTAGAGCAGTCTTGTGACTTCTATAAATGTATGGTTAAAGCTTGTAGGAGGAGTCTTTGTTCTCCTATAATTGTACTATGAGGCTGCATGACCCCTGACCCTCTGTCTGGACAGTGCCGATTGGCCCTGTGCTGATCACATGCACTCTCCCAAGAAGAAAACCCTCTCTAGCAATACACACCAAACTGAGCATGTGCAGCTTGCCCCCAAGGCTATGTTCTATCAGCAGATAGATTGGGGACTGTGGAAGAAGGGGGGCATTAGAGAAGACAGGATCAAACAGCCTTTATACCTAATGTGGTGGATTAACCCCTTAGATCCCACAGTGAGTATAACAAGCATGCTTTACTGCATATACAGACTGATTTTACTGTTGTGGGTTTAGTAACACATTAAATGTTCAATTTGTTAAATTATATCAACAGGGCACAGGCCCTATTCCTCTGCCTGCACTGCCTTTCTTCTAATTGCAAACAAATCCTGGTTGTAAAAATGATAATTGGGATTTGCTCCACATTACAGAAGTAGCTAGAGTCACTGCTGTGTAAAACTAAGCTTCCAAACAGGCTTCAGAATCTCTATTAATAAATACAATGTAACAACATTATAGTTACATACAAATGTAAAAGTAAAAAAAAGTAAAAACGATGTTCCTATTTAACCCCTTATTTACCCTTAGTTAGCAATAATCTGCCCTAATTAACTCCTTTCTCCCCTGATCCAGTTCACATGTGTTTCCTTTATTTAAAGTGGTTGTAAACCCTTACATATGCCCAGTGAATGGATTATCCTCAGTTGATACAGAGATGAAAAAAATCCCCCATGCATAAGTTGTACCTTTTTATCTACAGCCATCGGCATCCCCCACAATGCAGCAGGCGCGCAAGCTATCCTGCTTAAAGGAACCAACATACAGCTATGACGGTTCGTGGGATCGTGCCGACCTGCCGCAGTATAATGACGGCGACTGGTCGGCAAGTGGTTAATAATTACAACAAAAATAAAGGGGTTATTTTACCAAAGGAAAATAGGATGTTAACTTTGCAAGGAAATTTCCCTTAGCTTAGTGAAGGAGGTAACGCTCTGATGATGTACAAAATACTGTGTTTTCCGCTTGCATGTGAGCATGGGTATTCATTGCAAAGAGAATTTTAACCACATTCAATAAGCTACATTAAAAAATCCTGGCAAAGTAAGCAGCCTTTGGTAAATCCACCCATAGCCACCAAAATGTCTACAGAAAAGAATCAGTACTTTTGTGACATAGTTCCTTAAAGTTTTACATTGTGAGATTCACAAATCTAGAATATATGACATCCTGCCATTTAGAAGACACTCTAAAAACCAATGCACATGGATGATTTACCTGATGTAAAAAGCACAAATTGGACCCCTGAGCAATGGAAAAAAGTATCTTCACTCTTCACTCTATTCACTCTATCTTCACTCTAACTGAACGATTTTATATTTTGAGTACACCAAAGAAAATAAATACTAGAATACTATAAAGCCAATATTTATATTGCCAACTGGTTAAAAGAGAAGTATGTTTTTGTTTTTTTGCAGTTTCATACTTACCTAGGTGGATGCTGTATCGGTCCCCTGGCGTCTCTGCGCCAAGCAATCAAACTTCTCGGATGTCTCGGTTTTCACAACTTCCCAGAGCAGAAAGCTGCTGCCTTTCAATCAGCAGCTCTCCTGCTCTGCTCCTCCTCGCTCACTGGAGCGCTGAGCTGTGGAAGGGTGGGATGTGGCCACCTCAGCCTCTCAGAGGCTCGCTGAGAGGCTGAGATGGGCATCAGTCCAGGCACCAGACTATATTGTCGGGATGACGCGGTGCCTGGACAGATTCCAGTGACGTCAGCAGAGAGTGGACTGCTGTGTGCTGAAAACGGGTCACAGGAAAGCAAAACAAATTGCACTCATGTGCCCCACAGGAGAAGCCCAGCCAAACAAACTTAGGCTGGACTTCTCCTTTAACAAAGTTCAGATTCCATAATGGCACAAGTGATCATCTTGTATGAGTATGAATCATTATAAAAGATGAGTGCTTTGCTTGGTTGTTTAATGGCATAATGATGGAAACACTGCTCTTAACAGTGTATGTAAGGCCAAAAATGTTTTCTTGGTTTTGTATAGTCCAAGGAAATATAAAGATCTATCTGATTTTATTGCTCTTTGTGTCCCCACTGGGGAGATTTAACCTCACTATTTGTCCTTGCAATCATTGTACAGAAAGTAAACGAAATCCCACATTTTAGGGAAATCTTATACCAAATGACTCTGAGGTCTATATGTCTAAAGGGAGAGAGATCAACATGGTTTGTGTGAGGATTACTGGGATGGTGGTGGCTTTTTGTAGACTCTGCTATGACTGCCAAATGATTACTTAGAAAATTAAAATGTTCTGTTTAATGGAAAACTCCACTTACACTAAAAAAGGCAATTCTGTATAAGTGCTTTATAAGTTATTTTATATTTGAGATATTAAAATATGCTTTTTTATTTAAATCTGCAACTACTGTAAAAAAATGATTTTGCTTCTATAAAATATGACGTACTCTACTGTTGTTCAGAATCCCCAATTAATGTATTTTCCTGTTTGTGTCACTTCTAAAGGGATGTACATGCCGCAGCTTTCCTTGGGCAAATATAATGAAAGCAGATGCTCACATTCAGAATTCAGAACATAATGAAACAAGGACGTGCTAATACTTGTAGTGCCACTCTAAGCAAAAAAAGGGTATATATAGCCCCGCTGGTATTTAGGAATGGGTATGCTGGTGAAAAATATCACCATCCAATAGTGTATAGCATACTTAAAAAAAATCACTGCTCAACCCTATCCAGTCTATGTGGTTAACATGTATAAATTGGCCTCATCCTTGCACCACTCCACACACCATGTCCTCTGACATGTTTTGCTCCACCCACCGGGGCTTAGTTGTAGAGTTCTATGAGTAAGCCTCGGTGGGTGGGGCGAAACATGTCAGAGGACATGGTGTGTGGAGCGGTGCAAGGCTGAGGCCAATTTATACATGTTAACCACATAGACTGGATAGGGTTGAGCAGTGATTTTTTAAGTGTAACATAATAAAGCAAACAGAAATTTCTTCAGAACAGGTAAACTAAATTCAATAAAATGTAGTGCCATTTATACAGTCAATATGGGCAGCATAGCTTTCTCCATAAAACTAGACTCATAATGTAAATAAAGGGGTTTATTTACTAATGTCAAACAACCTGTTTACTTTGCAAGTGGAGTAGCACTGTGCAAGGGAATTTTCTCCAGAACTCAGTGAATGTGGTGAAACTTCTCTTTGCATAGAAAACCCCAAAAAAGTGCAAGAAAAAAAAATAGCTTGCACATGATTGGATGATGGAAGTCAGCAGAGTTCCAAGCTCATTACACTCTGGGGATAATTACTTTGCAAAGTGAACCATTAATTTAGCATTTAGTAAATCAACCCCAAAGAGCCCCATCACTGCTGCAAGTTTAAAGACACTGGGGTTGATTTATTAAAACGTGAGAGCGCAAAATCTGGTGCAGTTCTGCATAGAAACCAATCAGCTTCCAGGTTTTATTGTCAAAGCTTAATTGAACAAGCTGAGGTTAGAAGCGGATTGGCTACCATGCAAAGCTGCACCAAAATTTGCACTGTCCATTTTTCGTAAATAAACCTCAGCGTTAGATCAAACTGGATCTAAATCCCAGTGACTGAAAGAGCCTCTAAACAGGCCCCTAAACTTTTGATGTGAATTATAGTCCTAGGTTAATTCTAGGTAAATTATAATAAAAACTGTGCTTCTTTTACATATGGCACACAAAAGCAGATGGGAAAATGAACTTAACATTAATCAACAACTATCTTTAAATACGGTATATATATTTTTTATAAATGAAAGGTAGCAAATGGAACTGAAGTTCTTTTTTTAACTTTCACTAGTTGCTTAGCAACTTGAGATGAAGAATATTTATTAACCACTAGATTGCTGGAGCAAACATCTAAACATACTCAAAACTCATAATTTCCAGTCTACTGTATTAATAAATGTATTGTATCTCGTTTTACTGGAACAGCACATCTTAAGTGGTACTAAAGTCAAAATAAAAAAAAAATACCATACTGGGGCTCATTTACTAAAACTGAAGTGTGCAAAATCTGGTGCAGCCATGCATGGTAGCCAATCAGCTTCTAACTTCAGCTTGTTCAATTAAGCTGGAAGCTGATTTCTATGCACCAGATTTAGCACTATTCAGTTTTATTAAATCATCCCCAGTGTATATGATGCAGTTTGGCATTAGCATTAACAAAGTTTTCATTGTTTTTCTGAGTGCCTGTTGTGACTTGATCCAGCTGTTATTTTTCAACTTCCTTTATCAAACCAAGCTGTGCAGCAAAAGTGGAAATTAGAATATTGAACCAAACCAGTTAACACTGATAGGGGTGCTTGCAATGGTCAGCTTTTATTAATTTATGTTAAAACGTTATGCTTTATGCCAAAAGGAACAAAAAGATTTTGGAACTGCTTAAAGGGTAGACATTGGAGGTTGGAGTTGGAGGTTGGTCTTAATGTGTTAGTCACTTATGTAAAGCCCATCCAAATCTACTAGTCTATCTCACACTACTCTCTCCAGACAATGCTGCTGTCAAAGAGTGTTCATCCATTCGTCCATAGATTGATCAAAATGTGTCCATTTCTACATCTCATAAATATCTTAAAATATGGGAGCCCTGGTTAGTAGTCCCTGGCCTTGCCCCCAATGAAGTGGTCTTACAGAATATTGCAGTGTTAATTGGATGTATAAGGAATAAACTATGGTATCAGAAAGTAGGGGAATTTTTTATTTTTTTTGACTACTAATATTCTACTAGTAAGCTACTAGTAAGCCTTTTTATTAGTCGCTATGGCTGTATTTATGGCTTTTTTGTTTATATGTTGCTTGTATGTTTTTATGTATGTTAAATAACAGTTTTTGTGTGTATGGTCTACTCACAATAGTTGATGCACCTTTATTATCTCACAGCTTTCACATACTCTCATGATACTAGTAGCCTTGAATATTTATCCACAGCGGTTATCCGAAGGCCCCTTTCACACGGACGGACCATTCAGGTCCGCCTGTCAGTTTTTTAGGCGGACCTGAACGGACACTCCATAGAGGTCTATGGAGGGACGGATGTCAGCGGTGACATGTCCGCTGACATCCGACCTGCTCCGATCCGAAAAAGTGTGACTGAGGAAAAACCAATTTTTCCATCCGGCTGCTTATCTGATCAGGTGACGATGGACTCTACGGTCCATCTTCATCCGATCCCCCATAGGGGAGAGCGGCACTCTGACAGGTCCGTCCCTGCACAGTGTGCAGAGACAGACCTGTCATCTGCCTGCTCAGTGGGGATCGACGGAGCGATCCCCCGCTGAGCAGAGTGGGCTCCGTACACGGACACGTCCGTGTGAAAGAGCCCTAAGTCCTAGATGTTAGTGGAACTTTTGTAAATAGTCTTAGTTGGTTGTTATACCTGCAAACTGGTGAAAAATCTGTTTATTATATGCTCGGAGGCTGCTTTGTATGTTTTAAGAAGATGTACCAGTGCAGTTAGGTTCACATTTTAATTTTTTTATAGTTCGGTTTTTGTTTTTTGCGTGTTTTGCTCTGTTTGTTTTATAAAAAAAAAAAAACTTTCAATAAAACGTATTGGAAAAAAACAAATTTGGCCAGTTCAGCAGGGACTGGATGAATGTCCATCCATCCATGGCTCATGAATAGGCTTGCTGGAAAATTTTGGTTTGGCTGCAGCGCTGATCTGTGTATTCTGACAGTGGAGGAGTCCCTGCTGCTGCCAGAATACAGAAACACAGCAGGGAGGATTGCTGTTCCATCTATGGCCAGCTTTAGACACCCTAAGGCTGCATTCACACCTGAACCTGAAGCTACAAAAGGCTACAGGGGAAAAAATCCATTATTCTCAATGGAGATGGTTCACATCTCCACTCCATGTCGCCTGAAGCCGAATGCCTGAAGCTCAAACAAGTTCCGAACCCTTTTTTGTCGCTCGAATTGGGCAGATTTGGGCATTTTTCTTTTTTTACATTGGTGACCATTTAACCCTGCACAAAATTGAGGCAAAACACAGTAAAAAGACGCCACAAAAACACAGCAAAATCGCTGTAAATTTGCGCGATCTTCTGCCTAAAAACACTACGCTCAGGTGTGAATGCAGCCTAAGATATGAAGTGTGCTATAGGCTGAATCACCAGGTTAAAATAAAGGGGGAAAAGGCCTTTAAAATCAGAAAAACAATCCATCCACCACATTTAAGGATTGGTAAGATGCAATATATTACATTTTTTTTTTGGGGGGTTTAGATATGCTTTAGAAAACCAATATTTGTTAATTTCATAGGCATTGCATAGTTATTAAAAGGGGTTCAAATTGCTTTTGTTTCCCTTTTAATTCTGTGTAATCATATGTAAGGGTTATTCCACCTTACCCCTTTAACTCGCAGTCTATTTAGAGATGATATAGCAATCACTAAGAATGAAGAAATACTTTAACCACATACTGTATGTTATTTTTCTTCACAATCATCTTCTCAACACACTGAATGACCCTGGAAACTGAGGACAGAGTACCAGATCTGCATTTCTCTTGGTACCAAAGCTCTTTAAAATCATTATGCAGATCATAAAATCTTAATAATCCCATCATTGTAAAAGAATTGTGTTACAGACTATACAAGATGAGTTTTAAAATTTAGCAGCCCAGGCTCTGAAGAGGTTTGTAGATCACTTCACAGTCTTTCGTAAAGATAAAAGGCATGAGAAAATCCAAACAAGTGTTTAGCAATTGACTGAACTGCCTGCACATCAAATTTCTACCATAGAACTGAAAAAAAAAAGAAACGAAGCCTGAAAAGCACAAAATGTCATATTTATTCAGATAGGTGAGAGAAAATAATAGTTGTTAATACTTTAAAGCGGTATTAAAAACAGAACATGTAATATATTGTATTACATTATATTTTTTTATTAAATATTTTGGGCCTTTTCTCCTCTGGTTTCACTTGGTGACCTGGCCAGTAACAAATTCCTGTATTGGAGTGCCCCCTCTCTGGATGAAACAGCACCTTTGGACAGCAGCATTGTCAGTTTGGGGAAAGCGTAGTATTTCTGTACCCTTGTCTGTTCAATAAAAGCCGGTTGTCAAATTTAAAGTATAACTAAAGGCAAAACTTATTTTTATTTTTTTTTTGGTTTTGGATAGAGTGGAGAGGAATTACAACACCTGTCAGGTTTTTATTGCTGTCTGTGCCCCATTAGGGAGATTCACCCTCTCTATTGGTCCTGTTTACCATTATCATTGAAAGTGAATGTAAAAGAATTGACCCAAAGTTTGGGTTGTCCCCAGAAAAGTAACAGAGGGAAATCTTCCAATGGGGACACTAGTTCTGGTGACCTGGGGGTCCCCAAAGAATACCCCTGATTTACAGGGATTTCTTCTCACTTCCTGTTTGGCAGGAGACAGGAAGTGAAGTGAAATCTCTGCAATGGGACACAGATAGCAAAAAATAAATGACAGGACTTATAACCCTCCCTTGCTATATCCAAAATGAAAAAAAAAGTTTTGCCCATAGTTCTACTTAAAAAAAAAAATCTTTAATTAAATTTTCTGGCTGATTTTAACAAAATGGTAAAATAATACACAACAATTCCCCTAATGGGTGAAAATGTATTTTCCAAACCTATATAGGTAATGTACTAATGGCCATAATCAATAATAATCAACTTTAGGGGACTGCTTGAGTTTATACACTTACACATGTTAGCCAAAAAATATGACATTTCTCTATAGTAGTAGAGCAGAACTTCGTAGCCAGCAAAACATGTACTGCTGGGGTTCTACTTACAAACTAAAGGTGTGCTCCTGCATCATCACAAAAAGGTAATTCAAAAGTTTAATGTTTTATTAAACTTTACTTTTTTGAAATTTTTGATAAATTCAAATCACAAGAGATTTGTTTTGCAAATATTTCTTTTTACACCTGTGTGTTGTGGTAATACATAGTAAGGGGTTTGCATACATCAATGCTGACTCAACCCAAGAGGAGTAGTCACACCATAATGCTGTGCTGAGATTGGTTGTAGTGCATTGCCTAAAAATGTAGACATGCTGCTTTTTTAAGCAATGCACAGCACCTTGCTGCATGTCACCACATAGCAGAGCACAGCGAGGTTAAAAAAAAGCAAAAATAAACAGTGCAATGTATTGTAAGAATGGATTGTACCACCTCTCGTTGATTCTACACAATACACACTAGTCAATACATTTTGAGTGCACGATCCCTAAAACAAATTTACTGCAACACACAGCAACCAACCCACCTACCTAGTGCGGCACTATACTTTTATATTTTAATTTGCATCACAATACACAGATGGCTCTGTCTGTTAAAACCTGTGCTGTAGTGAAATCCAAATAAAATTAATTAACTGCCCTAATGCAATGTACTTTAATATGGAAAATACCCAAAGTTAAAGTGTTACTAAACCCACAACAGTAAAATCAGTCTGCATATGCAGTAAAGAATGTTCGTTATACTTACTGTGGAACCTAAGGGGTTAATCCTTTGCATTGTGAAAAAAAGGCTGTTTGATCCTGTCTTCTCTGATCCTGCTCTTCTTCCACCGTCTCCAAAAAATAACCTGATACTTACAGAGCCAGGGGACGGGCTGTACGTGCTCAGTTTGGTGTGCATTGCTAGAGAGTTTTTTTTTTTTTTCTTGGGAGGGTGCATATAATCAGCACAGGGCAAATCAGCACTGTCCAGACATGTCCAGACAGAGGATCAGAGGAGAATGAAAACTCCTCCTACAAGCTTTACTAGGAACTGATAGAAGTCACAAGACTGCTATTTACTGCTGATGAGAAAAGGTATTTATCAGTTTATATTTACTAAAATACTGTATTTATCGGCATATAACACACGCCGGCATATAACACGCACCCCAATTTAAGAGGGAAGTTTAAATAAACCATTTTGAAGCAAAATAATGGTCAGTGAGAATCAATGTAGCCTGTTCTGTGCCCATCTGCAGCCTGTTCTGTGCCCATCTCCCCATCAATGCAGCTCACCATCTCTATTATGAAATCATTCCTCAATCCCTCTTGCGACTAGTGATCCTGGGAGCGGTGTGTATTAAATCACTTCTGGGGTCACATCTGGCATTTCCCGAGGATGCATCTCATTGCTCTGTGAACTACTACGATGCAGTACAGGAGGTTCATTCTACTTCCCGGTTTCTTTTTTTGGAGACTAAAGAAAAGTCGTGCATGCCAGAGACTGCGGTCACCAGCGTTTTGCTATAATGACTAAAAGACTACACATCCCAGAATGCCTCAGGAGCGGAGTCAGCAGAGTGGGGGAACGGTCCGAAAAACACACGTTCGGGTCGGGGCTCCACAGATGATTCAGGAGGGGCGAGGTTGGGAGAGGGCTGCGGAGAGATGGGTGTCAAGGGTACGGCCTTGGGTGGGGTCTAGAAGGGAAAGGCAGGAATACACTTGCGATGGGAATGATGTCTACGGAGTGGAGGATTCTCTGGGAATCTGTCATCTGTTTCCTTGGCTCGCAGTCACATACACAGTCCCGCCTCCGCCATCGGCATTGGACCAGCTCCTGTGTAGACAGAACACTGGTCCAATGCCGAGGGCGGGATTGTGTATGTAACGTGCAAGCTGATTTAGAGCCGAGTGAGAGCGAGTGTAGAGCCCAGTTGAGAGGAGATGACGGCTTGGTGATTTCCGGTGCCACTCGTCCCCCTCCTTCCCCTCCGAGGTACGCTGTCGGCATATAACATGCACCCATGATTTCCCCCCCTATTTTAGTGGGAAAAAGTGTGTGTTATATGCCGATAAATATGGTAATTGCATTTTCATGTTCTGTGTACTGTGAGAGACCAGATATAGTGAATGAAAGTTCTGGGTTTAGTAACACTTTAATGTGCAAGCGGGAATGCACCACAGCGCTCATTACATACAAATAAAAATGGACACACCAAGGGCTTTTTGCTGGTGTAAATGAGCAATACTCAAACTCCTTCCTTCAGTTCAGTACTTGTTTATAGTCAGGAATAACAATGGCATTTCTACAAAAGTGTAGCATACCATATATCATTCTCCTGAGCATATGTATTTAAAATCTAGAAATATTTAAGACATCAGAAATTGGTCATTTTCATTGATTTGTGTCCACAATAGTTGTTGCTAAGTGGGTCTGCAATTTTATCACAGGAAAACGGAGATCTAGGCTTTGGCAAGGGAAGTAAAGAAAGTTCTAATCTTACCATTAGGGAAAAAAATTCATTCGCTTGACAACGGAACAAAACGGATCAGTGTATTAGCAACTGAGTACTTAAAAAAACATTTGGAGCTTGTAGGCTGTAATCCCATTTCTTTTCAAATTAAATAAATACCACAGCAGAAAAAAGCAGAGGCATGCAAATCCCCAGCTAAAATGATTGGCTGTAAAATATGTTACTTCTTTTTTTTGCTGTTTCATTTACTACTTCATGTATTTTATCTGTTTTAATCTACTGCAAAAATATGGCTTTCGCTAACAAGTTGTAAACATCTACTTTTTAATAGGCACAGTAGTGAGCAGCATGAGTTTCAGAAATAAGTAATTACACAAGGACAGAGTAATATCATTATTGAATCCTAATAAGGTGCCCACGCACAGGCCGATTAGACTTTCATCTGCTAATAACTGCCATTTGTATGGAGTGCAGTGGTTGGGATCTTAGATGCACCATGAAGCTTAATTTAGCTTTGGTGCCAAGTATGCAGATCTTTTTTCTTTGACCAAGATGATTGTATAAAAAGTGCAAATCTTATAAAGTTCAAGACTCCAGGTGCTCAAATAAAACAGTTTTTTTTTCCAGTTACAAAGATCCACATATCCAAAGATTTTGATTGGACTTTACTATGACCTCCGTACCTATAGGCAATAGCTGACTCCACCATACACTCCTAAGTGATCTTATCTAGATACATTTTCTCAATAACTACTGTTTTCCATGTCTGACCATCCTATAACAAATTGAATTGTGTATAAACATCTCAGTATAAACCAAGTACTGTGTAATGGACAGATAAGTTTTGCTGGAAAACAGTGGTTATTTCAGCATTTGTAGATTGGCTATTTTTTTCTCTGCCCTGTTATTATTATCAAGGTGCTTTCACTCATAGGACTGCATTGCTTGATTTTTTTCCCTACACTACCATTATCAGAAAGCTCTAGTCTAGAAACTCTGGTGTATGAAATCTTTAGCAGGTCATTAGTTGTTGAGGTGGTGCAGCCGCCACATCTGCCATACATCACATATCTTGTTGATTCTAATGTTTAGTTGAACAATAACTGAACAACTTGATTGAGTTACAGGCTTACGATTCATTCTTTTGCTTTTTATGTCAATAAACAGGTGTACCTGTAGCCACTGAGTAGGTAAACCTGTTCAATTGCTTGGTAACACAAATTGCTAATTAGCCAATCACATGGCAGCAACTTACTGCATTTAGGCATCTAGACGTGGTGAAGATGACTTGCTGATATTCAAACCAAGCATCAGAATGGGGAAGAAAGGGTATTTAAGTGAGTTTGAATGTGGCATGGTTGCTGGTGCCAGACGGGCTGGTCTGAGTATTTCAAAAACTGATGAGCTACTGGGATTTTTCACGCACAGCCATCTCTAGAGTTTACAGAGAATGGTGTGGCCGAAAATGCCTTGCTGATGTCAGAGGAGAATGGGCAGACTGATTTGAGATGATATAAAGGAAACAGTAACTCAAATGTTACAACCAAAGTATGCAGAATACCATCTCTGAATGCACAACACATTGAACCTTGAAGCAGATGGGCTACAGCATCAGAAGACCACACTGAGTGCCACTCCTGTTAGCTAAGAACAGGAAACTGAGGCTACAATTTGCACGGGCTCACCAAAATTGGACAATAGAGGATTGAAAAATGTTGCCTGGTCTGAGGAGTCTCGATTTCACCTGCGACATTCAGATGGTAGGGTCAGACTTTGGCATAAACAACATGAAAGCATGGATCCATCCTGCCTTGTATTGGTGATTGTAATTGTGTGAGGGATATTTGGCACATTTTGGGCATTGTTTAAACACCAAGGTCTACTTGAGTATTGTTGTTAAACACGACCATCCCTTTATGACTACAGGGTACCCATTTTCCAGTGGCTACTTCCAGCAGGATAATACACCATGTCACACAGCTAAAATCATCTCAAACTAGTTTCTTGAATATGACAATGCATTCACTGTACTCTCAATGGCCTCCACAGTCACCAGATCTCAATCCAATAGAGCACCTTTTGGATGTAGAGGAAAAAGAGATTTGCATCATCGATGTGCAGCAACTGTGTAATGCTATCATGTCAATATGGACCAAAATCTCTAAAGAATGTTTCCAACAACTTGTTGAATCTATGCCATGAAGAATTAAGGCAGCTCTAAAGGTAAAGAGAGGTCCAACCTGGTACTATCAAGTTGTACCTAATAAAGTGGCCAGGAGAGTATAGGTTACAAGTCAGAGTTTTACATATGCATGTACTTCTTATGCCGCATACACACAAGCGGATTTTTCACCAGAAAAATCTTGGATGGTTTTTCCGACGGAATTCCGCTCAAGCTTGGCTTGCATACACACGGTCACACACCTTTCGACCATCAAGAACGTGGTGACGTACAACACTATGACGAGCCGAGAAAATTAAGTTCAATGCTTCCGAGCATGCGTCAAATTGTTTCCAAGCTGTTTGCATGCGTGTCGGAATTGCTACAGACGATCTGAACTTTTTCCGACCGAAAAGTTGAGAACATGCTCTCAATCTTTTGCTGGCTGGAATTCGGGCAGCAAAAGTCTGATGGAGCATACACACGGTCGCATTTTCTGACCAAAAACTCTCATCGGTCTTTTGCTGGCGGAATTACTGATCGTGTACGCAGCATAATACTTGTGTACGTCTTCACATACATAGTCATACAGTTGTTTTGTTTGCTTTGTATACTTATAAGCTTTTATATCCCAGGAAATATTTAGCTTTGCTTTATCAAAACATAACAGATTTGCAGATATTTACAAGGAATACAAGTGTATGCTATGCTCATGCTACCAAATAAAGGCATCTATGTCAAATGTCCTTCAGGTTCTATAGCCTTAAGGGTAAAAGACTGAGATTTGCTTTCAGCAAAATACTGCTGGTGTAACAACAGAAATGCTCTCTTTCCTTTGCTTTTCATTGCTTTCAAAATTGATATGAAAAATAAGATAGCAGAACCTTTAGGGAAAAGGATTCATTGTTCCTATGCCATTCTATTATGAACAGTGTTATATAAAATACATTATCGTTTATGTCAGACCAATAAATGGAATTACATCCTCCAAGGTATCCAATTTAGTATGAGAGCATTACATCAACTAGGGAACCTAGGCTATACACCTACAGATTCAATAACTATACCTCTTGTACTTAAAGGGAACTTGTCAGGGCAGAAATATGGGAGCTGCCATTGCAGGCATGCTTTAATAGGGTCTGTCATTCTAAATCTAGTTTCATTAGTTGCTAAATCAATGATTGGGAACAAGCGTGCGCATAACAGATGTTCTGGCAGTTAGTGGATCTGCAAGGAATAATATATAATTAGCCAATATCTGAGGATATCAGCTGACTGGAAAGACCCAATCCACAGTTTTTTTTGTAGGGGAAGGATAATGGGACTTTTAAGGTGCCATAAACAAATCAAAACCAATATATATATAAAAATATCAAATTTATTTGTACATAGATAAAATCATCAGGATATCATCATACAATAACCATAATTAAGAGATGGACCGCAGTATTTTCTTGCTCTACATGTTTCGCCATACGATGGCTTCCTCAGGACATAAGTACTGCATATATGGTCACTACAGATTGAAAACAGAATATTCAAATCATGTAAACTATTACAATATATGACATCATGATGAAAAATATACAAAAACACATAAAAAAAAAACTCTCAAAGAAGCATAGCACAGAAGAACTACAAGAATCCCCACCTGATAACAACATATATCCTATAAGCATCAAATTGGTGGCTCAGATGTCAGGATGATATTAATATTAGGAGATATCTGGTGCACCACAGAGGGGAATATAGGAACTCCAATGGCAATGGGCCTGTAGAGTAGAAGGATATTTTAAAGGCTACCAGGCAATGTATATGAAAAACATATATGTATGTATTGACCAATAGGTTAAACCTACCAATAAATCCAAAGTCTGAAAATTATTTACAAATGGCAAAAAAGAGAGACATTCATCCCAGCATTAGAAAAGCTCTCAGTTGTTTCATGTTCAGGAAATAAATCTTCCAAAAGGAAAATCACGGGCTGTTATAGATCCTAATTGACACCAAATAAGAGAAGGGATGATTCAATAATATGCAATCCACATAATTTTCAGCCGGAAAAAAAGGATTGGAAATAAAGCCAAACTTTTACCTTCATAGGACAGTGCCTCACATGTCTCTCCACTCCAAAATCATCCGCTGCAAAAGAGGTCAGGCTGGGAGGTCCTCTTGTACCCCCTCCACCTCCGCCAGCATCCTATGAACCAACAGCGCCATGTTGGAAAATCTACCCTGAGCAGGGAGTGGTGTTAGGCGGGGGCCCTCAGTGACTGATGGCCCCCGCCTGAAGCCACTCCCTGCTCAGGGTAGATTTTCCAACATGGCGTGGTTGGTATCATCGTGCTTGACGTCACTTCCCACGCAGCCCACGCATGTGCAGTGGCTCCTTTTGGCGTCCATGCTTCCACCGGCGCCATTGGATGCTGGGGGAGGTGGAGGGGGTATAAGAGGACCTTTCAGCCTGCCCTTTTTTGCAGCGGCCGATTTTGGATTGGAGAGACATGTGAGGCACTGTCCTATGGAGGTAAAGAAAAATGTGGCTTTATTTCCAATCCTTTCCTTTTCTGGCTGAAAATTATGTGGATTGCATATTATTGAATCATCCCTTCTCTTATTTGTTGTGAATTAGGATCTATAACAGCCTGTGATTTTTCTTTTTGGAAGATTTATTTCCTGAACATAAAACAACTGAGAGCTTTTCTAATGCTGGGATGAATGTCTCTCTTTTTTGCCATTTAAAAATAATTTTCAGACTTTGGATTTACTGGTAGGTTTAACCTATTGGTCAATACACACATGTTTTTCATATATATTGCCTGGTAGCCTTTAAAATGTCCTCCTAGTCTACAGGCCCATTGCCATTGGAGTTCCTATATTCCCTCTTTGGTGCACCAGATATCTCCTAATGTCAATATCCTCCTGACATCTGAGCCATGAATTTGATGCTTATAGGATATATATTGTTATCAGGTGGGGATTCTTCTAGCTCTTCTGTCCTCTTTGAGAGTTTTTTTTATGTGTTTTTGTATATTTTTCATTATGAAGTCATATATTGGAATAATTTACATGATTCTAATATTCTGTTTTCAATCTGTAGTGACCATATGTGCAGTACCTTTCTCCTGAGGAAGTCATTGTATGGCGAAACATGTAGAGCAAGAAAATACTGCGGTCCATCTCTTACTTATGGTTATTGTATGATGATATGCTGATGATTTTATCTATGTACAAATACATTCGATATTTATATATATATTGGTTTTGATTTGTTTATGGCACCTTAACCACTTGCCGACCGCCCCCTGTATATATACGTCGGCAGAATGGCACGTACAGGCAGAACCACGTACCTGTACGTGCCATTCTTCCGGCGGGTGGGGGGTCCGATCGGACCCCCCCCGGCCGGCGGGGACGGTCGGGATCGCTTCAGGAGCGATCCGGGATGAGGGGACGGCCAGTGGTTTCTGGCCACCCCCTCGCGATCGCTCCTGGCGAATCAGATGCTTCCTCTGTCTGTGTCAATCAAAACACAGGCAGAGGAAGTGATGTCACGCTCGGTGCGCCGGTCTATGTGACCGGAACGCCGAGCTGTGAACATCTAAAGGTTAGTGCACCAACAGTACACTGACACCAGTACACATAGGCACACAAAACACCCCCCTGTCACCCCCAGATCACCCCCCAGATCACCCCCTCCCCCCCCAGTCACAGTGTCACTAATTGCAGTGATCATTTTTTTACTGATCACTGCATTTAGTGTCAGTGTGACTGTAATAACTGTCAGTGCAGTTAGTTTTAGGTCCAAGGTAGCCCCCCACCCCCCCCTAATAAAGGTTTAACCCCTTGATTGCCCCCCAGGTAACCCTTTCACCCCCTTTTGCCAGTGTCACTAAGCGATCGTTTTTCTGATCGCTGTATTAGTGTCACTGCTGTCGCTAGGTAACCATTTTTTTTTTTTTAGGTAACCGCCATGTTTATATAGGTTCATAAATAGGTTTATAGGTCAGGTACCCCCATATTACAACCTAAATAAAGGTTTTAACCCCCTGATTGCCCCTAGAGTTAACCCTTTCACCAGTGATCACTGTATAACTGTCACTGGTGACGCTGGTTAGCCAGTTAGTTATTTCGTTATTTAGGTTCCCCGTCAGGTTTTTATATAGCGTCAGGTACCCCCATATATTACCTAATAAAGGTTTTAACCCCCTGATTGCCCCTAGTTAACCCTTTCACCCCCTTTTGCCAGTGTCACTAAGCGATCGTTTTTCTGATCGCTGCATTAGTGTCGCTAGGTAACCATTTTTTTTTTTTAGGTAACCGCCATGTTTATATAGGTTCATAAATAGGTTTATAGGTCAGGTACCCCCATATTACAACCTAAATAAAGGTTTTAACCCCCTGATTGCCCCTAGAGTTAACCCTTTCACCAGTGATCACTGTATAACTGTCACTGGTGACGCTGGTTAGCCAGTTAGTTATTTCGTTATTTAGGTTCCCCGTCAGGTTTTTATATAGCGTCAGGTACCCCCATATATTACCTAATAAAGGTTTTAACCCCCTGATTGCCCCTAGTTAACCCTTTCACCCCCTTTTGCCAGTGTCACTAAGCGATCGTTTTTCTGATCGCTGCATTAGTGTCGCTAGGTAACCAGTTTTTTTTTGTATTACTGTTACGGGTGACGCTGGTTAGTTAGCTTGTTTTTTATACTGTCAGGGCACCCGCCATTTATTACCCAATAACGGTTTAACCCCCTGATCGCCCGGCGGGTGATATCAATTAGGTTTTAGGGTCAAATAAGGTCTGCGTCGCCCCAGGTTAGTGCCAGTACCGCAAACACCCACGCGCAAAGCATACACCTCCCTTAGTGGCACAGTATCTGAACAGATCAATATCTGATCTGATCAGATCTATACTAGCGTCCCAGCAGTTTAGGGTTCCAAAAAAAAACGCATTGTTAGCGGGATCAGCCCAGATACCTGCTAGCACCTGCGTTTTCCCCCTCCGCCCAGCCCAGCCCAGCCCACCCAAGTGCAGTATCGATCGATCACTGTCACTTACAAAACACTAAGCACACATAACTGCAGCGTTCGCAGAGTCAGGCCTGATCCCTGCGATCGCTAACATTTTTTTTGTGGTAGCGTTTTGATTCAGTCGCTTCAGTCAGGAGCTTTTTTACCTGTGAATCTCAAAAAAATAAAAAAAAAATAAAATAGTTGTCGTTTTATTGTTCTCTCTCTCACTCTATTCTCTCTCTATTGTTGCTCTTTTTTTACTCCATTCTATTCTGCAATGTTTTATTATGTTTTATTATGTTTTATTATGTTTTATCATGCTTGCTTTTCAGGTATGTAATTTTGTTTACTGTGTGTTTTAGTGTTGAGCATTTTTTTGTTTTCAGGTGCGCCATTCAGTTGCAACGCGGATTTATTTATCTTGACAGCAACAGCGTTTGCTCCCACGATACATAAAGCCGCGACTCCAACGCTGTAGGAGGTGATTTCACCACCACAGTTAAAAAAAAGAGCATATATGCCGAAGCATGGGGGCAGCAGGGGGGGGAGGAGCGATTGGCTCCTAATGCCACGTACATACGGTCGAAATTCCGACCGTGTGTACACGGCATAACTTTTGCGGGAGGATGCCCCCATGCATCGGCATATATAAATGGTGCATGTATGCCCATCATTAGAAGTGGGTGGATGAAGGGAGGTATTCTAATGGTGGGCATACCCACCAATCAATCTCTTTTTTTCGTTCAGCCAAGAGGCTGCATGAAAAAAAAAAGATTACAATATATGTCCAGTATGTTGCTGGACTTTGAATGGTTATACCAGAATGATGCCTGCAGGTTTAGGTATCATCTTGGTATCATTCTTTTCAGCCAGTGATCGGCTTTCATGTAAAAGCAATTCTAGCGGGTAATTAGCCTCTAGACTGCTTTTACAAGCAGTGGGAGGGAATGTCCCCCCTCCCGGATATAAACCGCGCCATTGGGAAATTGGGAAAGCATTTTATCACACCAATCTTGGTGTGGTCAGATGCTTTGAGGGCAGAGGAAAGATCTAGGGTCTAATAGACCCCAATGTTTTCAAAAAAAGAGTACCTGTCACTGCCTATTGCTATCATAGGGGATATTTACATTCCCTGAGATAACAATAAAAAATCATAACAAAGAAAAAAAATGGAAGGAACAGTTTAAAAATAAAATAAAAAAGCTAAATAAATAAAAAAAAAACCAAAAAAAAAAAAAAAAAAGCACCCCTGCCCCCCCTTCTCTTGCGCAAAGGCGTACACAAGCGTTGGTCTGGCGTCATATGTAAACAGCAATTGCACCATGCATGTGAGGTATCACCGCGAAGGTCAGATCGAGGGCAGTAATTTTAGCAGTAGACCTCCTCCGTGAATCTAATGTGGTATCATGTAAAGGCTTTTAAAGGCTTTTAAAAATGTATGTAGTTTGTCGCCACTGCGTGTTTGTGCGCAATTTTAAAGCATGTCGTGTTTGGTATCCATGTACTCGGCCTAAGATCATATTTTTTATTTCATCAAAAATTTGAGCAATATAGTGTGTTTTAGTGCATTAAAATAAAAAAAAGTGTATTTTTTCCACAAAAAATGCGTTTGAAAAATCGCTGCGCAAATACTGTGTGGAAAAAAAAAATGCAACACCCACCATTTTAATCTGTAGGGCCTTTGCTTTAACAATATATATAGTGTTTGGGGGTTCAACGTAATTTTCTTGCAAAAAAAAAATATGTTTTCATGTAAACAAAAAGTGTCAGAAAGGGCTTTGTCTACAAGTGGTTAGAAGAGTGGGTGACGTGTGACATAGGCTTCTAAATGTTGTGCATAAAATGCCAGGACAGTTCAAACCCCCCCCAAATGACCCCATTTTGGAAAGTAGACACCCCAAGCTATTTGATGAGAGCAATGTTGAGCCCATTAAATATTTTTTTTTTTTGTCCCAAGAGATTGAATATTGAAAAAAAAAAAAAATATATATATTTTTTTTACAAAAAGTTGTCACTAAATGATATATTGCTCAAACATGTCATGGGCATATGTGGAAATACACCCCAAAATACATTCTGTTGCTTCTCCTGAGTACGGGGATACCACATGTGTGGGACTTTTTGGGAGCCTAGCTGCGTACGGAACCCCAAAAACCAATCACCGCCTTCAGGCTTTCTAAGGGTGTAATTTTTTTATTTCACTTCTCACTGCCAATCACAGTTTCGGAGGCCATGGAATGCCCAGATGGCATAAAACCCCCCAAAATGACCCCATTTTGGAAAGTAGACACCCCAAGCTATTTGCTGAGAGGTATTGTGAGTATTTTGCAGATCTCGCTTTTTGTCACAAAGTTTTGAAAATTGAAAAAAAAAAAAAAAAATTTTTTTTTCTTTACTTTCTTCATTTTCAAAAACAAATGAGAGCTGTAAAATACTCACCATGCCTCTCAACAAATAGCTTGGGGTGTCTACTTTCCAAAATGGGGTCATTTGGGGGGGTTTTGTGCTATTTTGGCATTTTATGGCCTTCGAAACGGTGATAGGTAGTGAGGAGTGAAATCAAAAATTTGCACCCTTAGAAATCCTGAAGGCGGTGCTTGGGTTTCGGGGCCCCGTACGCGGCTAGGCTCCCAAAAAGTCCCACACATGTGGTATCCCCATACTCAGGAGAAGCAGCAAAATGTATTTTGGGGTGCAATTCCACATATAACTATGGCATGTGTGAGCAATATATCATTTAGTGACAACTTTTTGAAAAAAAAAAAAATCTTTTTTATTTTTGTCTTTATTCAATCACTTGGGACTAAAAAAAAAAATATTCAATGGGCTCAACATGCCTCTCAGCAAATAGCTTGGGGTGTCTACTTTCCAAAATGGGGTCATTTGGGGGGGTTTTGTACTTCTCTGCCATTTTAGCACCTCAAGAAATGAAATAGGCAGTCATAAATTAAAAGCGGTGTAAATTCCAGAAAATGTACTCTAGTTTGTAGACGCTATAACTTTTGCGCAAACCAATAAATATACGCTTATTGGCATTTTTTTTACTAAAGACATGTGGCTGAATACATTTTGGCCCAAATGTTTGACTAAAATTGAGTTTATTAGATTTTTTTTATAACAAAAAGTAGAAAATCTCTTTTTTTTTCAAAATTTTCGCTCTTTTTCCGTTTATATCGCAAAAAATAAAAATCACAGAGGCAATCAAATACCATCAAAAGAAAGCTCTATTTGTGGGAAGAAAAGGACGCAAATTTCGTTTGGTTACAAAATTGCATGACCGCGCAATTACCAGTTAAAGTAGTGCAGTGCGAAATTGAAAAAAGACCTCTGGTCCTTTGGCTGCCAAATGGTCCGGGGCTGAAGTGGTTAAAAGACCCATTATCCTTTTCCCTACAAAAAAATATTTACAACATAGGGATGTGGTGCCACTTGACTCTCCAACATGCATCCATTATGGTATTACATTGTTACCCAATCCACAGGGCTCTTTTTTTTCATTTTTGGTTTACCCTTTAAAGCAAGGCACATGGGTTGGTATGCTGACAGCAAGAGGGCAAGTATTCAATCAACTATGATATGCTGATATTAGCCTGTATACTTTTCAGCATTAGCCAGGTGTGTCATAACTATGGCCAAATTATAAATGGAGCAACCTCTGAAAACAGCAGTCTAGTGCTGATGATTGCAGGGCTTTTCCACACTAATAAATGCATTGCCATAAGAAAATATATATGGCTACACCTATTAAATAAGATGCACGCTGAGTTTAATCCTTAATGGCATCTGACATCACCCTAAGGGCTCATGTTCACAGAATTCTTAAGCAGCACCTGGAGCCATCCGAGTACCTGCATTCTGAACACTGCCAGGAACAAGGTTCACATGTAGGGTATAGCCAGAGAGACAACAGATCTGTCAAGAGACTGTAAATGCAAAAACTAACAGTGCTATGAGTGCAGTTTGACAAAACAGTAATGTCACTGATTATTGACTCTGGAATTACCTATTTATTTTATATATTTAATTATATTATCTATAAAAGAACATGACTTGCAGAGCACAAATCTATTCACATCAGTATCTGTCCCCCAAAGGGGCTTACAATCTAAAATACTCCCTATCAGTCATTTGCACACTAGGGGCAATTTCGGGGTTCTAGTGGACCCACTGTGATGAAAGTGGAACACCAAAAGGAAACTGGTGCAAACACACAAAAGCCATACTAACTGGAGGTAGATAGTGTCCTTAGTGGAACTTCAAGTTTGGACACAGAGTTACAAGGCAGGGTTGTTAACCACTGTGCTGTCTAGAAGAATCTGCTCTCCATTACCTGAGAGCTCTCTGCAGCATATGCCTGTAAGGGCTCTAACCCCCACCCTGGACTCATGGAAGTATGCTACAGAGAGAAGTGCCGCTCCCTGAACTGGTAAATCTGTAAAGAAAAGCACCAGAGAGTTTTAGTTAGTGCGCATGCGCGTGGATCCCGGGACGGTCATGCTGTAGCCGAGCTCCGCACACCGCCGGCACAAACAAAGCAATAATCAGCGCAGGACAGCAAAACGACGCCGCAGACAGGCATAACAGCGGACCGGAACACAGTGGGAAGGCGATGAGACGCCAGAAGCGGCAATACAAACAGGCTACCAAAAGAAATCAGCCGAGACAGCTTCCAGCAGCACAATCCCCCTTATCCAAGATGGCGCCGGGTAAGCACGACACACGAGGCAGCCAGAGCCCAGAGCAGCCTACATCCCCACAGCATGCTCAATCATCGCCACAGCACTCACATCCCTCACCATCAGCAGGGATTAGAGACCCCTTCTCCTCCCAGTCCTCAGGGGAACCAGAAGAGGACATGCAGGGAACGGCCTCACCCTCCCCATCACTATCTGCAGAAGCATTTCAGGGGGGCCAAGGACAGGCAGGATCCCCAGGGTCATCCATGGACAGAAACATGGCAGAATTAGCAGACTCCCTGTTCAGCCAAGCCAGCCAAACCAGCCCTGTCCCAGCGGACTCTCCACTCCAGCAGGCCCCATATACAGGAGACACAGCTCTATTGGCAAGGTTCTCAGCCATGCTACAACAGGAACTATCAAAAGCGTGCAATATTATAACGCAAGATATCAAGCAAGATATACAGAGCTTTGGGATGCGAATAGATGCAATTGAGACCAAGGTAGATAAATCGGTGCACCGCATAAATCAGAATTCCAGAATGACAGCTGAAATGCAGGACAGGTTGGATGAGGCCTACGCTAAAATCGAGGACCTCGAAAATAGGTCCCGCCGATACAATATTCGCATAAGGGGACTCCCAGAGACCCATACAAACCTGGAGGATGCCATGCATACCCTAATGCAAGAGCTAATACCCGACATAACACCGCAGTACCTGGAAATTGACAGGATTCATAGGGCCCTGACAGCCCCAAGATCAGACGGGCTCCCCCGGGACATAATAGTGAAGCCTCATTTTTACAAAATAAAAGAAAAATTGATGTCGGCGGCAAGATTTAAACAGGACTTGACTTTATTGGGCTCTCCGATACAGTTGTTTACAGACCTGGCCCCCTCTACGGTGCAAAAACGCCGCACCCTAAAGCCACTTCTCCAGCAACTACAGAACTGCCAAATAAAATACAGATGGTCATTCCCCTTCCGCCTTTCCTTCACATACAGGGGCAAGAATTGTTCATTCTCAAATTATCATGACGGTGAGTGCCTATTGCTTGAATTGGGTATCATTTCCAGAGAACGATCACCCACACCGCCCTCCAATCACAGAGACAGGGCCCTGTCTCCCATATGGTCATCCCAAAGACCCAGAAGCGATCGACGGACCCTGCCACCGACCTGAATTTCGAAAAGCTGACCCCAGACCGGGGAATTTAAGTTCTTTTTTAGAGGTTGGGACCTTTCCCCCTACTTCAGAAAGCAGGTAGGCCTGACTACCCTCAGTCAAGCCTATGGAGGACGACTTCGTCATTGAGGGGCAAGTTCGAAGCCCAGAAGTTATTTGGTTGCCGAAAGTTGCAGGTTATGTCAAACTGTTTGCTGGCAGGATAGGATGAAAAGAGAAACGCAACCCGTGAGTCCGGTCTCACTGAAGAACAGCAGACTTAGAGAGGTCGGCTGACCTCTAATAATACTTTTACTTTATTTATTTTTATTTTAATATTTTTTTTTTTTTTTTTAAGGGATTTTTTACCCCCCACTTTTTTTTTTTTTTTTTTTTTTTTTTTATGCGCATGTATTTTATGCCTAGACTGCCATTTCCAATTGACTCGAGTCCTGCATTTGTTGAGTTAGATACTAAGTTTGTTGCCGGGGTGGACACACGTGCCACTCCAGTGAACTTGTTCCCATCCGCGGAGGGGAACAACTTCACCTTTAACTCCCAGGTAACATACCTGGAGAGGGACCTGTCCCTACAAAACAGGATTGATAACTGAGATGAAACGTAATATACACATGGAAGTGTATAACAGCTTCTTTCCAAGCCTACTAATTTTCTCTATTCTCTTTTCTTCTCCTTTCCTTTTCTCTGGAGAGTCGACCTTGCCCTCCCCCCCTGGACCTATGGTGCCCAACTGGTGTGCTGGAACCTTCTCACCCCGAATAGCCGGACGTGCAGTGTTTGAAAGTCTGGAACAGGGTAAGTGTGCTTTGCGAAACCATGATGGCGAGTGACCACCGAACCAAATATTCTATCATAACGCACAACGTGCAAGGCTTTAATTCTCCGGTTAAGAGAACGAAGGCCTTCACATATTACCACAAACAAAAGGCCGATGTTTTGTTGTTACAAGAAACGCATTTCTCTAAATCATCTACCCCGAAATACCTTAGTGCAAAATACCCTCAATTTTATACGTCTTCCGGCCTGGGGAAAAAGCTTGGAGTAGCTATATGTTTTTCTAGCAGAGTACCATTTACACCCACTACCATACTTAGAGATAAACTGGGAAGATTTGTCATGACAGTGGGGCGCATTAATGACCAACTAGTATCCATCATCTCCTACTATGCCCCAAACACAGGACAGATAGATTTTTTCCAGAACATGCTTAAGACACTACTTCCAAAAATACAGGGACAGGTAATACTGGGTGGGGACAGCAACATGCCACTAGACAGTACATTAGACAAGTCCTCACATAACAAATCCATGTCGAGAAGCGTACCCAGGGGAAGTAATAAATTAGCGAAGTTATTACATAGTAACGACCTCATAGACACATGGAGAGAAGCTAATCCCTCAACAAGGGACTACACCTTTTATTCTCATGTCCACCACACATACTCAAGGATCGATCATCTATTTATAAAAACCCCGCTGTTGCCGCATGTCACCTCCGTTGATATATTGAACACCCCTTGGTCAGACCACTCGCCAGTTAGGCTCTCCCTATCAAGTCTGTGGATAAAACCCTATCCGTCCCCATGGAGACTTAACGCCACTATGCTTAATGACCCAATAACTGTTACAGAGATAGAAAAGGAACTCCGCTTATTCTTTCAGGAAAATCTACCAGGGGATACCTCACCGGTAGTCAACTGGGCAGCACATAAGGCCACAATAAGGGGCAAACTGCTTCAAATAGCGGCACGGAACAAACGTTCCAGGGACAGCACGGTAGCACAACAGGAACAAATACTAAGGGAAGCACTAGCGGAACAAAGGTTAAATCCCCAAGTGGACATCAGACATAAAATAGACGAGGCTAGACTGGCGCTTAACCTTAGCCTCACTACACAAGCGGAAAAAAAAATAAGATGGACCCGTCACAGATATTACACGATGGGAGATAAACCTACCACGCTATTAGCAAGGAAACTAACACCCCGCCCTTATACACCAGCATTGCCCAGGTTAAGACTGAACAACGGACAACTTAGTCAGAATCCAGACAGAATAGTGAAGACATTCACAGATTTTTACGCTAAACTCTATAAGAATTCAGATAAGGTAGGAACAGACAAAATGGACGAATTCTTTGAACACATTCCCTTGCCAACTATACAAAAAGAACACATGGAGCTTATGGAACAGACATTTACAGAAATAGAAATAACACAGGCGATTAAAAGTCTCAACCCATCCAAGGCACCAGGCCCTGACGGGTTCTCGGGTCTTTACTATAGAAAATTCCATGAAATTCTGACTCCACATCTTTGCACGTTCTTTAATGCGATCAGACAGGGAGTAGCCATACCGAATCAAGAAAATAAAGCATTTATACATGTTATCCCCAAACCGGGAAAGGACCATAGTAGCTGCGAAAATTACCGTCCTATTTCGCTGATCAATTTAGACTTAAAGATCATGACAAGGATACTGGCGGTCAGAATGAACTCATTTTTAGCGAAATATATTCATCCTGATTAGGCAGGATTTGTGCCGGGGCGCCAAACGACGGATCAAACGCGGCGGGTGATAGATATTATATCGGCGGTCCACTCAGACTGGGATGGGGGGGGCCCAAGACAGGGGATGTTACTTTCACTAGACATACGTAAGGCGTTCGATTCTTTGTCTTGGGACTACCTCATATATGTACTAGATAGACTAGGTTTCGGAACTTATTTTTTGTCCACATTGCAAGCACTTTATAGTTCCCCGACTGCAGCTCTAATGGTGAAGGGTTATTACTCGGATCCGATTGGCATCTACAGAGGCACAAGACAAGGTTGCCCCCTATCGCCACTACTTTTTGTGCTGGCAATGGAACCGTTGGCGATTAAAATTCGAGCTTCCCAAGATGTCAAAGGCATAGAATGTGGCGGCATGGAACATAAATGCATGTTGTTCGCCGACGACATACTGATGGCAATTACTTCCCCTGTCACAACACTCCCGAATTTATATGCTATTCTCAAACCGTTCTCCATAATTTCTGGTTTAACGATAAATCACGAGAAATCACAGGCCATGAATATTTCCCTGAACGAGACTACAGTCTCCACCCTGCAAAGATCTTTTAAATTTGGGTGGAAAACACATACCCTTCCATATCTGGGAATAAATATTACTCCCTCATGGAACACGTTGTATTCTCAGAACTATCCTGGGCTGTTCAAAAACATAGCGGCAGATTTGCTAAGGTGGTCGCTACATCCGCCGTCATGGTTTGGCAGACTACACTCGGTCAAAATGAATGTATTGCCTAGAATATTGTACTTATTTCGAACACTACCATTAGCAGTTACCAGGGGTGACCTGAAAATATTACAGACTAAACTCTTATCTTTTATATGGGGAAACAAGAGACCTAGGGTGAACATTCGCACACTATATGCTCCAAGGAATAGAGGGGGACTAAGTTTCCCGGATCTATTAAAATACTATCAGGCAGCGCAATTAGCGCACATAACCAGATTTCATAGTCCAGGACCCCATCCAGTTTGGATGTTGATAGAAGCCAAAGCATGTCAGACGCACTTGATTTCCTCTATTCTTTGGTTGCCCCCTAAACAAAGGCCCCCAATTTTATGCCCAGCACTCTCTGTCTCTTTGAATATTTGGGACAGGCTATGTAAATCACACGGATTTAAATCCCAGCATACCCCACTAGCCCCGCTACTGGGAAATGCAAGCTTTACCCCAGGTCTCACCCCCCGAGCATTTGATTGGTGGACAAACAAGGGGTTAATAAGGATAGCAGACTTTTGTGACCGAGGAGGAGTTTTAACTAGAAAAAAGTTAGAAGAGACGTATCAACTACCGACCTCCGAGCTGTTTAGGTATGGACAGATCACTCATTTTCTGGGCGCCATATCTAAAAATACAGATATTACTACAATGACCCCCATGGAATATCTATGTATACAATATGATAAGATCAAAGGACATATCTCCGAGATGTATACAACACTGACTAGATGTAAGGGAAAGCTGGAATATATGAAAAGATGGGAGGCAGATATCGGTGAGAGCATTGAGCTGGACGAGTGGCACAAAATAGCAGAGGGAGCGACGAAATCCATCATGAATACCTCATTAATTGAGGCTAATTTTAAAGTTACTATGCGATGGTACATGGTCCCGGTAAGGTTGGCAGCTTTTATACCTGGAGCATCCCCGCTTTGCTTTCGCGAATGTGGACAGGTAGGCACAATGTTCCATGTATGGTGGCAGTGCCCCAAGGTGCGACGATATTGGATCAGGGTGTACAACTTTATTTATACACTCACCCAGGTGAGCCTAATTAAATCCCCGATCCAGGCACTGTTGGGAACAGATATTAAAAAAATATCAAAGCCCCTTAAACATTTCATAAGATATATATTTATAGCAGCCAAAATCATAATCGCGAAGGCATGGAAGAGAACAATAGTGCCATTCGACCAGCTCAAGCATAAGCTTTCCTGGATCATGCTCAATGAAAGAATGACAGCGTCACTCAAAGATAAAATGCCCCAATTTGAAAAGATATGGGATCCTTGGATCCAATACATATCGGAAGGCTCCAGAGCGATACTGCTATAGAGGATCCGGGGGGGGGGGGACGGGGAAAGGGAATGGGACTGTACGGGTCTTCCTCCTCCTTACTACTTCTTCCTACTCTCACTAACTTGACTTCCTATCCCTAATCTCTTCTTTTCTTCCTTAAGTACCTTCATTGGTAAAAAAAAAAAAACGATAAACAGGCTCTGCATCTTTCAAATTTGACATTGAGTGATACGGCGGGAAGCCGGTAATAAGATAATGACACTGTTACAACAAATGATATTATGTTTTATTCTGTTAATGTTTTGAAAACTTGAAATAAAAACCATTGAAAGAAGAAAAGCACCAGAAATAGTGTTTATATCGCAGCTCAAGCATTTTTATTTGTTTTTGTTTATTATGTACTCCGCTTGGGGACATTTTTTATTCTGTGGCCAAACTGGAGTTGGGCTTTAAACACATAGGTATAACAAGGGGTGAACAAGGGCGCAAGTATAGCAATACCAAAAGGTGTCTGTTAGCGCAACATAAAAAGTCCATAAAATTATATAAAGCCAGTTAAAGTCCATATAGCCCACATACTGTACAAAGAAAAAATAACCAACACTTCAGGCAGCTTGTTCTGAAGCAAGACTCTAAGCTGTGTGAATAAAAAAGAACATACGAGCGCCATCTAAGGCACTTAGATGGCGTTTGTATGTTATTTTTTTATTTAAACACATACTGTAGGCACTGTGGCAACTCCTGTGGAGCTGCTGATAGTGCCAGGTACAGGCCATTAATTGTGTGACTAGTGCCTATCTAGGTGTAACATCTTAAGAAACATTCAGTTTTGGTCCCTTTGACATTTATGTGAATACAATCATATTAGTGCATATACACACACCACATTCCCTGTACATAGATACATTTTATTACATACATTACATTGTAAGAATTTGGTAAAAATGTATAAAACAAACACTCAAGTCTGTAAAATAAAACAAGAAAAATCAGCAAATGTAACATTAATTCTAACTTAAACAATCCAATTTTAATTCTGCACAATATAATGCACAGGCATTTCCATACTTGATTTGACTACAATCGTACTTGCCAATGCTGCTTCATATCTCATCTTCTTTCTCATTGCAAAGCCAAAGAACATATTCCTTCTTCCATCAAATACCTGTTTCAGTCTACTATATATACCAGGCAGAGGTCACACATCAGTAACTGGGTTAAGTCTAGGCAGATTGAAGAGCTCAGAATCACAAGCGACACACTGTAAAGTTTGTAAAGCTTTACCTTTAATCCCAGATATCCATGCAAATGCTGTACAGGCAGGGGCGGACTGACAACTCATGGGGCCCCCGGGCAATAGGAGGTTATGGGGCCCCCAGGCAATCAGAGATTATGGGGCCACACAGTATACACACACACACAGTATACTCACACAGTATACACATACATGTACACACAGTATACACAGTCATGTTTCTATTGGCTGAGAAGGTACTGGAGAGGTGGGGCAGCTATAATCTCTAGATTTTTTGACCAAAAGGATGTCGGTAAGGGACATTTCAGAAACAGATGTAAAAAAAAAGACACAGATTTTTACATACTCTCCCTGGTTTTACTGAGGCTGGCAACCCTGATGGGGCCCCCTACTGGCCCGGGGCCCTCGGGAAGTGCCCGAGTGGCTGAATGGTCAGTCCGCCCCTGCGTACAGGGGATGATCAAATTTATCACAGAAGGCCAGAAAGAGTGAATTTTGTACTAACCATATAATTATTTGCTTGGAATTAATTGAGGGACACAGGATTCAGAGACAAATAGGTAATGCTGCTGCCGACAGGAGAAAAAAGAACAAGCAAGAGCATGACTTTAAACACATAAATATGAGGTCTGTGTCATTGAACTCCAGCAAAAGGGGGAGTTTATGGTGAGTACAAAAATCCACTTTTCTTTCTTGATTACTAAGAAGCACAGTATTCATAAGCAGCAAACAAAATGGCAAAAGGTCCAACTGTTAATATTAGGGGAAAATAGGACCATATGCCTGAAGCTGGTCATAAGATGAGGCCTGAACTGTCAACGGAAGACCAGGTGGTAGCCTTGCAAATCTGGCAAACAGTTGCCTGATGCTGAAAAGCCTCAGAAGTACAAATCTAGTAGAGTGTGTCTTGACAGAAAAGGTTGGAACATGATCCTTAAAGTGTTTCTAAAAGCTTGACATTTTTTTAACGCATTCCCTGCATTACACCCATTTCACACTTGTGTGACTTGTCATGCATCTTTAGACATCAAAGTCACATGACAAGTCATTCTCCAATGTTTTCTAATGATAACCATTCATATACAGTATATGCATCTTAATGTTGCAGCAGCTTCAAAGTAGTTTGTGCACTACTTTTGTCTGACTTTCATGCAACTTGAGGGTCATAGACTTCAATTTTAACCCTCAAAAGTTACACAAAAATTGTACCTGGATGTTTTACGTGCAACAGTGGGTCCGACTTTGCAGAGGGACAACATCCACATCCAAGTCGCACCCATCCAAAGTTGCATCAAAGTTTCCTCAAAATTGCACCAAAGTTGCACTCCAAAGCCAAACAACTTTGGAATCATACAAGTGTAAATGGAGCCTTAAGGAAAAAAAATGTCCCTGTATTTGTATTGAGCCCTCAACTCCCTCAGCCCAAACTTGATCCAGAGTCATGCCCATCTGCAGCAGCACTCTCGTCTTTCTCATCTCTCATTCAGCCACCAGCTCCTGCTACTGTCTGTCAAACCCTGTGAGCATAGAGCAGGGCTGAGCCGCGCTGTGTGCGTCTATAGACAATAAATCACCTTAAGACCATCAGCCTGAATTGTGACCTATCTGACCCTGAAATAGTCAATCCTACAGAAGCAGTTGCTGTGAGATAGACATACAAAATTCAAACTACATCCAGACAATTAAGGGAAATCTCCTTCAGATGTACTTGGGTCAAATAGAGGGATGGAAGTGCAATGCCCTGGTTGAGGGTGAAACCACCTTGGAAATCAAAGAGGCGCTAGGCCTTAATACCAACTTGTCCCCATGTACATTGTAAGATGAGAACAGGTTCTTTACACGACAAAGCCAGAAGCTTAGACACATGCCTTGTAGAGATGATGGTGTCAAGAATCATAACTTTGTTAGTGAAAGTGGAAAGGGGAATATCCATAATAAGTTCTAAATGTGTTTTTTTTTTTAAATGGAAAGAAAACCCAACTCAAATACCCAAAAGACACAGGTGGCCGCACAGGGAAAGCTACCTGGGTAAACACCCTTTATAAAGGACTTCATCTAAAAATGGGGAGCTAGTGGTCTTTGGAACAAGATTGCAAGCACTGAGAGCTGGCTCTTGATACTCATGGCTAATTGCTAATCCAGGCCTGATTGTAAAAAGGTCAGTATCTGTCCCACAAAATGTTTTTGCTTGCAGCAGCTTATCATCCATCCATCTAGCTGTACCCTTTCAGGACTGTGCCCCCACCACAGGCTCACCCTCTCCCATGGTCTCCCATATATGTGTTTTTGTAAGTATTCTTTTTTAACCTTTCTTTGTAATTAAAACTTGTTGGAACTTACTAAACCCTCTATTCCCCTCTCTCTGTTTTACAGAAGGAGTTCCACCTCCGTTTTGACAGCATCACCCTTAGGTCGTCACTCGTCAGTTCATTTTGTCTATTATAAGGGCTAACCACTCACAAAGCCCCCCCCCCCCCCAAAAAAAAAAATTTGATCTGTATCATCCTTGGTCTGTATCATTGTCTATGTTTATTTTGTGGGATATTTTTTTTACTTCATCATTCATATTTCCCATTAATGGGAAGTGTTAGGGACATAATGAGATTGCAATTTTGATCCATAAGATTTTACATAACTGTAGTAAAAACCCAGGTTGGAACCAAAGAGGGGACCACACCAGACAAAGCTTAGGAACAGTAGGGACTCAAGCAGGGAACAATGTTCCAGGCTGTCAGTGTTAGACCCTTGAGAGGGAACACTGCAGGCCGCTCCAGAACTGTTAGTAGATCTTGAGCTAGAGGAACTTGATACAGCGGGACTGTCCCTTGCATGTTTGACATGCAGCACCTCAAGCAAGGACAACTTAGCTCTAATACAAGGTAACACTTGCTAGAAATCTCCATTTAAAAGGGTGGCAAGTGCTGTACTATAGAAAAAAAAGTTTAGCTGTTTTTTGCACAACATTGACTGAAACAAGAAGAGAAGGTCATAGTGGCACTGTAGTATGTGTAAGGACTTAGGCAGGTTAGTTGTTATTTCCATAAAATAAAGTAAAACATTTTTTCACAGATTATACATATACAGTAAAACTACAGAAATAAAACCAAACCATCTGTTAAGAATACATTTCATAACATAAGATACTTAGGTGTAGCCGATAAATGTTAAAAATAAAAATATTTTAAAGTGATATTTATTACATGAGCCATTGCAAGTACAACTTAGAGTATTAACATACATTTTGAGATAATAAATAAATGTATTTAGCTGCACATTTCCATTCCACATATGTGCCTGTTTTTTCCTGTGCGGTTTAGTTTGTTTCTTATGCTGTTTAGTCACATACATTTGAACATATGCAATTTAATTTCCCTCAGTGCATCTATCTAAGGCATTTCAATCACAGTGACGTGTTTTTTTGATGTGTTTACAATAAATTTACCATGCTTTCACATAGACTTCTATTAGATTAGATCACAAGTGGACGTTACAGAAATGTTTCCAGATGCTCCTTAATAATGCACCACAACACAATGTAATCAACTGTATAAAAATGATGTTGGAACTTTAGGTACCCACACTTGTGCATACATTTAAATCAGTTATTAAAGGCCATAACAATAGAGAAGTCTAAGGTATACATCTATGTTAATGTTTCACAGTTTTACAGACTGATCAAATTATTTGTCTATTACCACTGTACATGCTTAAGCCAGCCATAGATGATTTGATTTTCATTCCTACAACCACGTGTTGCAAGGAAGAAAATTGTTGGTTTCCCCCATCAACACAGTCAGTGGTGATGGGGAAATCCCTCCCATGGAGCTATTGTGTTCTTCCTGCGAAGGGGGTGGGGGAGCCAACCTGGCAGGGAGAACATGCATTCACAGGACAGAGAGGCAGCATCAGGACCCATTCACTCCTGCTGCTGTCAATCAAATCCTGGGAACAGAGAGAGGGGGGTGGGGTTGAGCCACACTATGTGTGTCTATGGATGCATACAGCCTAGTTTGGGAGCGAACCCGCACATGTGCCCCCATAGGAAGCAGATACTTATGGTGCCACAAAGAGAAAAGGAGGAGCTGGTGGGGGACCCCAGAAGAGTAGGTTCAGGGTTGCTCTGTACAATACTATTGCACAGAGCAGGTAAGTATACAATTTTTTTAGTAAAAAATATAAGCTTTACAACCTCTTTAAATCAATGGGTTCAGTTCCACTATAACAAGTTGACTATGTCACAAAGTGGCAGAGCATAATGGACCACAGTACAGACCACATTAAAAGGTGGTTAATCGGAGATAATATACTAACACACTATACAGGCATACCCCACTTTTAAGTACACAATGGGGTTTATTTACTAAAGCTGGAAAAGCGCAAAATCAGGCTTACTTCTGCATAGAAACCAATCAGCTTCTAACCTCAATTAAGCTTTTGTAATAAAACCTGGAAGCTCATTGGTTTCTATGGAGTAGTGAGCCTGATTTTGCACTTTCCAGCTTTAGTAAATAAACCCCATTGGGTACTTAAAAGTGGGGTATGCCTGTACTATTAGAGAGACCTGAGGATGTAATAAGCGATGGATAAAATTGATTTGACAAAAATATAAATGGAGGAATACAAAATCATATGCATTGTTTAAACAATCATTATTAGGTGTGTTGTGTAAGAATTAGTCTAAAATGATCTGTTCCCTATTCATTCATGTACACCCTGTATAGGATAATAAATAAGCCCATAGTATTTTCATTAGGAAAATCGATCGGTACTGGAGGGAATACAGGGCTGCTGCTATTTCCCTGCTCTTAATTCCTCACAGACAATAAGGACATTTCCAGGACACTTGTACCGTGTTCTGTGGAATATTGTGCAGGGTCCATATGTCAGCCCTGGCAGGAAGGCCGTGAAGAAAGGACACAGACACCTTTAATAGCAGGAGATAAAAAAAAATACTAGTAATGCTGGGCAAACAAATGAAATTCAAAGTGTAACAGATTTTTAAAATAACACACTCATTTAGTATACTCAGTGCTGACAATTCTTCCAATGCAGATGATTTTGCATACAAGCCGCATGCACCAGGGCTCAAATGTACTGTGTGTGACTGTGCAATTAAAAGCTGAACAATAAGCTACATATTTCTCTGTGAAATTAGAACTGAGGCACTGGGGTTGTGACATACTGTATGATAAATATGAACATAAACAGAATAGTGGCTGCTGAGAGAGCTATGGCGCGTGACACAGCCACAATGGAGCTTTTTTCAGGTGAAGCAATTTATCCTTCAGTGCTGAATTAGATATTTTCTTCTAATGGCAATGACCATGATGTCATTCCATTGTTAATAGACAGCGGAGAGCCTACTGATGCTATGGTAGCAAACTGCTAAAATGTCTTATTGAGCACTAAAAGATATTAAATCATAGATTTGCTTCTAAAAAAATAGGCTAAGGCTCCTACGGCACAGGATGTGATAGAGCTGGGCCAACAAAATGAACTGCCAGTTGTCTGATTATCTGGTGTTCATTGATCAGAAATGACATGGGTATCTGTGCCATGCTGCCACTTTAATAAGATCATTGGTGGCTCAGTGGATATTATCGCTGTGCACCCTGTCACGTCATTGAGTGAGCAGCACCACCATCATTGTATTATCGAAACAACAAGCTCTGGATCTGTCATTGTGACAGCAGAAGGAGTTTTTTTTTTCTGTTTTATCACACAGGCTGTCTGGATTTGATGGTGTGTTGCTGTTGTCCCCTGGTCCTTATCTTTGACTGCCTAGCTGTCTTTCACATTGACATAGGGCAAATGCTCTGTGAGCACCCAATCGCCTGCCGATTGAGGATAACTTTGCCTCTGCTTCCACATTACCCCACCCTGGGTGTGTACACACAATCATCATGTTATAACCAGCACTGCTGGTCCTGATAAGTTATTACAGATAACAGCTTTTGTGCCACCCACCATCAGAAGTAAAAGCAGGACACACATGTACTGTAGGTGTATATGTGTGTCAAAGTTAGTGTGGTGTGCCCCAGAAAACAGGCAGCAAATTACAATAAAATATTACCTGGTTTAGTTTCTCAAGGGGAAGGGCAAGTTCCCCTATACATTCTGCTTTCTGTCCCATAAAGACATCCATGACAACTAATTAGAAACAGCTTAGAAATAATTTTACCGAAAAAAAATGTATAGATCGGTGTTGGTTAGAACAAGTATGCAGCAAGTGAAGTCAGATCTGTGACCCAGAAAGACCTGAAGACATAGGGTTGATTTAGACCCCTTTCATACTGAGGCAGTTTTCAGGCATTTTAGAGCTAGAAATGGTGCCTGAAAACTGCATCCCATTCATTGCAATGGGTGTTTTTGCACCTGGGCGATGCGCTTGCAGGACGTTAGAAAATGTCCTGCAAGCAACATCTTTGGGGCAATTCGGGAGTGCCGTATACAGGGCTCACAAAACAATTACAATGAATTGCTTCTGAAGCACCTGAAAAGCGGTTCGGAAGCACCACAACACAGGAGTTTTTAACCCCTTCTTTGAGGTTAAAAGTGCCCTGCTAATCTTTACCACTAATGGCCCACGCTTTCAGTGTGAAAGCAGCCTTCCTAAAACTGAAGGGTGCAAAATCTGGTGCAGCTGTGCATGGTAGCCAATCAGCTTCTAACTTCAGTTGTTGAATTAATGTGGAACTTCTCCCAAAAGGGGAGTTTCCACTTGTCTGCAGCCCCTTCCCCCTTTGAGTTTTGGTACTTCATTTTTTTTGGGGGGGGGGTGTACCTGATTTTTGGGGGGGTGTACCTGATTTTGATATAAAAATTTTAACATGCCAGCGCCTGGACCCGAAGACAGCTGAAGAGCCGGCTTAGGTGAGCACAGTGCTGGATCCCTGAACAGGTGATTGTCCTGTCAATTAAAGCGGAGTTCCACCCATGTCTGACCCCTCCTCAGTACCCCCCCACCGTCTTCTAGGAAAGACACAGGTCCCAGAAGACAGCAGGGACCAGCCAGAACATGCAGCGCAACTCACACATGCACAGTAGGGAAACAGGCTGTGAAGCTGCAAGGCTTAACTTCCTGATTCCCTTACTTAAGATGCCGGTGCCTTTACCTGGAGCCGAGGGACAGATCAGCTTCGGGTGAGGACATCGTGGGCGCCCTGGACAGGTATGTGTCCTTATTTTAAAAGTCAGCAGCTGCAGTATTTGTAGCTGCTGACTTTTATTTTTTTTTGCAGGTGGAACTCTGCTTTAAAGTTAGCTACAGTATTTGTAGCTACTGACTGTTATTTTTTGTTTTCAGCCATAACCCAAATTTTTTGATTTTTCAGCCGGTGATTGGCTTTTTTATGAAATAAGTCTGCTAATTAGCTGCTGGGTTGCTTTCAGAAGCAGCGGGAGGGGTCACCCCCCATCCCACCACTCGCCTGTGTTTTACCAGCCCGCCCAGGAAATTAGTAATATACACGGCTGGCCATAGAGGTGAACAGAGACAAGATCATCTCTGATCACCTCTATGATCTTGGAGAACCGGAGTGACATCATGACGTCACCTCCGGTCTAAGACTGAAGTAAAGGAAGCTCACATTTTTTGTTATAATCTTTTGCTTTTAAAGGTAGATGAGAAATTTGGGGTCTCATAGAACCCAGATTTCTCCATTAAGAGGACCTGTCATCCTTTTTTCTATTACAAAGGATGATTACATTCCTTGTAATAGGAATAAAAGGGATAAAAAAATAAAAGGACTTTGTAAAAAAAAAAGAAGAAAAAAAATTGTAAAGCACCCCCGTCCCCCACACAGAAGTGAGCGCATATGAAAGTTGCGCATGCATATGTTCACACCACACATGTAAGTTATCGCCAAAAACTTTGTCTAACAATAGCTCTAGCACAAGACCTCAACTAAAACTCTAAACAGGTAACCTTTAAAAAATTTTAAACCGTGTTAAACCTATGGAGATTTTTAAGTATCATAGTTAGTTGTCATTCCACGAGCGTGCACAATTTTAAAGTACGACATGTTAGGTATCTATTTACTCGGTGTAACATCATCTTTTAAATATTGGGTTATACATTGTGTTTTTTTGCATTAAAATTAATTAAAGTGTACTCTACCCCCCCCCCAAAAAAAAAACGCTGCGCAAATACCGTGTGACATGAAAAATTGCAATGATCGTCATTTAATTCTCTATGGTCTCTGCTTAAAAAAATACATATATAATGTTTGGGAGTTATAAGTAATTTTCCAGCAAAAAATACTGACTGGGCTTGGTTAGCAAGGCTTGGTCAGCAAGTGGATAATGTCGTATGTAGTAATCTGGTATCTTTCAAGTTAAATAAATTTACATTTTATAATATTCATAAGATTGTCTGATTTAATCATTAATAGAACAACAACAAAAAAAAAGAAGTGAACCTTTCCTCCACCTATTACATACAGTATGACATATTAAGAATAATAATGTAGACACTCAGTCACACACAGGCCTTACAGTTCTTTGAAGCAGCTGTGCTCGGGAACAGCTGTTCTTGTGACTTGCCGCACTTGTAAAGAGCCCGCACCTGCCACATATGTGCTAACAGACACGGTAATTCATCAGAGGTTAGCACCTTCCTTTAAAGAAGTTCTATGCTGCATTTGTCACATTTCTGTAATTGCTGGATCACTTTACCAAACCAAAACCACCTCTCAAACATGGTCACCATTACATTAAGATCATACTAAACAGAAAATGTTGTTGGGCTTGATTACTTTAAATAATAGGTAATAACTTTTATTTGTACAATATAATGCTGTTTGATCACTGAAAACAGGGAATCTGGAAAAAGTACTAGGGAATGGTAGTAGATAGGGACTAGATTGGGTTTGGTACAAACACATATTTGGCAGATCCCAGAAGGAAGCTAATAGTGCCAGCTCAATTGGCTGTGGCTGGGGCATTCCCTGACCCACAGCTAAATGTACACAAAGCAGCCAATGTTATCTGACCGTATTAGGTAAATATATTATGAAGGTGAGGGGAAGTGTTCTGAAATCCTGGTTCTAGGGTGACAATGTTACTCCTCCACAGAGTGTTGTCACCCTAGTATAGGAAGTGCGTTACTGGCAGGATTACCATTTTAATATGAAGGAAATAAAGCCTGAAAACGAATGCAGTCACCATATCTAAAGCCTGGAAAGCTGCAATAAATTACATTTTTGCTCCTGGGTTTAGATATGCTTTAAGGATATTAAGCTTCACTGCAAGAGAAGTAACTTTAGAGTTAATTCTGCACATCTGAATAATGATGCCCATTTGTTCAAGCTACTGCTATACTGCGCTATTGGAGGCAGAACACGGAATGTTCTTTATGTTCTCTATGTACAGGTCTTGTTTATATGCACAGCTACTTTACAGACCACCAAAAAATTATTTTGCATTTCTTGAACTAAAAATCTACTTTAGGCTCTTCCCAACAACCCCCTCCTTAACTGAAATTAGCCACAAAGATCCAGAGAAGGTCAGAAAATGGAAAACACTATAAGATAAAAGATATCACAATTTCTAAATGCTCCCCCTAACCCTGCAACTTTAGACACTGGTCCACAAAAGCCATGGTAAATACAGCCTTGCAAGGAACTAGTAGGTGTTCCAGGAACTGACAGCTTTAATCTGACATTTCTAGGGCTTTTTACCTTATTTCAGATTCTGAGGGCAAGCCTCTAGCAAAATGACACTCTAATGCCAAGTAAGGGTACCATCATCCAAACAATAATTGAGAAATAGGAAAGAAGAAAACAGTCTCGAAAAGAAAAGGAAAGGGATAAATGGACTATAGTACCTTGGACATAGTACACATGGAGTAAAATGTAAAGTTTTTTTATTCATACACAAAGATAAAAACAGGATATCCAAATATAAACAGAACAATGAACCTAAATTAAAGGCGTGTGAAACTCTATTCTGTCTATAAATTTGTTCCACTAATACTTAGTGTACTCCAATTGGGAGACAAGAGGTTTAGTGGGTCCTCGTTAGACAAGTACATGTTTCGCAGATTTGTACCACTTCTTCAGGAGTAACAGACTGGGTAATATCAGTATAAATCAACAGACTGGACAAACTTGAGACGGTGGCAGAGCAAACATTCCCCTACGGAGGAAATAGGTGACAAATGCGAGTGCATGCATTAATGCTGTGCAGCAACTGAATGCACCAAGCAAACCGTAAGTAGCCAGGAGGGTAAGAAAGATACACAGGGATTCACAGAGAAACAAGGGAGATTACACTATCCCCACATACAAACCAAGGGGAAGAAAGATGGTCAAAAGTGATTCATGGTATTTAAGTAGGAACTGCTTCACATTGCCCTGGAGATCTGAGTCTCCAGTGTTGTGGTCATCCCCCCTGGCTAACATCCACCACCGCCAGGGTGACTCAGATCTCCAGGGCTATGTGCAAAAGTTCCTGTTTAAATCCCCCTTGCATCTCTGCGAACCTCTGTGTATCTTTCTTACCCCCCCTGTCTACTTATGGTTTGCTTGGTGCACTCAGTTGCAATTCAGCATTAATGGATCCACTCGCATTTGTCTCCTATGTCCGCTGTAGGTGAGTGTTGGCGGTGCCACCGTCTCGATTTTGTTCAGTGTGGTGATTTATACTGATTTCACCCAGTCTGTTCCCCCTGAAGAAGCAGTACAAATCTGTGAAACATGTAGAGGAGTACTTGTCTATTGAGGACCCATTAAACCTCTTGTCTCCCAATTGGAGTGCACTAAGTGTTAGTGGAACAAATGACAGACTCGATTTAAATACTTTACTTTAATTTATGTTCATTGTTCTGTTTATATTTGGATATCCTGTTTTTATCTTTTTGTGTAAATAAAAATGTTTAATTTTACTCCATGTGTACTATGTCCAAGGTACCGAGATAGTCCATTTCTCCCTTTCTTTATTACAGATTCCTTTTAAATACCCTTTTTAATTTGTTTACTGGGATAACTTTCAGTACAGAGAGCTGTAAAACAATAATACAAATAGGCAAGGTCTTCTCAAACATACACATCTAGCTATCTCACAAGAAGAATGTAAAAAAGACTGCTTTTGAATACTGGCCATGCACAAACAGAGCATTGAAACTGAAAAAGAACAAGGCTAGAGTAAAGGAATCCTACACCGAGATATATGGATAATGTGTTGTTGTCCTCCTTCTAAAATGTATTGTTTTTTGGCCGTGCCTGGCCATAGTATGTTTTTAATTACCAAACCAGAAGATTTATGCAGCAAATACAGTTAGAATGCCATCAGAACTCCATATTTCTTCCAGGTCAGTAAGTCAAAAGTCCCAAAGCCTCTGGAACATAAACATAGCATCTGGCAGTTCATCATGGTTAGGTCTGCTATGTCAACATGTGTAGTTCTCTCACTTCTTCACCCACAAGTCATTAAACTAGTTATGTACTATTGGTGGAGGGAAAGGTAGCAAAACAAATGTCCATTTGAATATACTGTAAGAGCCCTATACCATATACAAACAGAATCCATGCACATTGCTTAGAAATGCATGTCCACATATGGAGATAGACTAGGTTGTTCATATGATCCACTCCTTTTATTCATGTGTTTTTCCTACCATGAAAGACCAACTCCAGTAAAATGTTTTTTTTTTTTTTTCAGATTTGTAAATTCCCCCTTACTTTTTGTTCACCTTGCCACCCACTAAGAAAAGGAAGTGATGGCAAATGTTTTAAACAGGGACACAGAAAACATTGACCATTTGACAACCCCCCCCCGGTTGGCCCAGCGGGCGGGGGTTGTGGGCAGCAGCTCCTGTGTCCTCTCCTCCTCAGCTTCGGTGGCTGGCAGCGGGCGGGTTGCAGGCAGCGGCTCCTGTGTCCTCTCCTCCTTGGCTTTGGCGTCAGGCAGCGGGCAGGTTGCGGGCAGCAGCTCCTGTGTCATCTCTTCCTAGGCTTCCGCTGTGTGGTTCCTCCCTCCTCCTCCTAAGTGTCCATTATTCTCACCTGTCCTTTCAGCCAATCGGGGTGACGGGTCTCAAGACCCGCTTCCTGATTGACCGGGAGGAGGATCAGTGTGGCGATAGCGAATATTTATTCGCTATTGTGACACAACTGGGGGATCCTTTTTTTAAGCCCATTAGAGTCCTTGGCTCTAATCACGTGCTTCAAAAAAACACACCTCCGCCATTGGAATCCATAGTCTGGTGCCATGTATGTAGATCAGGGGGCCGGACACATAGATAGGGGGGTGACACCCGTGCGCCTCTAATGGACGGGCCGCCGCTCATAATAACATTAACATTACAAACATGATGATTGTTAACAATCTAATATAAGATTACTTTGAAAATGTCCTTTCATGTTGCAATTGCTGCCTGTCTGCTGCTCATCTCCACAACTTCCTGGATACCCTGCATGTTTTGCAGCTTCCCTTCTTTTGATTACTTTTAATTTCTAAGGACTACATATCCCATGGTGCCTGGCCCGCCTGCAATCTGTGATTTCTGTACTTACTCCACCTCTTGAAACTCCTCTTCTCAGCACCCCTTTTGTTTAGATGACAGGCTCTGGGAAATGTATGACTCATCAGTGCCTACCCACAGGTCATAGTGAATACATATAACAGATATAAACAAACACATGTATGGGGATCTTTACAATGTAACTTTACAAACTTCAAGACCCTTCAGATTATTAGGTATAATTTAGAAATAATTGAACTACAATGTAGAAATGAATATATGATTTTACGTTATGACAATAGATACACTTTAACCCCATTACCGCCCAACACACTTTAACCCTATTATGACCACCCAACACATATGTGCCACACATATGCATCACTAGGCACCTGTTGTTTGTGTTCCTATTTACTGCTTGCTCTCAGCAAAAAGGCCGAGCTGTCACAGCTAGCTGTAACAGTGATTACATGGTCACCAATCCTTCCTGCCACCGGAGCGTTCCAAACTATTTAAAGAGATGCCTGGGTTGGTGGGTGGGAAGGGCTTAACTTATAGGAAACATGTAAACAAAATATGTCACCACTGGTTTTATCTTCCTGCATTCCACCATAGACAAGTAAGTTGCACATAAGCCTGAAAATTACCCATACCTCTTCTGGCAATGTGCTCAAAAAGTGAATCAGATTTTTTTGATGAAGAACCTACCTGATACTCAAGAGCATGTACTATGGGGTTGATTTACTAAAACGTAAGAGTGCAAAATCTGGTGCAGCTGTGCATGGTAGCCAATCAGCTTTTAACTTGTTCAATAAAGCTTTGACAAAAAAAAATGTAAAACCTGGAAGCTGATCTGTGCAGAGCTGAACCAAATTTGTCACTCACCAGTTTAGTAAATCAACCCGGTAGTAGTCTATATATGTCTTGTTAGCTTTTCTGGAGTTTTCGGGAGATTTCTTTTTTTTTTGCCTAGCAAATATCCATTAACTCAGTCTGATCTGGCTCAGTTATTGAAGCTGACAGAGCAGTTTACTCATCTGTAATAGACTTAACAATTTATGGTAAGCAGCAGTAAAACAGTGATTACTGCATGCATTGAAAGCTGCCATACTGCTGTTAAACACAGCTTGTGTTGTTTAGCCACTTCCGACTTTATCTATAGAAATTCCAGGAAAACAGGACCATCTTATCTTCATCATCTTAATTTGGAGCCCATGTTTTCAGGTTAGTATACAGTGATTAATTAGTGCCTTCCATCAATTTACTAAGCCTTTTTTTTGTAGGACGTTTCATTGTTTGTTATAACTAAAATCTCACCTCTATTGGCTAGCCTGAACTTTTCATGCAAGAACAACAATCTGATTGAGCACTGCTGTAAGTATGCCATTCCTCATTGTAATTAGCCATAATCATAGCCTTCCTGGGTGCATGAGAATGTTAAAAAGACTGATTCACAACCCTAACCTATTTGAATATGAATCTTCTCAGTAAGTAGCAATAAAATAGGGGGAAACAAAGTAGTTTCTCTAGGGAATTTTGTAAAGAATTCTTACTAATTCTTCCTCTTCAAAATGTCCTTCTTTCAGTATCTGGGATTTGTTTGCTAAAACAAGGGTTGCTTAATGAATACAATGGTTTATTATTTCCCTTAAGTGACACAGCAGGGCCCAAGTAATACAGACCCAGCTCTTTCAGAGCACGCCAAGAACATAAGAGACAAAGGAGCAGCAGTTCCATACAACAAATAGAACTCTCGGCTTGATCTCCGGTTTGAACAGTCCACAGAGCAAGACCTCGACTCTGCTATTCGAGTTTTCCTAGCCAGTATTTTTCCCCTCTGTTTTATTCCTCTCAATGACTCACACACAGGGCTGAGTCTGTGCTGTCATGGAAAAGCACATAGCAACAGCACAGTGATAACCAAAGGAGGGGGTGAGGCTCTCTAATGTGCATTCATAGTGAGCCACCTAATGGCGACAAAGCTTTCTCCAGCTCTGAAACTATTTTACAGCCGCCGATGACAGCTAATGTTTGTGTGCACATTTCCTTTGTAATTAGCTCAGATTTAGTCATGCTGCATAGAAATAGCTAAATGTACCTTGCAGTATTCAGAACTCCTAACTGCATAGCAAAGACCTTATCATATTTTATAGTGCTGCAGTCTAGCAGAGCAGCTTCTTCTCCTTTTTTTTTTTCTTTTTCATTTTAAAAGAAAATAGATTCTAAGAAAATATTTTTATTTGAGCCTCTGGTTGTCTAAGTCATTTTCTTTTTATCTAGACGCAAACTTTATTTCCATAAATAACAGTGTTCAGACAATAAAGCAATGAGACATCACCAGCATTCTGTTGCAAACATATACACTCATTTATTAGTGTAACGTCACATTAGTCAAACAAGCAAATATTTGGGGCAACGCAGGATCCCTTGGAGACATAGTGACAGCCCACAATGCAATGAAACATGAATATATATCCTGTGGGGGTTCATTCAAGTGTAGCGTCTTTCATGAGCTTCTGGTCTTTTGGCTTCTGGTCACTTATGTTCAAACACACACAAAAGACCCTCTATTCCTCTTAGCCATTATAGAAAATGTGTTTTGCCACACCTTCTAAATGCAGCATGGCGTCTGATCCCAATTTACTGTAAAAAGATTCAGGTTCCCTGGCATACAGAATAGGGACGACTGGTGAACAATATAATAGAGGCGGAGGAATGGATCGCTACAGGTAAAGGTCAATAGAACAAGTTCTACGCTATCTGGACAACATGTATTCACTATACGACAGAGGCTTCAGAGACCCAGGAACCAGCGCCTTCAATGCCTCTTACAGTGGTGGTATGAGCGCTGTTCACAGCTCTCTTCTCTATAGGCCCTACTATATTTGAACCAATACTTTTTAGTGTCTATGATTTGATTGCTGCTTATGCCTACTGCTCAGTGTCCCAAACTTATTAGAGTGCTCCTAAGTTTACCTACTTCTTTGTTTTTTATATTTTGTATTGTTTTGTTTATGGGTGCTTGTCTGTCTACTCATTACAGCACCTGCTGCACAGCCGATGAGAGCTCACACCTTACAATGTGATGTTCCTTTTTTATTTTTACTATCTGTGATTTTTAGCATTGGGAAGTCTGGAGAACCCTTGGTTGCGTACCCCACAGTCTGACCATTTTGGCCAGTGGGCCTTGAGGTTTCTGCCATAGGCATTGGTTCACCCAGACTCCTCAATCTTCTCATTTCTACGCACCTGCTATATGGGTTGGAATTGGCCCTCTTAGAGGCCCATGTCATTGTTAATACTATACTGGTGTACAATTTTGTTCATGGTCAGTTGTATGTCATATTACTTTCATTGCACTACTTTCACATACAGTGCTGTTTTTTCTTACTGATATGTATGCAAAATTGTCTTTAAAGATTACATAAAAAAAAAAAAAAAAAATTACAAAAAAAGGTTACCCTTGCAGAGATTTTCAGTTTCACAGCGAAAAAAAAGGCTGTTGCCTTATCATATACAGTGTCTTAATATCTCTCTCAGGAGATGGTCTAGTCCAGGGTTTCTCAACTCCAGTCCTCAAGGCGCCCCAACAGGTCATGTTTTCAGGCTTTCCATTATTTTGCACAGGTGATTTGATCAGTTTCACTGCCTTAGTAATTACCACAGCCGTTTCATCTGAGGGAAATCCTGAAAACATGACCTGTTGGGGCGCCTTGAGGACTGGAGTTGAGAAACACTGGTCTAGTCATATCACCTCTCCTTGAGGTTCTAATTGACACTCTCCTAGTGCTTTGTTCACACACGTTGTTTGCGCAGTAGCTTGTCTTCAGGAAAAGAAGACTCGAATCGTAGACAATCCCTTGACCAAAAGGCCAGTGCACACCTGCACAGCCAAAATGCTGAGGCCCTCAACCCGCACAAGTGAGAATGCTGGCTGACATAACCCCTTTGACACAGTAAAAAGATGTAGCACAGTAACAATATATAAGTGAACATGCCGAACCAAATAACCACCCCCAGGGATGTCATATTGACATAATCCCACCTAAAAAAAAAACACTATAACGCTATGATTAAAAATGAAATATTAACAGAGAAATAGTCATCTGAACAAGTATAAAGGGTACCCCAAAACCCGGAAGTGTCATGTGGGTTGAGAGGTAAATCAAGTTTTCGGCAGTGGCATCATTATTGCTTAGCAACCCCATCCAATGGGCAAAGTATCTTGATTGCTCACAAAGATACTGCTGGCCAGCAACTCTCCTGATCCAGCAATTTGTTTCTTTACACAGAATCACACAGGAAAATTCTATGTTATGTCCATTCAAGGTTCTTATTTTAGCTGAAGCCCTGCTAAAAGGGGGGTGTTTCTTGTGACCCCTGAAATGTGTCTGTTGTTTTTTAGTATAAACTACTAAATTCATTTGGACTCTTTTATTCTTTGGTCTGGCACTCCTTCCATTAATGCATGCTTTCCTCTGGTGCCCATCAATGGGAACAGTACAGGGAATGCTGCCACTGAATCGGTGCATGCACATTCAAATGAGCAAATGCACCTGCGCAAAAAGAAATGAGCAAATTCACAATGTCTATGTGGTCTCCTAAAAATCAGAGCCAACTGTCACTGTCCAAAAACAGTGTTCAGCCAATTCTTAACCGTATAATACAAGACAGAACATTGAGGCGGCTCACTAATGATCTCAGGCCTTGCAGTAAAGGAAAGTGAATGCAACCTTTGATAATCTGCAGCAACCTGCAATAATGGCGTGTGAACAATCGCAGTCCTATATTATTGTTTGTGATTAATTATGGGTCTCTGAAACCTATACAAATAGTCACATTGTCATCTACTTATTGCAAAGGCTGCAAAGGGTAGCAGCAATTTTCCTTCAGACAGTAGCACAACTGAAAAATCTATTTACAAATCATATTTATCTATTGCCAGCCTCCCTTATTTTACCAAATACAATATAAAAATGAGTTGACCCTAAATCACTCCCATCAGGTAACACTGCTTTTAATGTTTGAAAACGTCAGTAAAATATCACTGCCAAATACAAAAAAAAAAACAACCTTTAACACCCCACAATTGTATCTTTATTCATTTACTTAAACCTTCAGTGCCTAAAAATAAAGGTCTATGCACCCAAATCAAAAATGCTGTGAAAAAAAAAAAAAAAAAAAGCCAAAGGCTGATCTAAAGCATTACAGGAAATGCAGCAATTGCTCTGGCAGAAAGATGAAATGCTTGTCAGGTGTGAGAAATTACCATTTATATTTCAGTCATATATGAAATGGAGTGGTAAAATGTGTTTTTTCTTATAAAATATATTTAAAAAATGATAGTATAATTCAAGGGCACTCATTTATATCCCGGATATGTAAATATGTCTTCCTGCCCTCTAAAATTCTTTAATTATATTAAGAGATCTTTTTCATAGCAGTTACGAGAAAGCCAGGGTTTTATTTTAATGAAAGACTAAGATGAAGGGCATGCATTAGCAACCTCTGAAAAGACAATTAAGACATGACAAAGGCACATGAGGCTGACACCATTCATTTATGTTTTTGTTCTATTTAAAAATTGCAATTATTTATAGGCTTATTGTGTCTTTTAACTTTCACAAACGGTGCTTTGTGACCTTGTTTTCATGATGATGGCTACAAATCCAAACATTGGAAATATTAGAAAACTGCTTTTAAATTAGAAAAAAGTGGTTTTCATTGAATTTTGACTGAAAATAGGGACTATGCCACCATTTGATTACATGATTATATCTAAAGACAACAAATGCAGATGGTATTGAGAGCAATATATTGAAAATGTATTCTTTAGGCTAGGTTTAAGCTTGAGGTTGGGGGGAGGTGAAAACATGTGGCTGAGCCACGTTTTTACTGTCACCTAACCGAACCTTAAAGTGGAAGTACACTTAATTTTTCAAAAAATATGCTGACAGGCAGGGACCCTAATGGTCTCTTCTGCCGTAAATGCATCCTCCCGCTTGTCAGCTGTCATGAACACTGAACATTTGCATCCCCGATCTGTGCCGCGGCAATGTGACTCCTGTGCGCATGTGAGGGAGTGACATCATCGCAGCCCACAATGGCCGAAGGCTTGGAACCTGGAAGGAAGACCGGGCAAAGATGAAAATGCTATAATGTACTAATATACTGTGCATACTATCACGCCACATTATGGCATAACCCACCTGGAGGCTTCTTAAAAGACAATATAGTGGAGTTAAAGGGGAAAGGGGAAATTTCACTTTATCCCCCTTAACTGTTTGTGACACATTTTGGAGTGGTGGGTATCTGGTTTTGATATCACCTGGGAGTTCTCCCATCCCCGGGGCAACCTTCGGCAACCTTCGGGGCCATTCACAAAGCGCAGCTCGCACATGTGCAGTGGGTAGCTGGCTGTGAAGCCACAAGGAATCACAGCTGGTTGCACACAGTAAACATGCCAGTGTCAGCACCCGAAGACCAGCGAAGAAGCGGTTTGAGTGATCATGGCACTGGGCCCCTGGACAGGTAAGTGTCCTTTTATTAAAAGTCAGCAGCTATAGTAGTTGTAGCTGCTGACTATTAATTTGTTTTATGAAAATGGTTGAATAACTGTTTTAAGCTTCAAAGGCAGCAGAAAGCAAAAATACAGTAATTTCCCCCTTTTAGGTCTTCGGGCACAACAGCCCACCAAATGTGACCCATTCAAGTGAATAGGGACATGCTGCACCGGCTCACAACTATGTGCATTGCATGTGTTTGTTCAGCATGGTAGTGCAGGCACCTTCTGCTAATGTCGTGTTTGGTGAGCATTGATTCCGAGCATGCGTGTTTGTACTTTGGACTTTTGTGTGACGGACTTGTGTACACACGATAGGAAAATCTGAAAACAGAGCATTGTTCGAAGAAAATTTACTAGCCTGCCATCCAACATTTGTTGGCGGAAAGTTGGCCAACAATTGTCTGATGGAGCGTACTAATGGTCGGATTTTAGGCAAACTAAAAAAGTCTGTCATCACACAATTCCCTGACGAAAATCCTATCATGTGTACGAGGTTTAAGTCTCCTCTTCCACAATAATCAGATTGCAATGTTTTAACCTTGAGAAAAGTCACAAGGTGAGAGGCTGCAGCAAAGACTGTATGTATTATCTGAGCTGTCACCTCAGTCAATGAAGTAATAGCTAACCCTATATGATGCCTGAACAAAGATGGCACCATCCTTATAAAGAAAGATGCAGATGAAAGCATGAAAGTCAGGGTGAGTACTGTGATCAATATGAGAGATAATAAAGTTCTGTAAGCGTTAAACTTACAGATTAAAAAGATATATACAGTGTGCCGCGCTTAGGTAGGATATGAGTAGGTTGCAGCCACCCCAGGAGAAAGAAAGGGAGCTGACCTTGGTAGGGGCTCCAGTGCTTATAAGAGTGATTAGTGATGCTGAGGTCAGGTGCTACCTATAACATGAGTCAGTGAGAAAGAAGATGTATATCACAATATACAGGAGGGTGAGATATAAAGAACTTAGTAGATACCTTGTTGCAGCTGCTAGAATGCTGCTAGTCTGTGCTAGGGGTGCACTGCTTGGTGCCTGATATTTACACTATGCCTATAGTATCAGACATAAGAATAGAAGGTGTGAAAAAAAATTATGATAATAATACAAACAGTGTATGCCAAATCAAAATTATTAGTGTCTATACCAGGATAGATATATTGCACAAGTGAGAAGTGAGTATAAAGTAGAAGTGTTCGTGCCTTACATAAGCTGCACCATGTAAACTAATATCAGTCACATAGAGCTGTATGGTATGCACGGGTTAGTGAAAAAACTCCTCAAAGTGTAGTGATGTACCATAAATTGTGTAAATCACCATAGGTTTATAGGGTCTCCGGTTACAAACGGAATATATAAAAAATTGTGTTATGAACATACATAAGTGCATAGACCCATGTGCGTACTTAGATAAACATGTGTGCTAAGATGACACAGAGTATATAAGAAATACATGAACGTGTATAATAACATAGACCCAGAAAATTAATTAGTTAGGTCCTTATGATCTGACATAAGCGTGATGATTTTGCGGCGTATCAAGCACAGTCCTGCCCATAAATAAGGGCTAGTTATATAGCCACTTGTGGTGGTACCAGAGTCCTAAGTAAAAGGACCATAAGCTATGCAAAGCAAGACAAAAAGGGCAGAATTATATCAATATAAAGGAAAAAAGTCCAACATATATAGTGTTGAGTTTGGAAGATCCGAGGCTAGGAGTTGCAAAAGGGTGACTTCTTAGTGATCACGGTTATTCCAGGTGACTTGGGTGCTTCCCCCCAGAGATGTCCCACTCACCAGCTACCTGCACCACTACAGGGGTAACAGGCACGTAGATCACTCTCTGCCACGACCAGGTGTTAGCTCCGGGCCTTACTGCTCCACTGCCAGGGTCTCCTTGGTGATGTTAAAACTCCCATAGTGTATTCATTTTTTAACCAGAACTTCCCTTTATTGAAAACCAGTTCTGTTTCTTATAAAAAATGTAGTATACAAAAAAGCACTAGTGGAGGTAAAACATAAGTAAAAAATAAAAAATGATAGTTAAAAGGTAGGAATGCTGCAGAGAAAAACCCCTGCTAGTTTGCAGCAAGTAGGCTTGCTATTAGGGCTGCTGGCGTAAACGAGCATCCTTCACGGAAAGCTACAATGCTGTGGGTGAGCGGTTTGTGCTCCAGCTGCGCTCCAACAGCTTGTGTTTCCGGTAGTGACGTGTAGGTGTGATTGCGTGGCTCTGTCGTACGCGTTTCGTCAAAGACGTCTTAGCAGATCATACACGACCAAGAAGCCATCTTTTTTACAAATAATTGTTATACAAACATACATGTTTGTGCCTATAGAAAAACTGTGGAAATCTCCCAGGGACTAACTTGTGTCAAGGAAGGAATCACACACTTGCTCATATGCATATGTAAGGGTACACTGTAAACAAGGGTGCTACATGTCTATGCATAGAGAGAGGAGAAAAGTAATAATAATTCCCCTGAAGACACTTGTGTCAGTCTAAGGTGCCTATGGCAATTTGGTTGTGAAACCATAGAATTGTTATTGTGGTGAACGGCTAAGGGCTTCAGTAGGGAGCAACTCACCTTCCTTGTTAATTCCTTATAAATCCCCTCAATTGCCATACAATGTTCTCTGTTTTGAGAGTAGGGTCCACGTTTTTCTACTAAAGTAAATACCTGGTGGTCAAGGACACATTTGTCCTTAGTATAGGAGAAGCACAAACTTCATAGTCATGGAAGCTCAATATACCTGGCTACTGTCATTTTTTTTTAATTTGTAAGAAAAAATATTTAAAAAAAAGAAGCCATAGAGACAGCTAGTGGACCGGTGGCAGACTTATATTAGTGAACCTTTGGCATGTGTGAATCAGCCCAAACGAGACTGAACATCCACCTTGGAGGGTGAATTTGCTGTGTTTAAACTACTGCAGGCCTAATTCACAAAGCTTCAACAGAAATATAAAGTCCTATAGATAAGCAATGTGCCTGTCATTTTGAAATTACATTGGACTCAGCTGACAATAACTGTCACATTTTTGAACATAAGAATGCTTATCCTGGTATAGAAGCTTGGTGAATCGAGCCATGTATCTTTTGTATGTCAGAATAATGACTCTACTAGCTCACAAACTACAGAAATGAAACAGTAATAAAACTTACCTGTTATGGATAATTGGGAAACATAAACACAATGGGGTTGATTTAGGCAAATAAACTGTGTACTTTGCAGTTGCAATCTGCAAGTGCAGTTTCCCCAGAGCTTAGTAAATGGGGTAAATCTTCACTTTGTAAAGAATACCCAATCACATGCAAGAAAAATGTATATATATAAAAAAAAAAAAAACAGAATTTTTGCTTGCACATAGAACAAGAGAGAGCGCACGCCAGCCCTAGTGTGTTATCGTTTAATTGCAAATTTCAATGTGTAAAATACGAGGGTTGCACTCACTGACATCCGATGTTAAACAGCATTGACAACTCCATAGTAGCCCCCTCTCCTGGTCTGTAATGATAATGAATAACTGCCCCATATCAGTACTTACTAGACATGTGCATTCGTTTTAGTCCGAATGCATTTTCGTCCGAATTTCAGGTATTTTCTTTATCGTTTTAACAAACGATAACGAAAGTGCAGAATACGAAAAATGACAGCCATTTTAGGTTTACTTTAATAGGCATGATGATCTGATTTGGTAACCCTCCAAATGAGAAATCTTTTTGATGACTGATAATAGATAGATAGATAGATAGACAGATAGATAGATAGATAGATAGATAGATAGATAGATAGAATAAGCAGGTAGTCCACTGGTATAACTGTTGCTTTAGAAAACGCAAAGTCAAAGTTCACTTGATAATGAGACCTACTGCAGCATGAGCCATGTATTATCCAAAGAACAGCGGGAGTACAACAATTATTCTTCAGAATAGTCCCCTCAACCTGGTTTTCAAATTAAATTATTTATTACGGTGTCAAGAAGTTGAGATTTTAAATAGTGTTCAGCCAAGAAAGAGAATCACTAAAGAACACAAACTACTATCATAAGAATAGAGTATAATTATTGGCTCAGACAATATCATTACATGTTAGGGATGTTAACATCTGGAGGAGGGAAAATAAATAGAAAAACATAGTTGTTGTTTTTAGTGGCAGGTCAAAAATATATATTTGTTGTCCATAAAATAAAAGTTGAGACCTGATTGGTTACGTTTGGCACGTCTGTAATTTTATGTTAATTTTCTTCTCTCCAGATTTAATGAATCAACTCCACTACCTTTCATGATAAACAGTATAAAACAACTGACTGTAAAGGATAAGGTCAGTCTATGGTAAATAAAGACACTAAGTCATTGTACATACTAAAGAGAAACCTTAAAATATAAAACTAAATTACCAAAGTAAAAAAATAAATAAAAATAACATGAAAAATTAAAAAAAATTAACTAAAAGTTCACATTTACGTCCCTGTGTTAAAGTAGCCTCTGCTATTCAAGTTTTAAAAACATTCACTTCCACCCTCCTCTGTAACAAGCTGGCTGAATGTCATACAAAATATTTTTTACAATGTAGAATGGGATACTGGAAGATTCCAAAGCTCCAGCCCCCACGGTGTGATTAGAGTTAAGCCATCTTTTTTTATTTATTGTTTTTATTATTATTGGCTTTGGATAGAGAAGCATAGGGTTGGAACCCTTCTAAACATCACACAATCATTTTCAGTAAAAAGTAGTAGAACACTTAACTACCAGTATGTTATTGGTGTCCATGCCTTCCTGTTCCTCATTTGCTATACAGGCATCGCCAGGGAAAATCTCCCCAATGGGGACACAGACATAAATAAAAAGCTGATACATTTTAAAGCTTTCCTATTCTATTCAAAGCTACAAAAATGGCTAGGGTTAAAACATATCAAAAGTGAATAACAAAAATATAATTCTTTGTAGCTTACTAGTCCTTACATTTGTTGTCGGCATCACTTTCTTCTTTCAAAATTAATACATTTTTTTCCCAAGTACAGAAAAACACCTGCTGCAAAATCCCTGTGACCTTGTCATTTCCTGTGCAATGAGATCTCAAACAATGTTATCAGCTTTCCTAGTTTTCTTCTATAAACTACAGAACACCTCCGTCTATGTAATGGAGATGAGGAGAGGGAAACACGTTTGTATTTTAAATTAGGAGAGCCGTTTAGAGTGACAACACTGATCCTCCATATTATACATTATACATTACAGTGAGTGAGTGTTGTCACCCTAGAACAGGAAGTGTACTGCTGGCAGGATCAGTAAAATAAAGTAAAAACAGAAATGAATGCAGCCACCACATCTAAGGCTTAGTAAACTGCAATATATTAAATTTCTGTCTTTGGATTTAGATATGCTTTAAGCTTTAATCATTTTGTTGATTGATTGAACACACCTAACAGACCTTGCCATAATGATTTCCATAAATTAAATCAGAACACAAAATCTTGAATCTTGAGACCCCAATGCTCTATTATATTATTTAAGCCAGAAAACTGCAGGCCTTCAGCAGGCCAGATTGTTTAAAATTGCTCATCTTAAATGACAAACTTCTGTTTCTACCACCCTATAGCAGATATACTGCTACAGGGCGGTCCTCCTGTGCAGAATCACGTGTATATATATATATACCTGATTCTGCACTGCCACCTAGGGGGCGCATGCGCGCGCCCTGACAAGCTGCTTCTGCTGTGATTACTGACAGCAAAAGTTGATCTGCCGGGGGCCGGCCAATAGATGTCCGCCAGCACCCACCAATCGTCGTGCAGAGACACAGAACAGAGCTCTGCCTATGTAAACAAGGCAGAGCTCTGTTCTGACAGGAGGGAAGTGATGGATTTTGTGTTTCTGCAAAGCAGGGAATAAAATCCATCACTTCCCTTCATATAAGCAGCCCACAGTCTATACAAAAACACTGGCTAGGCACATAGTTAACCCACTGATTGCCTTAGATGTTTAAACCCTTCCCAGTCAGTGTCATTGGTACAGTGACAGTTGCGGGGTTCCCCTTCAAGATCCTTAGCACACAAGTCGGACCGCAAGTCAGATCATCTTGATCCGACTTCTGGTGCGACTTCTTTTCAAATCAATGGGCTCCCATAGGGAACCACTGATTTTGAATAGAGGCAGAGAAACGTGGCTGAAAGCTAGCGCGGCTAAACGCGCATTGATGCCAATGCAAAATCAAGTTTTTAATGCTGTTTTTTTCCTGGCGTCGGTACTAGCTTTACAGCTCGTTTTTTAAAACATCTGTGTGTATGAGGCCTAAAGCTGGTACTTGGTGTAGGGGGTGGGGAAGTGACAGGTGTTGGACCAGGAAATGAGAAAAAGGGGGGATATGTCTTTCTACTATTACTATCCCCTCTTTCAGTTCCAATTCCTATTCCCCTTTTCTTATATGTTTTTCATTTTTTACTTTCCTCCATTTCCCCCGTTCTTTCCTTGGGTCAAGCTCTCATTGTCCAGTATCATTTTGGCCATTTAGTAACCCTGGAGAATTCTGTTGATTCCACAAAATTTAGACAACAGGCCCAGATTTTACAAAATTTGATAGGAGTCTCTCTAGCTTGGTGAATCAAATCTTCCATTTCTGCAGTTTTTCAAACACACCGGAGCCATGCAGCTATAAAAAAAAGTAAATTTTTTTATTAACTTTTTTTTAAAGGATCCAGATGGAAAACTGATGTCTGAAAAGTGACTGCATCTGATTGGATGCAGTCACTGTTTGGGTAATCTGATAGTGGCAGCAGCACCTCCTAAAGCCAGCTTCTGCTATACAGTCCTCTGACAAGCGATCCACTGCACATAATAAGGTAATCTCCCAGTTTTTAGGACATAATGAGTTTGATTTACTAAAACTGGAGAGTGAAAAATCTGGTGCAGCTCTGCACAGAAACCAATCAGCTTCCAGGATTTATTGTGAAAGCTTAATTGAACAAGCTGAAGTTAGAAGCTGATTGGCTACCATGCACAGCTGAACCACATTTTGCACTCCTGTTTTAGTAAATCAACCCCAAAGTATTTGTCTAAAATAATTTTTTGCAGTATGTACTCCAAACTTCCTACTAATATCACTTGCACAAATATTGGCCATACACACTACAATTTTATTATCCAATTAATGTGTATATCAATCAAATCTGAAATCGCAAACAATCAAGTAGCCAGAACTTAGATTTAAGGCCCGTACACACAATTCGAAAATCGTAAGTAAAATTTCATCCGACGAACGATCTACCAATTTTCAGATTGTTAGTATGGTGCTTTCAACAGCCGATTCCGTACGACAAAAGCTGGATGTGCAGACTATAACATTTTTGTCAGATGTGAACACAACATCCGATTTTTGTTAAATTAACATGGTTTTCGTCCGAAAAAAATCGGAAGAGCAAGACTACGCATGCTCAGAAATGAAAGAATACATATAAAACTATTCAACACATTACGTCACTTCTGAAGTTGTATTCTGTCGTACGAGAATTTTCATATGGTGAGTAACTCTTCACTTTCGACATGAGACTAGCATGCAACAAAATACGGACGAAAATCTGATCGTGTGTATGAGGCTTTAGACTCAATTTAAGTGAGTCAATCAACCAGGGTGAAAAAACTATTGATCGTTTTGCATTGATTGGCAGCATCAAGATACTTTGTTCATAAACCCAATGGTATTTTGTCAAAATAAAGAGTTTAAAGCGATCAATTTCCAAATTTGGTTAATCAGCACCAACGTCCCCTTGTAATAGAAAATTGAGAAAACCCCTATTGGGTGATGTATGGGACTTTCTTGGTGCTACTCATATACTCATCAACAATTGTAATTAAAACAGTTATTTTATTTTTACACATTCACAAAGAAGAAAAAAGTATACAGTGATATACAGGGAAGAAATGTATCACTGTATACTTATTTCTTCTTTGTGAATGTGTAAAAATAAAATAACGTTTTTAATTACAATTGTTGTTGATGAGTATATGAGTAGCACCCAGAAAGTCCTATACTGTACATCCCCCAATAGGGGTTTTCTCCTTTTTTCCAATGGTATTTTGATCAATTGGATTAGGAGACATAATAATGGAAATGGAGGTGTGACCGGTAACTCATGATTGTATCTTAACTATTGCTTGCAATCCACTTCCCCATGTGTGGCATATCAATGGAATGGGTTTTGATTATTCCTATTTGAAAAGACCAGTCGGAAAATAAGTTGATCATTTATTGAATTGTGTAATGCTACCATTAGGCCCCTTTCACACTGGGGGCGTTTTTCAGGCGGTACAGCGCTAAAAATAGCGCCTGTTCACCACCTGAAAAAATCCGGCCCCTTTAACTCCAGTGTGAAAGCCGGCAGGCTTTCACACTGGAGCGGTGCGCTAGCAGGACAGCAAAATAAGTCCTGCTAGCAGCATCTTTGGAGCGGTATAGGAGCGGTGTGTTCACCGCTCCTATACTGCTCCTTCCCATTGATTTGAATGGGAAACCGCGGTAAAACTGCGGCAATACCGCCGCAAAGCGCCGCTACCGCGGCGCTCTGCGGGGGTCTTTAACCCTTTTTCGGGGTAAAACCGTACCGCGAGCGGCCGAATACCGTGGCTAAAACGACGGTAAAGCAGCGCTAAATATAGCGCTGCTTTACTGTCACCATGGCTCCCCGCCCCAGTGTGAAAGGGGCCTTACACATGCTGTGTAACTGAAGTTTTCCTCATTAGGAAACAAATGGGATCCCATTACTAATTAGGGTTGCCACCTCATCCCTTTAAACCAAAACACATATTAATTACACAGGTTCTGTGGCTGATTAAGGTGGTAATTAAACTCACTTGGTGCCTTATCTGCATTTAATCAGCCTCAGAACCTGTGTAATTCAAAGGTGCTCGGGTTTAAAGGGATGAGGTGGCACCCCTATTACCAATGCTTATCCATACAATGAAACAGAGGGAATAATGTAGCAGTCATCCCAGCTGAATGATAATTGCTCCTCTGGTAGTCACTTACACAATAAACCAGTAGGGGGCGCTGCTAGCACTGACATAAGCCTAGATGCTGTCAGTGGCAGGACAGAACGCTGCCTAGCACAACTATTCAGAGTCCGGTGTAAGTTCAAACCGTCCCTTCTTATCAGAAATACATTCTTTTACACGGCAAGAAATATTTTCCAATAGCAACAATCCTTTCCAGTTTATATAATGTTAACAAAAATAAAACATGGTTTGCATAATTACATATAATCTCATTTGTAACAGTTCGATTTTTCTATTTCAAAAGTGTTTTTTTTTTTCCTTTCAATTCAGTTGGAAAAGGCAATTAATTTAAAAGTGATTAGAGATACTTATTAAATGATATCAACAATAGAGACCAATTCCAAAATAACTGTAATTAGGCCTGTGTAGGACATTAAAAGTTACAGCGGTGTCACTGCAGCTTCATTAGCTAGCTTTATCTTTTTTTTTTTTTTTTTCCCAGAAAACTCATTTGTGTGTTTCATCTGCACAGACAAAGCCCTATCTGCAATTTAACATTTCTTCCAGTATGCAGGATATTGCAGGCATGATGATGCGCTAATGCAAAAAAAATAAAAAAATAAAATTCTTTTCATTTTTGGAACATTAAAGTGGCAAATGATGATTCTGTTTCCAGCTTTTCAGTGTGTAGACAGTGTAGGCTAATAATTGTCCTTGACCTTCATTATGCACCTGTGCTTTTTATGTACAGACATAACTTAAGTCACAGGCAATTATCTACCAGTAAAGCCCTCAACCATTGCAGCTATTAAACCCCGTCTGACCATTAATATGTTCTTTCTCAGTAACTTCTGTGTCACATAAGCTTATTTATAAAGCTAGCTTATTGCATTACCTCATAAGCTATTTTTAATCATGGCAGGTTTGTTTCTACCCTCACCGAGCTTCAAATATTCAAGCTGGAGCGACGCTTTGATGTGTTTTTAACTAATGAAATGGATGCCTGCTGCATACTTCAGCAACAAAGCAACCGAAAATAGGCTGTGCGATTATTAAACTGACACGCAGAAGCAAAGTAAATCATACCGCCAGTAATATAATCCTCTGTTTATTAGTCATCATATGTACGCACCTAAGAGAATTGCATATTGCTTCACTGCTACAGAAAAACCAAAACAAGCAAACAAGGGCACACAAAATGCCTTTCAAATCCAACAAGCCAATAAATGAACCTTTTCAAATATAAGTGCATTTTTAATACACCTTAGCTCTTGATATACATACGATCAAATCTGCAAATATAAAGTTTTTTTTTACGTTTACTGAGATCGCTACTTAAAGTAGTATCTAACCCAAAAGCAAACATTTATTATATTGCAGCTTACCAATTCTTATTGGTTCGGAAGTTCGGCCAGCAAAAGACCGATGAGAGCTTTTGGTCGGAGATTCCAACCGTGTGTATGCTCCATCGGACTTTTGCTGGCCGAATTCCAGCCAGCAAAAGATTGAGAGCAGGTTCTCAATTTTTCAGTCGGAAAAAGTTTTGATCGGAAATTCTGATTGTCTGCAGCAATTCCAACGCACAAAATTCCTACGCATGGTCGGAAACATTTCGACGCATACTCGGAAGGTGTTGTACGTCACTGCGTTCTTGGCGGTCGAAAGTTCAGCAAACTTTTCTGTGACCGTGTGTATGCATGGCAAGCTTGAGCGGAATTCCGTCGGAAAAACCATCCAAGATTTTTCTGACGGAAAATCCGCTCGTGTGTACGCGGCATTAGATGTGATGGCTGCATTTGTCTTTTTTTTCATGCTTTCTATCTTTTATTTTCATTTGGTGATCTGGCCAGTAAGTCTATTGTTTTTCAACAGAACAAGCTGTCCTTCAGATGTAGCAGTCAGAGGGTTGAGACAAATCATATACCACTGACAGGGGTTTTTACAATGATCAGTTTTTATTGAAATGGAACTTCCGCTGATCGGATTTCTCCCCTGTCTGGTGGCACCGTTCAGGGGAGAGAAGATACCTGTCAAATCCAGTTGAACTAGGGCAATGTCTGGACCCACCTCCTTCAACTCCCCTGCTGTCTTCTGGGAGACACACAGGTCCCAGAAGACAGCACAGACCATTCAGACTGTTCATCACAGCTCCCGCATGCACAGTAGGGAACCAGGAGTGAAGAAGAAAATCTTCACTGCCTGGTTCCCTTACCAGGAATGGCAGCGGCAGTACCCGGGAGTCGATCCGAAGATCGGCTGAGGTGCCATTGCAGACTCCCTTGACAGGTAAGTGTCCTAATATTAAAAGTCAGCAGATGCAATATTTTTAGCTGCTGACTTTACTTTTTTTTTACCCAGGCGGAACTCCACTTTAACCTTGTCTGACTATAGATTTACAGTATGTTTATCCCAAGCATTTTTGAAGCTGTTTATTGTTAACTGTCTCACTACCTCTGCTGGTAGTTTATTACAACCACCCTTTCAGTAAAATAATACTTTCTAAGATTATTTTTGAACTTTCCTCCAGTTAGTTTGAGGTCATGTCCCTGTGTTCTTGATTTTGGTTTCATAATGAAAAAATTGCCCTCCTGAACCTTATTCACCACCTTGATGTATTTCAAGGTTTCAATCATGTCTGCCCTTTCCATCATGTCTGCCCTTTCTATCATGTCTGCCCTTTCCCTTCTTTCCTTCAGACTGTACATATTAAGTTCCTGAAGTCGCTCTCGATATGTTTTATCCCCCAAACCTTTCACCGTTTTTGTTGCCTGTCTTAGAACTCGTCCCATTTTATCAATATCTTTCTGTAAGTGAGGTCTCCAGAACTGGACACAATTTTCTAAATGAGGTCTCAATAAAGATCTATATAGATAGGGGAATCAGGAATCCTGCTGGTGATCCCTCTAGTGATGTATCTGTAGCACCTTTTACCATAGGTAGGTGCTAGAGTGAGGATTTTTTGGTAGGGATCTGTCAGTACAGTTACATTTAGGCAGGCCTATGCTGCAAGCTAGGCCTGTTTGTTTTGATCTGGGGGCAGGGAGTGGTTAGTGTAGCAGTGGGTGTGACCACCTGTACTTTAGTTCTGAGGGGCCTCCCCTGCTTCCAGGGAGAATGTTCTGGAAGAGGGGCAGGGCCTAAAACTGGAGTGGCAGGCAGCTCATGTGAGGAGCCCTGACCAATTCCTGACTGGTATTGGCAGGGGCAGGCCTCCCATATAAGCTGAGGTGGCAGGCCACTGGGAGGAGTCTTCAGGCCACTGGGAGGAGAATGGAGTACTAGACACAGCAGGAGGGCACCCCCATTTGCCGGGGGTGGTGCGCCGATCGCGGGAGGAGGCCTAGGAGAGCTGTGAGGGAACTTCACCCTTGCACGGTCATGGGTGAAGTCTTCATCATTACACCGTCATTGATGAGGAATTCCTGGAGCAGAGGGGCAGGAGAAGCTGTCAGAACGTATGGTCCAGTTAAGTTATCCACCACTCGGGCCAGAGAAAGGTCGGTGAAGTGTACCACAGTAGAGGGTTGGATGTGGAGACATGCTAGGATGTCTGTGAGGGAACTTTATCCTTACACAGTCATGGATGAAGTCCTCATCATTACACAGTCATTGATGAGGAGTCTTGGGGATCAGAGGAGAGACTGTGGGGAATAGTGTCAAATCGATGTGGCCCGAGGGTGCAGGATTTGCAAGCTGGGCTAGCTGGGAACAGTAGTCCACCATTCAGCACATGTTATTAACCTACTAGGCCTCCAGGGAGAGGTACTGCAGACCTCTGGCATAGTAGTAGCAATTAAACAGAGTCAGCATTAGAGACTATTCAGAGTGGGTTCTTTTGCATATAGAAGAGGATGTGACAAGAAACATAATGTGCTACAGAATAAGTTTGTGCAGGAGGGAAGGATTGCTGGGAGCAATAGTCTGCAGTAGTTACGCAGAGGAGGAGCAATAATCTGCATGGTGATGCAGGGAAGAGACTGTAGATGTTATACATGTGCATCATTTCTTCAAGGCTCAACCAATGTTCTAATATTTAAATATGATGGCAAAGTAATTTGATCTATGGGGAAACCCATATACCCTTTTCCCCAACCAAGTTATACCCCCCAATAAACAAAAATAAAACAAAGCAAATGACTGTTGATTGTCTCAGAGGTGATATATGAAGGTCTGGCAGCAGGGTGATATGGTGGATGTTAGTTACTAGTGGAAACACACCGCTACATATCCTAGAATTCTATTTGTTGTATTTAAGAAGGGTAGCAACTCTGTAGAGTTTTACTCTGTAGACTTTGCTCTTTCCAACTGCAGCAGTACAGAAGTACACAAAAGTGCATAGTTTTGAACAGCAGTAGCTGTATGTTTAAATTATTTCTATTTTCCTTAAAGTGGATGTAAACCCTCCATATAACCAGTGAACAGAAAGTGTATGTCCTGTTAGAATTTTCACTTCCTGATTCCCCTGTAGGAGGAGATCATTGCTAGACACTGTGAGAGACTGTGAGACAGCTGATTGGAGGAAAAGCATGCGCCCCCTCCCCACACATGCAGAGCTTGCCTGTGTATAGTTTAGCTGACTGCTAATCTATTTCTAGCAACCTCCTCTGACACACAGGTTTATCTCCTGTCTTGGAGAGCTTGTCAAAATTTTTCAGGCTGATAAAAGACAAATGGAGCAGGACAAAGCTATGAGACAAAGGGCTTTGAAGAGAGATAAAACAAGAGAAGAGAGATAAACAAGAGAAGAGCGATAAAACACTGCAGATATATGTGCCACCCAGCTCAAATTTCATGAATCGGGTTTACATCCACTTTAACCACTTCAGCACCGGGCCATTTTACACCCTTCCTTACCAGAGCACATTTTTTGCGATTCGGCACTGCGTCGCTTTAATGACAATTGCGCGGTCGTGCAACGTTACACCCAAACTAAAATGGACGTCCTTTTTTTCCCACAAATAGAGCTTTCTTTTGGTGGTATTTGATCACCTCTGCGGTTTTTATTTTTTGCGCTATAAACAAAAGAAGAGCGACAATTTTGAAAAAAAAACACAATATTTTTTACTTTTTGCTATAATAAATATCCCATTTTTTTAAAAATATATATTTTTTTCCTCAGTTTAGGCCGATACGTATTCTTCTACATATTTTTGGTAAAAAAAATCGCAATAAACGTATATATAGCGGGTTGCGCAAAAGTTATAGCGTCTACAAAATAGGGGATAGATTTATTGCATTTTTTTTTTTTACTAGTAATGGCGGCGATCTGCGATTTTTTTTTCGTGACTGCGACATTGCGGCGGACACTTCGGACACTTTTGACACATTTTTGGGACCATTCACATTTACACAGCGATCGTTGCTATAAAATTGCAGTGATTACTGTGTAAATGTGACTGGCAGGGAAGGGGTTAACACTAGGGGGCGCTGCAGGGGTTAATGTGTTCCCTAAGGTAGTGATTCTAACTGTGGGGGGAGGGGACTGACAAGGGGAGGAGACCGATCGGTGTTCCTCCGTACTGGGATCACATGATCGGTCTCCTCTCCACTGACAGTACGTGGAGCTGTGTGTTTACACACACAGCTCCACGGTCCCGCGCGGTCCCGTTGTTTTAACGGGCAATCGCGGGTGCCCGGCGGACATCCCGGCCGCTGGGCACTCGCACCGGGTCCCGAGCGAAGCAGCGGGCGCGCGCCCCCTAGGCGGCAGGGAATGGGAGGATGTCATATGACGCCCACCCAGGATGGGAGATCCACCTTGTGGGCGTCATATGACAGGGGGCGGTAGGGAAGTGGTTAAAGAGGAAGTAAACCTTTCTCAAAAAAAAAAATGGAACCTGCAAGGCAAAGGCATAAGGAGCTTATTATGAATGACTTACCTGAGAACGAAGCCCCCGAAGCGGTCTTCATCCACGATCTTCTCCGTCGCCATCATTCCTGGAGTGACTTCCGGTTCTCGCCGCTCCATCGCTGTCATTCGCTGGAGTGGCGATGACGTCACTCCCGCGCATGCGCACGAAGGCGGCACATCGCCGTGATCTGGGCATGCGCAGTGCGCCTGCGTGCCGCTGTCTACGGCGCATGCGCCGTACACAGCGGTGCCTCTTTTTTTCTAAATATCTCCTAAACCATGTAGGCTTAGGAGATATTTATTGGACCTACAGGTAAGCCTTAATCTAGGCTTACCTGTAGGTCAAAGTGGTTTGTAAGGGTTTACAACCACTTTAAAGTCTAATTGTTTACTTTGTTAACCTTGGTGTTTTGGTTGTGTTGCTATTGGTGATTATTTGCTAAGTACTAGAGTATTTGTTATTGTGCTAAGTGCTGAGTAAGTACTGGAGTAATTGTTATGTACTAAATCTGTTAGTACATCTTAGGAAAGCCATAGATGATTTGATTTTTTTTTCTTTCCACCAAGGGTGGAAGTAAATACAATTTCTCAATTCCCCATCAACACAGTCAGTGTTGATGGGAGAATCCCTCCCACAGCGATATTGTGTTTTACCGGTGAGGCAAAGCACAATGATTACTGCTAGCGGTTTAAGCTGGTAAAAAATTCAACAGGCTGGTTGTGCCAAAGTCGGATCCACTTGGGTACAACCAGCCGTTCCATAGATGGATTGAGTGTCAGACGGTCCCTGTTGAACTGTCCAAGATTCGATCTATCTTTGGCTGTCCTAACACTCCCTTCCCTTCCCCTCAGACTGTCAATGCTGCTGTCTGCTATGCTTTAAGTGCTCACTCCTCCAGAGTTGTATCTCACTAATACAGGAGGCAGGGCTGGTGCAAGGATTTTTGACACCCTAGGTGAAACCGAATTTTGCCGCCCCCCTGGCCCCACCCCTGACTCCACCCCTTTGCCATGCCCATGTACACCCTACCTTTTTAATGAAGTGCCCATCAAATTCAGCCTCACCAGGGCCCATCAAATGCAGCTTCACCAGCGCCCATCAATGCAGCCTACCAGTGCTCATCAATGCAGCCTACCAGTGCCCATCAATGCAGCCTCCCCAGCGCCCATCAATGCAGTCTACCAGTACCCATCAATGCAGCCTACCATTGCCCATCAATGCAGCCTACCAGTGCCCATCAATGCAGCCTCCCCAGCGCCCATCAATGCAGTCTACCAGTACCCATCAATGCAGCCTACCATTGCCCATCAATGCAGCCTACCAGTGCCCATCAATGCAGCCTCACCAGCGCCCATCAAATGCAGCCTCACCAGCGCCCATCAATGCAGCCTACCAGTGCCCATTAATGAATGTTTTCTTGCTTTCATTCATTCGGGAGTCGGGACACAGACACAGTCCTCCACCGCAGCTGCACCTCTGACACTATGTGCGAATGGAACGGCGGCTGCCTGCTGATGCTGAGACTTAGTTGCTTGCTGCAGAGAGAAGAGATTAGGAACACCAGTGGCCAGGCGCCCTAGGCAGCAGAGCGCCCTAGGCAGCAGAGTTTGCCTAGTGGTAGCACCGACCCTGATAGGAGGTGTGTTACTGGCCAGATCACCAGGTGAAAACAGAGGGGAAAAAGCCTAAAAAAAAAGAATACAAATGTAGCCATCACATCTAATGATCGATAAGCTGCAATATATTGCAATTTTGGTTTTGGGTTTAATACGGCTCTAAATCATGAACCCTTTCACTGCCAAGCAGTTGTAAGATGTCATATGGCTGTACGGTCTTCTAAATGGGCAATGGCTATGGAATAAATTGTGGCAATTTAAAGTGTTGAAGAAACATATGACTGACACGGTGCCAGTTTTAATCCATCTCTGGAGCAACAAAAGAGAGAGCGGCTGTGTTTCTACATGCAGTGCGAACATAGAGAATAAATGTAGATACCCTCTAAACAGGAAGTTGGATCACAACAGCTTTTTTGATTTAGAAAAATATACTTAAGTACATTTTTTTTTTTTTTTAAACCAGAGTTTAGTTAAAGGAATTACAAAAAAACAGAGTTTAATGTCATTTTATTCCTTCACATCTCACATCCAAAGGGCCACTGGGGATGAATAAATTCACTGTAGTCTGTTGAGAGTGCTGTTTGAGTGTCTTATCTGTGCATGGAACAAAGGAGGTCACTCGCTCAGTACCTCTGCCAGTCACAGGAAGTCTTGTTTTTTTTATTGTAACAAATACAAGACATTCTCCCATTGTACAAAGCAGAGATCATAATGTTGTCCGCCCCCTTCTCTCTATCTTGTCCAGTGAGAAAAAGCCTTGTTTTCATCGATAAACACACAGTACATTCTCTAAATGGTGGAGTTGCCATGTGAGCGACCTCCTGTTTTCAGTGAACAGAAGGCAATTCACCCGAGCAGCATCTGGAAGAGATTAGCACTAACTGTATGTAGCAAAGGCTACTACAGTGAATATTTGTATCCTCAGCAGCCCCATTACAAGTGATTAGATGAAGGAGTAGATGTAACCATGCTGGACTAATGTAAGTTTCAAAAAAGTTAATACCTAGGGTTCAATTTTCAGTTGTTCTCTGGGATGCATGAAGAATTGGTTTGCTGTACATCTGCACAATACCAGCCACTAAGTGGAAATGTGGATTTGCCCACCACTTTGTTCACCAATCTCCGGGAGAATCCGGGCGTGCTCAGGAGCGAACACTTGTGAATTCAGTGTCATTATGCTGCTAGGTGGTGCCAGGTGAGGAGCAGATTATGGTTTCTGTGTTCCCAATTTATTTCTCACATACCCCAGGGAGACACCAATGGTCTATTTAGATCCTCATGTATCTAAACCACAAGTCTGCTGATGGCAACAATAATGTAAAATAAAAATAAAAAAAAGTTAAACTGTAAAAGTTAAAAGAATTATAAAATGTAATAAAATATAAAATCTGGCAAACCCTTCACATATACACATAAACCTGCATCTACACTATGTACTCACACATACCGTTACAATGTACAGATATATACAGTACTGTGCAAAAGTCCTAGGCAGGATTGGGTCAGGATCAATGGTGTCCTCAAAGGTGAGAAATACAGCCAGAAATGTATCCATCATGCCATACCATCAGAGAGGCATGTAATTGGCCTCAAATTGATTCTGAAGGATGACAAGGACCCAAAACATACAGCCAATGTTATAAAAGCGGAGTTTCACTCAAAAATGGAACTTCCACTTTTGTGCCCCCCCCCTCCGGTGTCACATTTGGCACCTTTCAGGGGGAGGGGGGAGCAGATACATGTATAATCTAGGTATTTGCTCCCACTTCTGGCGATAGATCGCCGCAGATTCTGTGGCGATCTAGGCCGTGTCCAGCCCCTTCTCCATCCTCCTGCTGTCTTCTGGAAGACACACATGTTCCAGAAGACAGCAGGGACCAGTGAGGACGTGCATGTGCAGTAGGGAATCAGGCTGTGAAGCCGCAAGGCTTCACTTCCTGATTCCCTTACTGAAGATGCTGGCGCCTGCACCCGGGAGACGAGGGACAGATCGGCTTTGGGTGAGGACATCGCGGGAGCACTGGACAGGTAAGTGTCCTAATATTAAAACTCAGCAGCTGCAGTATTTTTTTTTTTTTTATTTCGACAGAACTTTAAGAATGATCTTCAGTGTAAAGAAAAACAAGGAGTCCTGGAAGTGATAGTTTGTCCCCATTGGCCCTGATCTCAACATCATCAAGTCTGTCTGGGATTACACGACAGAAGGATTTAAGGCAGCCTGCATCCACAGAAGATGAGTTCCCTCAAAAACTGTGTGCAAGTGTACCTAGAAGAAATTAAGAATTGATGATGTTTTGAAGGTAAAGGATGGCCAAATGTATACTATTGATTTGATTTGGATTTCTCTTCTGTTCATTTACTTTCCATTTTGGTCATTGATAAAAATAAACTATTAACACTTCTATTTCTGAAAGTATTCTTAATTCACAGCATTTTTTCACACCTGCCTAAAACGTTTGCACAGTACTGTACATCAAACCATTTTTTCATAATAAGTGATCCTGCATATAATTATGTAGAAGACTAATTTTAGAGTCATTATTTTAGTATATAACTAAATAAAGAAAGTAATAAAGGTTTTAAGTTTAACCACTTCGCAACCAGGCCAATTCTGACATTTCTCTCCTACGTGTAAAATTCATATTTTTTTTCCTGGAAAATTACATAGAACCCCCAAACATTATATATGTTTTTTTAGCAAAGACCCTAGAGAATACAATGACGCTCGTTGCAACTTTTTATCTCGCAAGGTATTTGCGCAGCGATTTTTCGAACACGTTTTTTTCAGAAAAAAAACAATTTCATGCTTAAAAAAAAACAAAACAGTAAAGTTAGCCCAATTTTTTTTGCATAATGTGAAAGATGAAGATACGCCGAGTAAATAGATACCCAACATGTCACGCTTCAAAATTGCACGCGCTCGTGGAATGGCGCCAAACTTTGGTATTTAAAAATCCCCATAGGTGACGCTTTAACATTTTTTACTGGTTACATGTTTTGAGTTACAGAGGAGGTCTAGGGCTAGAATTATTGCTCTCACTCTAACGTTCGCGGCGATACCTCACATGTGTGGTTTGAACACCGTTTTCATATGTGGGCGGGGCTTACGTATGCGTTCACTTCTGCATACGAGCTCACGAGGACAGGGGCGCTTTAAAAAAATTTTTTTTTTTTATTATTGTTAATTTGACTTTTATTTTTTTAAATTTGACAGTTTTAAAAAAAAAAAAAAAAAAATTGATTACTTTTATTCCTATTACAAGGAATGTAAACATCCCTTGTAATAGGAATATTACCTGATCGGACCAATTAACAGTGAGATATGGGGTCAATAAGACCCCACATCTCACCTCTAGGCTGGAAAGCCTAAAATTAAAAAAAAAAAAAAAAACGTTCACCGCCTCCCAGCGGAGGCGGCGCCGTTATTCGAATGCAGAGGCCGGGCGTGACGTCATCACATCGCGCCCGGCCTCCGAACGATCATAGAGACTCCGGCGACCATCTGGTCCGCCGGAAATCTCTACAGTGATCATCCGGTGCCGGCGGTTCCTGTGTCCGACTCACCGATGGAAGCGGTGAGTCGGTAGAAGCACCGGAGGGCGGCGGGAGGGGGGGGGCGTCCCCTCCCGCCGCCCATAAGAACGATCAAGCGGCGGAACAGCCGCTATGATCATTCTTATGGTGCAGGGAATCGCCGGCTGAAACCGGCAATATCTGAATGATGTCTGTAGCTACAGGCATCATTCAGATATACCCCCGCAAACCAGAGGCCGTCATATGACGGCCTGCGGTTGGGAAGTGGTTAAGTCACTTATTTTCTACTTTCCCTGCTTTCTGTTCTCACATTTTGCTAACTGCACAATAGTAAATGTAAACATATTTGTCATTCAGTGACATGATACAGTCTTATCTTTTATATGTAGCAGGAACTCTGCAGATTATGTTCTGTTTTCTGTGCGTTAGTGATGATGTGATGAGCTAGCGCCTGGCAAATATTCTTCCAGTATACTTTTCTTGGCAAATCTAAACTGTATGCCGATATGTTCAAGCAAAATATTCATTAAAGATACCATTTCCTTAGAGAGACCTGGAGGTTGCCATGCGTGGCTTTCAATTCGGCAAATGCCGGCTGTCTGGCTGTCATGCTCAGAGTCATATTAGGGTAGGTAGCAGCCTTGCCCTTCCCCCACCAATTTCAGCTAACAATGCCAATGTCTATTGGAACATTTTTTGCATCATAAATCCCATGCGTTTTGTATGCCCTTTGTATATGTACAATGTCCAAGATATCCTACCTGAAGGTGGCAAGTCTGTGTTATTTGTTTAGAAAGGGAATGGGAGAGGCACATATGTATAAATGAAACATTTGACTTGAGGGTGCTTACTAGCATTGGTACCTCATTCTTTTCTTCTATTTTCTATTTCCACTATCTAAGGTCCTTTTCACACATTCCGGACCCCTTTTTACTCAACAGGGGATCCATCCGCGGATGCCCTGCTGAGCTAAAACGAATGACAGGTCTGTGCTTAGAGAGGACACTGACAAAGCCTTCTATGTTCTATGGGCGGCCTGATATAAAAGAACCAGGTGTCCATTTGCACCCTACTGCCCTCCGATCTGGTAACCCGAAGGGGAACGTATCACCTTCAGTATTTCTTTCTTTTCTGCTGGATCGGATCAGGAGGTAGCGGAGTGTAAGCAGACTTCTGTCTGTTTACATCCAGTGCTCCATATTAGAGAATGGAGGGTCCGAACGGGTCTGGCTAAAAAAAAATGGACACCTGGACCCGATCAGATCTCTCTTAGGAAAGGGGCCAAACTATCTTGAACTTCACTGTACTTTTTTCCCTTTACATTTTTACCTCTTTCTTCACGTGGCAGTCCTACATCATAATAGCTAGATTCAGCTTGGTCCACAAGATCTCTGTTCTCTCTCTTTCTTATATATTAAATGTCCATTCAATTTCCTTCGCTTTACTCTATCACATTCCCTTTTCCAGTTCAACTCAATAACACTCAGATCACTAACAGACCCAGTGGCACCTGTGATCTACCTGATAGCCAGCCTCTCAGTGTACCCCATGTTGCATTTGGTGCACATGTTATATTTTTGGTACTTATACAGTACCTGTTCACATATTCAATCCATTTCTGGAGGACCCCAATGAACCTCTGCCTCTGCACATATAGTCTTTCTAAAAAAATGTTATTGGGCTCTAGAGATTCTGGGAAGGCCAGTAGGCACTTATAAAATTGTGGTGCTGCACGTTGTTTGATATACAGCTACAGTGTTTTCTGCATTCAGTCAACATGTTATAAGTTTACATCATTTAGTTCCAAGGAGAGGCTGATGGTATATTACATCAGATATTCTTCACTTCAGAGTAAACTGAAGAAACCTAAAATTAGTGGGGTTGAGGAATTTGTAGTGATCAAGATTGCACCTTGGCTATGGCAACGGCCTGATGGTTCTGTGGTCGGCTCAGTAGTGATCTAGATTTGCACCCAAGCTACCTGTATTCCTTCTATTAGATTGTGACTAACATACACCCGAGTTCCATCGTTTAAGTAAGGGCCACTCTGTGTAAGGGTTTTAGTATGAATAACAATTCCGCAGTAGTTGTTTTCTACTTACACACTTCAGATGTTTCTGTTTAATTATGCAGCACACACTGAACAGTACAAGCTGAAACTAAAGTTTTGAAACTATGATGAATTGTTTGTTCCACATTATACTTTGGAATGACTGTCTAGAGATTGAGAATGTTAACCTGCATCAACATTTATTTATTATGCATTTACCTATTTGATAGTTGGTAATACATCTGTTTCAATGGTATTCCTGTGGCTTTACAAATATCTCATAGAAAAATAACATGTTATTTAAGTACATTTTTTGCAATCGAGAGAAAATAACTAAAAATTACACTGTAAATTATGGTGGTTGCTTTCTGCTTTCATGATTGTGTTTCTAAGCATTAGACCTTGAGGACTAGCCCATGGCTTCAAACATCCCTTAATGTTTAGAATACAGATTGTCCTTAAAGACCTTAAAATACTTTTAGAACATACTGTAACTATGATTTGTTAATGTTAAACTGCTTCACTGCTGTACAAATCTGACACAGATTCATATAAGGATGTTTAGAGATGTCAACAAACATTTTTCATACTTAAATGGCCCACTTAGAGACCTTCAGCTGAGCACGAACCTTTGCTACGCAAAAGCCTTCTATAGCACTCTTAATACTGCAAATAAGCAATTCATTTTAACTATCTCTAGAATAAAAGAATGTGGCTCATAGTTCCAACTGAATGCTGAAACCCATACTTTTACATCATTGCCAAAACAACACAATTATGCATATTAACAGAGCAGTAAATAGTTGAGTGCCCATGCAGCTGGGTGAACTTTGCAGGATAATGTTGCACTTAACATGCCTACATTGTTTTTAAATCTGAATAGGCCAATTATTAGTTTCAAACGATCACAAAGATCAGCATGCAAATACTAAACCATCGTCATGAAGTAAAACAATTGATCATCACTTATTCTTCAAAATACATTACAAAAAGGTTACAGAAGTTCTATGTTGTTCAATGAAACAGTCTACATACCATGGGGTTGGTATAATACAAATCTGCGCATTAAAAACATGTTTAACAGCAATTTGGATAAAGTGCATATTCCATAAGGATGAATAGCTAACACATGTTAAAACACACAAATATGCATTCTTTAGTTAATGAATAATTTAATGGGTTTGTTATCCTACAACATTAGTTGCTCATATATACAGAATCAAATTAATAAAATATAAACCTTTATAATACAGCTAAATGTAACATAAAGAAACAACATGGTTTATTATAGCAATGTTGCTTTCTAAGTACTTTCTATATCATGTACTTTAAACATTACCACTCCATCTACCATCAGTTACAAACATTTCAGAAGCGCATTACATCTGAAATGCATAAAACACCAGACAAAACACTGTGAAGCAAAAATATGCATAATAAATAATTAAATACATATACAATAAAATGCATGTCTGAAACACATGCTAGTAGTGAATCCATACTATGAACTGGCAATGAACCCATACTGTGACTATTAGAATATAGCACAATGGAACATGAATAATATAGCAAAGCATGGATGCGAAATAACACTGCGCTGAGCAGACAAATACCAGGCAAACACTGGTTTTAGATCTTTCATTTGTGTTGCAATTCTCGTGCCTTCTAGCTAAATCCCCAAGTTTACAACAAAAAAACGTCATGAAGTTTGAACGTTTGTGCCTGAAAATAATGAATCAAAATGGCTACATCGCATGTGAACACAGTAGTACATGTAACATGTGTATGGACTCTTACAGACTTGGTGAAAAGCATATTATATCAGGCAACTGCAACATGACCAAACATACATTTATTAGTAACAGAGAGAACCAATTAAAATGGACATTTCTGAATGCCCAATATTAATTTGTATCAAAAATTCTAAATGCAGTGCTTCTATATTAAACAAGGATAAAGTCCATATCATTTGGATATGGAAAGCTCATAGATAGGGATCCAGTGAATGTAATTCCACACAAAAGGGGCTGATAGAAACCCATCACCTGTAGCAGAGACACACAATGACCCTTACCCCAAAGGGTGGACCATTTAATCAAAAACAGTCAAAAAAGCATTTTTGTAGCAATCAACTCCAGATCTCCACCCACATAAGATCCCCTGATAGCTGTATACCTCAGGCTATGGCACACTCCATCAAGGACTGGATCTCAGATCATATATGATGTGGAAACAGGCAAGAAGACACCCCATTGCGCAATATTACCCATAATAACATTTATTTAAAAAAAAACACCAAAGTACTCAGAAACAGTGTAGATAAAAGTGCATGTAAATCCATATGTCAATAGGAATGACAGATGTCATTGGGGATTCCCCTAAAGACACCACTGATAATGTCTGCTATGACAAAACGCGTTGGGTGGAGCCTGGTCACCTGACATCGCCATGTCTGGTAGTCAGCCATCTTGTTTGTTGGAAACATTCCTATTGTCATATGGATTTACATGCAGTTTTATCTACGTTGTTTCTGAGTACTTTGGTGTTTTTTTAAATAAATGTTATTATCGGTAATACTGCGTAATGGGGTGTCTTCTTGCCTGTTTCCACATCCTATATGATCTTAGATCCTGTCCTTGATGGAGTGTGCCATAGCCTGAGTGATACAGCTATCAGGAGATCTTATGTGTCTGGACTGTTTTTGATTAAATGGTCCACCCTTCGGGGTAAGGGTCAGTGCGTGTCTCTGCTACAGGTGATGGGTTTCTATCAGCCCCTTTTGTGTGGAATTACATTCACTGGATCCCTATCTATGAACTTTCCATCTCCCAATGATAGGACTTCATCCATGTTTAATATACAAGCACTGCATTTCAAATTTTTATTGTTGTTATTGTTTTTACCAGAAAACTGTGTTATAGGCTTTTACGTAGTGCTTTGTACATTTTATTACATCACGAGCGCAGGTGTTTTGTGTTTTTCATTATTCACATATATATAATATATATTTATATATATATATAATAGTGCAGCCTTACTTCTCTGAGATGTGTGTGTGTGTCTTTTGCTGCATTTTCTCCCTGTCAGGGCAGGAATGTCAGGCCAGTTTCAAGCTACAGGGCTGCTGATAAGGGAGCAGCACCTGCCATTCTGTATGGGTCCCAAGCCTCATAATTACAATAGGGGGGGGGGGCCAGAGGAGCAGTAGTGGGCACAGTTGCTGGGGAAAAATCCCCCTGTTGCCATCCCTGCATTTAAAATGTTTCAGTTTGTGAATGAGCGGGGATTTTTAGTACAGAGCGCTTCTTATTCATTCACTCTGCACCCTGAGGTTTAAGGAATCTGGGTCCTCAATCTCTTTCTCTGTCCCAAAAGTGAGACATTGTGTGTCTGCTTAGTTACCTGGTATTTCACCAACACCCACAAGGCTGTGGGTGTTGTAAAAAATAAAAGAAACATAATTAAGGGCTAATTTTCAAAGGAGTTTGGGCTGGAGCTGTCTGTTAGGCATGGTTTACTGTTTCTGTCAGCTAGGCCAGGCTTTTTCAACCCAGGGTGCCTTGAGGTTTCTTCAGGTGTGCCTTGGCAAAATGCCTAAAAATTGCCCAAAAATGTTATATAAGCCAGTGTGTAGATGAAGCCTGCCCTTTGGTTACACAAAGCCACAGGTTTTTATTGTGTACCATTACAACCTTCTAGCTGCTGGCATCCTAATGACCAATGGCATCATCATTTGATATGGAGGATGTCAGTCCCCTGCATAGCATCCTTGTTTGACCCTGCCCTTCCCCTCTCCATCAGCGATGGGGTCACATTAGGTGAGTGATGTCGAAAAACTGAGGGAGAAGCGAAACATTGGAATACTAGTCATTACCAGTTTGCAAAAGTGTATTTGCTTTGGAAGAATAAATCACCTCTAACGGGTGTCGTAATTGTGTGGATGTTGCTGCATTATGTAAAACTATTAGAATAGTTTTTACATTTTAGAATGGGGTGCCTTGATACTGTCCATAATTTTTAAAGGGTGCCTCGAGATTGTCCATTATTTTTAACTATTTCCGGTCCCGGACCACCCACCACACATATACTGCGGCAGGGTGGCCCGCCTGCCCGAAACAACGTACCTGTACATTGTTTGCGACTTCTGTATCTGGGGTGCGTGCCACCGGTGACCTGCTCGTGCTGTGATTGGCCAACCGTGATTGTTCGGAAGAGAGACAGAACGGCGGTCTGCCTATGTAAACAAGGCAGAGCATTGTTCTGTCAGATGGGGAGATCTTGTATTCCTGCTAAAATAGCACACCCAGGGAACACACTTAACCCTTTGATTGCCCCTGATGTTATCCCCTTTCCTGCCAGAGTCATTTATACAGTGACAGTGCATTTTTTTAGCACTGATCACTGTATTGGTTTCACTGGTCCCCAAAAAGTGTCACTTAGTGTCCGATTTGTCTGCTGCAATGTCACAGTCCCGCTAAAAATTGCTGATCGCTGCCATTACTAGTAAAAATAAAAATGCATCCCATAGTTTGTAGCCGTGATAACTTTTGCACAAACCAATCTATATAAGCTTATTGGGATTTTTTTTTTTTTTACCAAAAATATGTAGTAGAATACATATTGGCCTAAATTGATGAAGAAATTTGTTCTTTTTTACATATTTTTATTCGGTATGTTTTATAGCAGAAAGTAAAATTTTTTAATTTTTTTAAAAATTTACGCTTTTTTTGTTTATAGCGCAAAAAATAAAAACGCAGAGGTGAACAAATGCCACCAAAAGAAAGCTCTGTTTGTGGGAAAATAAAGGACATACGTTTTGTTTGGGTACAATGTTGCATGACCATGCAATTGTCAGTTAGAATAACGCAGTGCCCTATCCCAAAAAATGGCCTGGTCATTAAGAAGGTAACCTTCTGGGGTTGAAGTGGTTAAAGGGTGCCTTGACTGAAAAAGGGTTGAGAAGCACTGAGCTAGACTGCGCGGGGCCCCATGATTTCTAACAGCAGCCCTGTCAAGCTGTAAGGACACCATAGAAGTTGGTCAGTCTCAATAATGGTCAATAATGGTAGATTAAATAGTAATGTATACTCAAGACTCTAGTGGTGTGTTGGCAACTCTTTGGGAATTCTACTATACAGCCTAAAGCCTCGTACACATGGTATGATTGTTGGCAGGTGATTGTCTGTTGACAGACTGTTGTCCTAAAATCTTTTGTCCAATTTTCAGCCAACAAATGTTGGATGACAGGCTAGTAAATTTTTGGCGGACAATGGCTTGATTTTTGTATGGTAAGTACACAAATCCGTGACACAAAAATCAAAAGTACAAACATGCATGCTCGGAATCAATGCTCATCAACATGAAATTAGCAGAAGGGGCCCAAAGGGTGGCGCTCAAGAGCTGAAAATCATCGTAGTACGTCACTACATTCGTGTTTGTGGCACGACAATTGTGCACCATTAGTATGCAAGACAAGATCCTGGCACACGCCCTTTTGACAAAAATCAGCTGCTCGGTTGGCCAACAATCGTACCGTGTGTACGAGGCTTAAGGCTGGACATAGATGGTGCAAATTTCTTTCCTGCAACAGGTTGCAGGAAAGAAATTTGCACGATTCCCCCATCAACACAGACAGTGCCGACAGGGGCTTCCCTCCTGCCGAGAAATTATATTCTCCTCGTGGAAACGGCTTCTCTATGCCTCTGCCGAGACATTGTATTCCCCCTGGCTTCTTTATAGCAGCCAATAGCATTAAAGTGGATGTAAACCCGATACATGAAATTTGAGCTAGGCACATATATCTGCAGTGTTTTGTTATCTATCTTCAAAGCACTATGTCCTGTAGCTTTCTCCGGCTCTGTTCTTCTGTTATCAGCATGATAACGCCTAATAAATACTCTGTCACATATGATAAAAGCAGCCTGAGTTTTGTGTTGGGAAGGATGCTATAAATCAGTGGTCATCAACCCTGTCCTCAGGCCCACTAACAGGCCAGGTTTGCAAGATAACTAAAAACATCACAGGTGATATCAGTGATTGCAGTATTCTAGTCTGCATCTACCCAAGGTAATACATAAAACCTGGCATGTTAGTGGGCCCTGAGGACAGGGTTGATGACCACTGCTATAAATAGTTTAGCAGAGCCCTGAACTATTCAAGGGACAGAGCTGAAAGTCTCTACCTATGAGAAGAGGGGGTGTGTACCTTTCCTCCAATCAGCTGTCTTGGCTGTATGCCCAAGCTTCACTGCAGTGTTGAACAGGAAGAGAACATCTCCTAAAACGATGTGCACTTTCTAAACAGTATATAAAGATGAAGACAGCAGCTATACATGTAAAACTTATGTAGAGAGATTTTTTCATCCCTGTGTATGATCTGAGGCTGTTCACTTCACTGGGTGTATGTGAGATGAGGGTTTACATCCACTTTACTTGCAAGAAAAATCCAGAAGGCTGGTTGTACCCAAGTTGGTCGATCGATCAGCTTTGTACATTCTTGAGATTCGAACTGTCTATGGCTGGCCTTACTCATCATTGTGAAATAATTCTGCACCTTGTTAACAATTCAGTAGTGGAGATGCAGAATCACAAACGGCGTTAACTGGTCCCCTTTTGCTTAGAGAAGCATAGAGGCTACAGTTACTAACGTCTCATTCTAACAGCAATAGGGGGTTGATTTACTAAAACTGGAGAGTGCAAAAATTGGTGCAGCTCTGCATAGTAGCCAGTCAGGCAGCACAGTAGCTAAGTGGTTAGCACTTCTACATGGCAGCACTAGGGTCGTTGGTTCTAATCCCAACCATGGCACTACCTTCACAGAGATTGCATGTTCTCCCTGTGCATGCGTGGGTTTCCTCCACACTCCAAAGACATGCTGGGAGGTTAATTGGATGCTGTCTAAATTGCCCCTACTATGTGTATGTATGAATGTAAGTTAGGGACCTTAGATTGTAAGCTCCTTGAGGGCAGGCAATGTATAATAACTATGTAAAGTGCTGCGTAAATTGACAGCTTTATATAAGGACCTGAAATAAATAACAATAAACTTCTAACTTCAGCTTGTTACATTTTTTGTCAAGCTTTGACAAAAATCCAGGAAGCTGATTGGTTTCTACGCGGAGCTGCGCCAGATTTTGCACTCTTCAATTTCAGTAAATGAATCCCTAGCTGCCTGTCATATGGAGCTAAGAATACTTTCTTACTGACCAGAACAAGTATGCAAATCACGAGTTTTTGTGAGTTTTTTATGTGTGTTAGAATGCACAAGAACTATATCGGGAGTCCTAAACTGAATTTGTGTCAAAGGAGTCGCCTGGCTATATTTTATCAACATACATTAAACCCACATCTACTAGATTCCCTTTTATATATTTCTATATGAAAAGAAGAAAGAGTGTAAGTCATAACATTAATCCGTTATTATTAGACTTTGTCAGTCTCATCATATCAGGAACGGCAATTAATTGATCATTAAATGAAATATATCACATAACTCTCCTGCAGCACACACAGATCTGAAATCTCTTAATTATTGCTCGCTGCTAGAGAGGAAGCACATAGTTTTACATCATTATTGTGCTTAATGTAAACAAACATTCCTCAGTGGTCTCTTAATAAGCAAAGAGCACAAGAGAGAGTTGCGAGGGATTGCACAGTTCATGATCATTACTTTGCTCTTCTACCTCCTCCTACCTTCTATCTCTATTAATTAAGCAGTGGATAAGCAAAAATGTGTTCAGTTTACTAACCATGCGCCCTATTCACACTAATACAACTCTGTCTGATAAACAGATGGCAATATTTTCAATGTGCCGCCTGGCTAAAGAAAAAAATAAAAATATTAAGGTTGGAATTTTGCAGACCTTTATCTTTGTATTGGTTGAAATACATTGAAAGTGTTATATTCTGCTAGGCTATTATTTATCACTTTTGGCTTTTTGCTTCAGGAAATCTAGTAGGGTCATTCAAGATTCAATCTCACCAAAGGAAACTGAAATTGCTGCTACTATCTGAAAAGATTACACTATCACTTTTTATATAACCTTTATAAGTGCTTTTAATTAAAGAAGAGTTCCAGTTGGAATCAAAATCAGGTTATGTACACTCGGTAGTTATATGTTGCCTATAAAAATATGATGAATAATTCCTACGCTGAATTTACATATTATTATACTTGCTTCCCTGGCTTCTGATTCTCTGTAGACTATTACAAGAATCAGAATCAACATCCTTTTGGGCTAGTCAGTCCTCTGCACCAGTGGTTCTGAACCCTGTCCTCAAGTACCCACCAACAGGCCATGTTTTGGGATTCTCTCTTAGACCCCTTTCACACTGAGGCAGTTTTCGGCGTTTTAGTGCTAGAAATAGCGATTGTAAAGCGCCTGAAAACCACCTCCCATTCTCTGCAATGAGTGCTTTAACACTGGGGCGGTGCACTTGCGGGACATTCGGAAAAAAGTCATGCAAGCTGCATCTTTGGGGCGGGTTGGGAGTGCTGTATACAGTGCTCCCAAAATACCCCTGCCCATTGCAATGAATGGACAGTGCTGCAACACAGAGTTTTTAACCTTTTTTTGGGGTTAAAAAAGCCCTGCAAAAGCGCCGCTTAAACAGCGCTAAAGTGCTGCTAAAACCAGTGGCGCTTTAGCGCAAACGGCAGACTTAGATAGAATAGCTGTCCAAAATACCAAGCCATTGACTCTGATTTAAAGCCCCTGTGCAAGATAAAGGAAAAACCTGCAAACTTGGCCTGTTGGGGGTATTTGAGGACAGGGTTAAGAACAACTGCTCTACATTACCAGTCATGTCATAACTCTATATGCAGGTTTACATATAATGTTAAGGCTAGGATCACATATATTCATTTGAATGGGCTGTTGTGCCTGTATTTCATACAGGAAAAAGGTTCCTGCACCTTTTTTTTAAATCCAGCCGCAGGGAAATGCAAAAGCACCATGCAATTTCACACAAGCATGTCAGTCCCGACTTTGGGGGCGATTTCAGAGACATCTGTGTAGTTTCTGCACAGATGTCTATAGAAATCACACCCCAAAGTTGCCAAAAGTAGTACAGAAGCTACTTTTGGGAGTCGGTGCGGCGCCACAAATGCAGCATCGCACAGATTTGGATGGTACCATTGCTGGCAATAGCCACCTATTTGTCATGCGATTTGACATGCCAAATGCTGCAATGTGAACCAGGGCTGAAAGATATAGTTTCAATACACCACACTGATTATAGCCAACAAGGGATGTCCTCACTTTCACTCATTTTCAGTAGCTCTCTAACAAGCATACACAGAAAAAAAAAAAAAAAAATAGGTAGTTTGATTTTCACAAGACAAGGGAAGCAAGGTGTTGTTACTCAACATTTGAAAGGCCCTTTTGGTAACATAAACACATTGTTTTAGCCCTGGTTCACATTGGTATGATTTGACATGTCAAATCGCATGTCTAATCGACGGCAATTGCACCGTCCTAATCAGTGCAACGCTGCATTTACGGCGCCGCACCAATTTTGCACCAGTAGTTTCTGTATTCATTTTTGCAATTTCGGGCCACGGTTTACATTGACATATGTGCAGAAACCCACACAGAAGTCTCTGAAATTGTGGCCAAAATCTGGACTGAAGTGGAGTGAAATTGTGCGAGTTCAGCTGAACATGCACGGCTTCATTCCCGCAGCTCAGTGTGAACCTGGGCTAAATGTGATTTTTTAGCAGTTACTGTTAATAAAAGATGTTTTTGCTGTTTCCCACATTGTAAGCGGTGGTATGAAAGCTATGGACAAGTGTTTTAAAGGCAGAGGATGAGGGTGTCATGATGCACAACTTCTATTCCCTCAGTTGGTCAGAGGATTATCTGCATACAAATGTAAGATGAAGCCTCCATAATTAGGAAACCCTGCGGTATTGTTGAGTGCTTTTCTAGTTTACTGGTGGCAGCTGGGGGAGTCCCTTGGGACATGGCTAGAGGATAGCAAGACACAGTTGTCTGAATTCCAGGGATGGCCAGAGCATTATCTGCACATGCTTGCTGATGCTTACATCTAGGGAATCAACATGTATTGTTGATTTTACTGGCCTTACATGTAGAGTAAACTTTTTATATTGCCAAGATTTTTCTACAAAGGTAAAGTAATGGCTAATGTTAATTTATAACATCCGCAAAGCATGTATGTGAGATTTGTATTTTACAGCACAGAAGTGTCAGACGGTATTTTTTTTTTTTCCTCTATAGAGAATGTGTTCTTTCCTTTTGACCAGTACTGTAAAGTACACAGGGACTGATTTATTAAAACTGGTGAGTGCAAAATCTGGTGCAGCTCTGCATAGAGGCCGGGTTCACACTGGTACGACACGACAGTCGTACCACTTTGGATCTGACTTTGCCCTGCGACTTGAAGTCCGACATGCGTCCGACTTCAATGAACAGACTTTGATCCTGACAATACCAGGCACTGTGTCTGGTATGAATCTTTAGGGAAACTCCACGCAAAAATAAATGGCATGGGTTCCTCTTCCAAGAGCATACCAGGCCCTTCGGTCTGGAATGGATTTTAAGGGGAACCCCCATGCCGAAAAAACGGTGTGCCCCCCCAAATCCATACCAGACCCTTATCCAAGCACACAGCCTGGCAGGTCAGTAAAGGGGGTGGGGACGATCAAGCCCCCCTGAACCGTACCAGTCCACATGCCCTCAACATGGGGGGTGGGTGCTTTGGGCCAGGGGGGCCCCAAAGCCCCTTGTCCCCATGTTGATGAGGACAAGGGCCTCTTCCTGACAACCCTGGCCATTGTTCGTCAGATCCTGGGCCCCCACCCTATGCGAAAGAGTATAGGGTACACAAATCACACCTGTGAGGTAATGCCGCGATCGTCAAAGTGAGAGCAATAATTCTAGTAAAAGACCTCCTCTGTAACTCTAACCTGGTAACCGTTGAATTTTTTTTAAAGCATCGCCTGTGGAGATTTTTAGGTACCGTAGTTTGTCGCCATTCCACTAGTGTGCACAATTTCAAAGCATGACATGTTAGATATCTATTTACTCGGCGTAACATGATCTTTCACATTATACAAAAAAATTGGGCTAACTTTACTGTTTATTTTATTTTTATTCATGAAAGTGTAATTTTTCCCCAAAAATTGCGTTTGAAAGGCCGCTGCGCAAATACTGCGTGACATAAAATATTGCAATGATCATCATTTTATTCTTTAGGGTATCTGATAAAAAAAAAAAAAAAAAATAAAAATTTATATATATATATATATATATATATATATATATATATATATATATATATATATATATATATATATATATATATATATATATATATATATTTTTTTGGGGGGGGGGGGTTCTAAGTAATTTTCTAGCAAAAACAAATATGGATTTTAACTTGTATGAAACAAATGTCAGAAATAGACTTAGGCATGAAAGTGGAAGTAAACCCTTCCACATGACTTTGGCCTACAGGTAAGCCTAGATTAAGGCTTACCTGTAGGTCCAATAAATATCTCCTAAACCTACATGGTTTAGGAGATATTTAGCGATGAAAAGGCATCGCTGTCTACGGCGCATGCGCCGTAGACAGCGGCGCGCAGGCGCACTGAGGGCGCACTGAGTATGCCGATCTCATGGCAATATGCCGATCTCGTGCGCATGCGCGGGAGTGACGTCATCGCCGCTCCAGCGAATGATAGCGCTGGAGCGGCGAGACCCGGAAGTCACTCCGGCCCTGGATGGCGGCGAAGAAGATAGAAGATAAGGACCGCTTCAGGGGCTTCGTTTTCAGGTAAGTTTTTCATAATGAGCTAATATGCTATGCATACTAGCTCATTATGCCTTTGCCTTGCAGGGTGTCTTTTTTTTTTTTTTTTTTAAGAGGCTTTACTTCCTCTTTAAAGGATTAATAAGAAAGTAGATAGTATACATTGAGTGAATAAAAAGAACCTCAGTCTCCCCTATGCAAAGCTTCTGCATAAAGTATATTTGCTCTGCAAGTTATTACACTTGCATAAGAATTTTTAAATATCTGCAACGATGAAATGCTCACAGAAGAGGATTCTAGTTGTATATTAGAGCCATCTGTTTTGGTCCAGAAAATAGACAGAATCATATGTAACCACATATGAATCATAATTCTTAGATACACCTTCCCTTAATGATGTAGGCATCATTCTGTGAACATAGAATTTGCTGCTTTTCAAAAAAAAAAAAAAAAAAAAGTCTATTTTTAGAGATGTGTTAGTGCTATTCCAAGAAATACAAAGCAAATGTATATTGCATCCCCTTCCTCCTGCAAACTTACAACAGAGAATACATATGGTAAATCTTACTTAGTTTATAGATCTCCTATCATCAAGAGGATTGTGCTATGTGATCACCTGCATTTTCTTCCATCAATGTCACAAATGGAAGTATCACAAATGAATGGTAGGTAGGGTAGCTAAACCGAGTTAGATATCTGCAAGCAATGCAACAGAGTCTGCATTGCTTGTGAGGACTGGGCTGTGTTGTTTCTGAATTTCAGAAACTGCTGTTACTGCATGCAAATAATAAATCTGAAATGCTGGTAAATGTATGTATAACAGATCGGTAAAAGCTAATCCAACCCATTATGTTGTAAATTGGCCAAGTTGGGGCCTATCTAATCATCAATGGCTGCCCATAGGGGTTGACTTACCAAATAAAGATGGGTTGTTGGCTTTGCAAGGGAATTTTTCTTTAACTTAGTGAATGTAATGAAAATTCCAAATTGTGTGCAATAAAAATAAAAATAATAGGACTTTTACTTTCACATGATTGGATGATGAAAAAACATCACCTCATTTACTAAGCTATGGAGAAATTCCCTTACAAAGTTAATAGTTAATTTGCCTACACTAAAAATCGTCTCTGAAGACTCTGAACTATACAGTATATTTTTAAAGATTACAAATAAATATTGTTCAGAGCTGCATACCCTTTTGTATTTCTTCCTAATGTGGCAGATGCGTGTCCCACATGCACACATTATGTGCCACCAGTCCTCTGAGTTTATTTTTGTATATAGTGGGAAACATTTTATTAAAGCGATTTTAAACCCAAAAAAGAAAACTGACCACAACATTTAAGGACTGATTAGTTGTAATATATTTATATTTCGTTTTTGGGTTCAATACCGCTTGAATTTAGCCACTACCTCTCTACGTGGCAGCTGTGTCCAACATCCAAAAAATTCCCTTGTGATAGGGAAACCTTTTCCTCTGCTGTTGCTTAAATTCCACAAGTGGGCAAATGTCTGTCAAACATATAGAAATAAAAACATAACTTATTAAAGGTTAGGTTTTTCTTTTTTTTTTTTCATAAGATTTGCTTGAAAAAAAAAAAAAAAAAAACACAAAGAGACAAAATATTTCTAAAAATATCACATTGTTTTTTAAGCTCCATTTAAAACAATCTTGTTAAAAGTGGCAGTGGCCTTAAAATTTACCCCACCATTATGGCTAACTTTCCAATGCCGTTATAGCTTATTTTAGTATCTCTAAGTCCTTTAGTGTCAGCCGAGGTCAAATCTTACTGAAGTGTTTTTATTTCCCCCTAAGCACATCTTGTTTCCTTTATGACTCTGCAAGGCTTTGTTCAGTTTATATTTTTAGTACAGCATCTGTGTGGCTCTTCTTTTACCATGCAATATACTTTGAACATTACAGAAGAGTCGTCTCTAGTTCTTTCTTTGTGGCCATTAATGTGACAAATTTGTTAGAATACCTACTGCAGCAATTCATTTTATAACACAAAACACAAATCAGTTTAGTGTCTTCAGCGTTTTATGTATGAAATGTTTATAGCTGCTCCCTGCATTTAGTAAACTCTTCTTTTTGGTAGCTGACTGAGAATCACAACTGTATTTTCCAAGACTCTTTCTTGACCTTGAACCTAAAGTTGCACTGCTGTGTAAAGTGGTTTATTAAAAATAGTACTTCTGATATAAAGTGGAAATATATAATTGCAACTATTCTAGCTTCTTTGCCGCTATCAAAAGGTTAAAATCTGGGTTACAATAGAAGCCATAAAATAAAGTGAACAAGTTCTATTATAGAAACACTGCAAAACTTCACCTCTGCCATTGCTGTGTATTGCCGCAAACAAATGTGCATTACTACATATAGAAAAATAAACCTGCAAAGAAAGACAATAAAATGCATTAAGGAAGTATTGGCACACAGTCCTTAATTTGTTAAAAAAAAAAAAGTTCCTCAAATTATTCCTATGAGAGTAAAATCTATATAGTGAATCTCTTATGCTTCAGCTTTTGACTTGAGTCTGACTTATTCATTCTCCAACTCCCACCTACAGAATGCTATGGGAACTACAGCAAAAGAAAAAAAAATCTTTGTAGCTACCATCAATCACCATGACGGGAAAATTAACAGGCCTTGACACTTAATGCCACTTTGAAAAGGAAGGCCAACATAACAGAGATGCAGTCAAAGCAAGACAATTTTTAACCCTGTTTAACCCCTTCCAATCTTCAATCCGAAGATTTATGTTCCCCTACATGGTGCCTCATGCAAAAGGAACATTAGTCTACATTTCCCCTTAAAGCTAAGAGCACTCAGCTGTCACAGACAGCTTCACGTCTTCTCTAATGGTTGGGAACCAATCATGTGATCTCCGTGCTCATGTGTTTGTTTATAAGCAAAGAAATAGGTGATTGTAACAATTAGGGTCCATTTATACATAGCACAGTGACTAGCATTTTTCTGTACTAAAATGCCTTCACTGCTAGGAATGCAGCCCAGAGGTGCGGTGCGGTGAGCTGTGATATATTGCAGACATGCTGCATGTTATCACAGCATACAGGCCAGGATCGCAAGTCACCGCACAACAGTGCTGAAACACACATCACACTGTTCCCTACCGCTGCCTTACTGCAGTAAGAACTGACAGCTGCCCACACCTAAGACCTCTCCAATTTGGTGTGCGGCCAGTGCGAATGGGCCCTTAAAGTGTCATAAAACCCACAGCCAACCTTTCACATGTAAGATCGATTAAAATGGAAACAAACTGCGTAGTTTTGACTAAAGTTGAATAATGCCCTGGCAATAGGTGTAGGCCATTTATGTACTTCTCAAAGTCTGGCTAAAAAAAACTCCCAGAAAAGGCTTTCCCCTGTCCTGCCTTGTTATAATTACATTGTAACAACACTCCAAGACAGTATTGCTCATCCCCATAGGTGTGCGCAGGGGGTGTGTTGGGTGTGCCTGGGCACACCCTAATCACAATGCGTGGTGCAGATTCCCCCTGCTTTCACAAGAGCCCCCAAACGGGTCTTTTAAGAAAACTATAAAAAATTATATAAAAATAAAATTGTATAAAATAAAATACTACAGATAAACAACTAGTGACACAGTCCACTGCCCTACTGACACCAACTTCTGCCCTATTGAAATGTCCACTGCCCTACTAACACCGTCCATGTTTTAATACATTTTTTTTTTTAACATTCACTTATAAGAGTGTGTGTGTATATATACTGTGTATGAGACATACATACATACACACACACACACACGTTTGAGCTTTGGGGTGCACACGCTAATGCAATAGGATGCACACACCTGTGCTTATCCCCACCTGTGCTTATGCACTAATCCCCGGAATGGCAGAGCCGCGCTGTGCTGGGACTTATATAGGGACAAGGAGGCGGGGTCACATGCTCATGTCACATGGTGACCCCGCCTCCCTATGATGTCACAGTCCCAGCATCCTCCGGGACTGTGACATCATAGGGGGCGGGGTCACCATGTGACGTGAGCATGTGACCCCGCCTCCTTGTCCCTATATAAGTCCCAGCACAGCGCGGCTCTGCCATTCCGGCCAGAGAGAGCGACGAGTCAACATCGGAAGAAGAAGAAGGCGGCGGCGCAGAAAGCGACGACAGCGGCAAGAACAGAAGAGACCCCGGAAGACCCCCGAAGGCGGATCGGGACCCCCAGACGACGACGACGGCGGCGACGACGAAGAAGGTAAAAGAGCTAGGTAAAATAGCGGAGGAGTCCGGCGAGAAGACCCCCAAAGATGGAAGAAGACCCCTAGAGCAGTGCAATAAAATATTTTTAAAAAATTGTGTGTTTTTTTTATTTACACTTTACACCTTAGGTGAATGGGTAGGGGTACATCGTACCCCATACTCATTCACATAGGGTGGGGGGCCGGGATCTGGCGGCCCCCTTTAATTAATTAAAGGGGGCTCCCGGATTCCGATAAGCCCCCCGCCCGCAGACCCCGACAACCAACGGCCAGGGTTGTCGGGAAGAGGCCCTTGTCCTCATCAACATGGGGACAAGGTGCTTTCCCCAGGGCACCCCCCATGTTGAGGGCACGCGGCCTGGTATGGCTCAGGAGGTGGGGGGTGCTCGCTCGTCCCCATCCCCTTTCCTGACCGGCCGGGCTGCGTGCTCGGATAAGGGTCTTAGATGGTTTTGGGGGGGACCCCCAAACCGTTTTTTCAGCGTAGGGATTCCCTTTAAATCCATGCCAGGTGAGGGGGCTAGCGCGGCGGCAGTCACTGCCTTCGCTAGCCCCATCTACCTGCAGTTACGTTCTAAATGAACGGACTTTGCTCCGTGTGTGGGCAATTCCATTCATTTTCAAAAGTCCCGCAGACTTTTTCCTGCGGATTGTCCGCCGGAGAAGTCTGGGCGTTTGTGGAAGTCACATGCTCGGAAAGTCCGGCGAAGCCCCGCTGGAAAGTCCGGTTTGTCCGCCGTCAGGTTTGTCCGCCGGACTAGGTCCGGCGGCCAAAGTCTGATCGTGTGTACGAGGCATTAGTGAAGAAATAAGGAAATTAATGGCTTCCCAAAAGGCAAATGGTAAGAGTGGCAACACAACTGTGATCATGTTGCCACAATGCATGGAAATGGCAAGATCTACCAAGTATAATTAAAAAATTAACAGATGGATTGTAGCAATATCTCAATCTCAATTTCAATCCTTCTAGTATGGTGTAGATCCAGTAATAAACAGTTTGTTAAATACGTGCAATATTAAAGTAGATTTAATTCATTCTTGTCTTGAATATGCATATTTATAAAGTCACTGAAAGGTCTGCTGTAGATGATATACATTTATGTAAAAGCACATAAACTTGTAAAAAATCCTTAAACGCTAAGGTTAAAAAATAAATAAAAAAATTTGCATTAATCAGCTTACACATGCTGCTAGTGTTTTTATAGCAGAAGGAAGCTTCTGACATCACTCAGTCATGTAGGACAAAAAAAGGGCAATCAAATCTAAGAAGGATATACCAACTACTGAGAACGCATGATGAAAACGGTACTGTAAGTAAATACTGAGGATGAAGAGTCTGTCCAGGATTTCATGATATGCTGGACTAATCATGAAATCTAACGCATCAGTGATTGGCATGGGCAATTCAGACACTTTCCTCCAGTCTTCACAGACATTGCCCTGTGGAGTTCAAAAGCTGCGTACATCAACCCCCTCTCTTTTATAGCAAACGCAATATAGATATAGCCCACCCAAGATGCATTATAGGTCATATATACTGGGATATTTATACACTTGGGATATTGTGTATCGGTGGCACAAAACTGGGGGGGTAATTACATTGTTTACAATTTTCCTAATATGTTTAACCTTCTTAGCGGTATTCCCAAGTGTGGCTCGGGGTGAATTTTCCATACCAAAAGTGGTAACCCTGAGCCACACTCGGGATCGTATCGCAGTATCCAGGGAAAGTTACTTACCTTGTCCCCAGGATCCTGCTATGCCCCCCCCCCCCCGCTGTGTGTGGTGGCTGTGTCTTTCGCCCAATGTACTGTATGCCGGGCTCTGTTCCCTGCGAGCGACCCACGGGGACAGAGCCTGGCGGGAAATTAAAAAAGTGCATAAAACATAACATATGCAGTACAATGTAATCTTACAGATTACATTACTGTATCCAATTATTTTACATCACTTTTGTCCCTAGAGCTTTGTCCAACATGCAGTTTTATATTATATATACAGTTTTTTCTGCCTGTAAACTTGAGAATGTCCATAGCAATCAAAAAGTGTCCCTTTACGTCGAAAGTGGTTTTAGACCAGCTAGAGAACAGCGAAAATGAATTAGAAAACTTGCAGAATTGAGTGATAGTGATTTGTGGGGAAATTCGTCATCAGACACTGAAAGTGACGACAGCGACAATTCTGGGACTGAGCAAATTTCTGTGTTTTTGAGTTGATTACATTTTATTATTATTACTGTATATACTCGACTATAAGCCGAGTTTTTCAGCACATTTTTTTGTGCTGAAAATTCCCCCCTCGGCTTATACTCGAGTCAAGCATTTTTCTGCTGCAGAAAATGACATTTTCCGAACCGAATTTGGTGCCACTTGGTGCTAGGAACCCCAAATTTGGTGTGCAAACCCAGTGGAACTAGCACTACAACATATCCAAGCTAGCTGGGGTTCCCACCACTAAGTGGCCCCGAGATACGGGGCCCCAAAGTCAGTTCAGAAAATGTCATTCTCTGCTGCAGAATAGTGCTTGACATTTTCCGAACCAACTTTGGGGCCCCGTATCTTGGGGCCACTTAGTGGTGGGAACCCCAGCTTTGGATATGTTGTAGTGATAGTTCCACTGGGTTTACACACCAAATTTCTGTGTCCATCTGCAGCAATGTCATTTTGGGACCCATTGGGTCCAGAAACCCCAAAATTTGGCTACAGCCAGGGGGCATCTAGGAACCCTTAACTACCGAGTTTGAAGTTCGGGGGACCTATGGCTGCAAATGGGCACAGTGAGGCTGCAAATGGGCACAGTGAGGCTGTAAATGGGCACAGTGAGGCTGCAAATGGGCATTGTTGACTGTTTTTTTTGCACTTACAGTATCTGCGCATTTCTCACCCTAGGCTTATACTCGAGTCAATAAGTTTTCCCATTTTTTTGTGGTAAAATTAGGTGCCTTGGCTTATATTCGGGTTGGCTTATACTTGAGTATATACAGTATTTGTTATAATTATTTGTAGTTATTTATTATATTATAATTTATGATTTTGTGTTTCAAACTTTATCATACCCGGGATGTCTACTAGACTCTTGTTTGGACAGATTTAAGTGAGTTATTCATAAGAATTACAGGCCTACAATATAAAACGCCAAATTTCCATGCGAAACAATGTACCGCTTTCAGCAACAAAAATCTGACATAATCATACCGCCAGGGAGGTTAATATTCACCTTAGCCATTTTTTTTATAAATAAAACATTGTGTTTTGATAAATTAACTGAGCTAAAAAACGTCCTTTGTTTTACTGTTTGCGGAGATGTTGAAGGAATCAGAGCTACAAATGAAAACATCAGAATGAGCATTGATTTTTATATGGTCATGTTGTCAGTTTGATTTGGTTTGCCACCTACCAAAGGTTTCATTGCCTTCTAGTCCTGAAGTGATATCGGGGGTGGGAGGAGGAGGAGAGAGAAATGGAAGTGATGGAACTGAGCATCAAACGTTCATTAAATGACTAATTGGACCAGGACGGTGGATTCACCTTCAGGGCAGCTACAGAAAACTCATCTGAGCTCTGTTTGTGATGTTGAGCGGAACTTTCTGACAAGCAGCAAGCAACACTTTTAAGACTGATGTTTCAGCTTACCATTAAAAGATTAAAGTGTAACAAGCTCTGACACTTTCGGTTGGTAACCTTTTTAGCCTTAGGGAAAAAAAAAAAAAAAAAAACCTCTCCTTCCTGAAACAAATTGATAACAATATAATTGTAGCTTTGTTGATCTACACCCTACCCTTAACCCCATACTGTAAAAGCAAAACAGTTAACAATAGATTTAAAAAAAAAAAAAAAAACATGCTATTTTTTTTTTCTTGTTGTCAATCCAGTGAGTTTTGAAGCTTACAGCATTGCTAGTTTCCCCTCGGGTCCATAGTAATGTGAATTGTCTTTATCCAAGTGCCTAACAAATCACTGTCATATAACGGCAGTCGACCTTTCTTTTCAATCTATGCACTTTTCAGGAGTTATAAATCAGTTGACTTTCAAGCTCGATGAGATGGCATATGCCCTGGTTTGAAGAACAGATGGAAGCTTGGGAGAAATGGTTTCTGCAGGCCTAATACAAGCAGCACTTCTCCATAAAAGTGAACCATTCGCACCGATTTCCCACATAAATTATACAGGCAGGGCGCATCAGCCCATTCAGCAGAACATCTTTCATCTAGCTTTCGGAGGTCATTTAGAAAATTTAAATTAAAGATATTTTTAATATATGACTGCATTTCCATTCTGTATATTTCCGAGAGTCTGCAATTTATATAAAAAAAAAGACGTCTTTAATTGTGTCTGGATCCAAAAAAGGAAGCAATAAATTACATGCTGCACTATTCAAGATTTCTAAAAAATTTGTGATAAGCCGTAGCTATTAATTGATGACAGGGACATTTGCAATTCTATTGTGTCAGCTTCACAGTATAGGAGGTGGTAAGCCTCTCATTGTCTTTTGCAGCTTTCTTTTACAATAGTATGGAAATGTATCTGGATATTCATATGAAGGTAACTGTAGAAAAGGCTACAGTACTAATATATCTTCTCTATAGGATACATTTTCATTCCATTGAAAAAAAACTAGCATGCAGGCATAGTAAAATTGGTGAACAGAATAGAAAATATAATAAATACCTCATCTCTCCAAGATATTGTAATACATAAAAAAAGACAAAACACGTGCATATATTCCCACACATACATAAAGTAAATGCACAAATACTGAATAGGAACAGCAATTTTAATTTTCCTATCTTAAAATATAGAAAAATATGCAGAATTTTTATGTATGAAAGCAGGGACAGCACTACCAGTTTTATGGTATGGTAATTAAGGTAATTATGCCACATACATTATACCAAAGTACTCAAAGTGAAAATGTAGGCAGACAAGAACCCTGTGTATTGCTCTTATATACAGCGGAAGCTTGGATTGCGAGTAACGCAGTTAATGAGCGTTTCGCAATACGAGCACTGTATTTTTAAAAATCGTAACTCGGTTTGCGAGTGTTGTCTCGCAAAACGAGCATGATTCAGGCCAAAGCGATGTGCAGTACCGCGTTTGGCCTGAGATGGGGGGGGGGGGGGGGCGCCAGAGCCGAACATCGCTGATCAGCGCCGTTCGGAAATGCACGGAAAGGCCCGAGGACAGCTCTGCTGACCTCTGCAAATCTCGGAAACAAAGTCTTTCTGAGGTTTGCCTAAGTCAGCCGAGGTGTCCTCTGGCCTTTTCGGCCGTTTCCGAGGCTCTCCGGTGCCCCCCGGCTCTGGCCGCATGCGGTATTGCATGCCATTGAAGTCAATGTGGAACAAATTATTTTCGTTTCCATTGACTATATTGGGGTAACTCGCTTTGATATGCGAGTACTTTGGATTACGAACATTCTCCTGGAACGGATTATGCTCATAATCCGAGGTTACACTGTTTTCATAAAGAATGAATAATTATTAACCACTTCAATATCAGGCACTTTCACCCCCTTCCTGCCAATGATGATTGCACGGTCATGCAACACTGTACCCATATGAAAATGTTATCATTTTTTTCACACAAATGGTGCTTATCTTTGGTATTACGTAATCACCACTCCATTATAATTTTTTTGCTAAATAAACAAAGAAAGACCAACATTTTTTAAAAAACAAAGTTTTTCTTTGTTTCTGTTATAAAATTTTGCAAATAAATAGTATTCCATGTATAAATACATGAAATGCTGCGCCTAAAATTAGTAAAAACTAATACGTGATAAAAAATATATATAACGGGTGCAAAGGGGCAATATTGAAACCAATAACTAATTGATAAATAAACAGTGAGAACTTAATTAATCAAGCGCACAATTATGTAACCATCAAAAATGTCCATAATATACATGTATAATCAAATCTTCTTGTGTATGCTCCAACACCGTGAATAATAAAGTGCAAAAGTGCTTCAAAAATCTTGCTTATAAAAGTGCTTCACCCCAAGTGATAATGAAATGTGCTCACCAGATAGCCTCGGCCACAAAGTGACCATAAAGAATGTATTATATAGAGAGAAATCCTCGTTTCAATGGTATATCTCCTTCAAGTATCTCATTCCAATCAAACAATCATGTGTAGAGGAATTATGTGTAGAGGAAGCTGCGTCCAAATCCAATATGCAGATTATAAACGTAGGTATCTTCACCTTACTGTATATATTCTCCACTGCATATAATCAACTTGCATCAAGTATGTCTGTAAAATGACTAAACCACAAAGAGCCACAGAAGGCAGGATATAGTGTGATACTGCTTAAAATGTATTGCTTAAGGTTAGCACTTACATAGTCCAGCATAGGATCAAAAACAATCCGCTCAAGGGAAAGCAGAAATCGGTCGGATGCCGCTAAGTGACTCGCGGGGTGCGCAATGTGTCTCATCTATCCAGACGGAAGTAAAGGGCTCCTATTGTTGTGAGTGTCAGGCCTTGCTTCTATGCATTTCACGCTAGAGCGCGTCATCAGGAAGTGAGTACTAAAGTACTCACTTCTTTAGTACACAGTACTAAAAATCGCAGATCGCTGCCATTACTAGTAAAAAAAAAATAATAATAGTAAAAATGCCATAAATCTTTCCCATAGTTTGTAGACACTATAACTTTTGCGCAAACCAATCAATATACACTTATTGCAATTTTTTTTTACAAAAAAATATGTAGAAGAATACATATTGGCCTACAATGGTCCCAAAAAAGTGTCAAAAGTGTTGGATCTGTCCGTCGCAATGTCGCAGTACTTCTAAAAATCGCAGATCACTGCCATTACTAGTAAAAAAAAAAATAATAATAATAAAAATGGCGTAAATATGCCATAAATCTTTCCCATAGTTTGTAGACACTATAACTTTTGTGCAAACCAATCAATATAGGCTTATTGCAATTTTTTTACCAAAAATTTGTAGAAAAATATATATTGCCCTAAACCGATGAAGGATTTTTTTTATATCTTTTTTTAGGATATTTAATATAGCAAAAAGTAATGAAATATTGCTTTTTTTCAAAATTGTCACTCTTTTTTTGTTTATTGTGATTTTTTTTTACCAGAAATTTGTAGAAGAATATATATGGCCTAAACTGATGAAGACTTTTTTTTTTTAATTTGGGGATATTTATTATAGCAAAGTATAAAATATGTTTTTTTTTTTTTGAAAATTGTCGCTCTTTTTTTGTTTATAGCGTAAAAAAAATAAAAACCGCAAATACCACCAAAAGAAAGCTCTATTTATGGGTAAAAAAGGACGTAAATATCATTTTGGTACAGCATTGCATGACTGCACAATTGTCAGTTAAATCAATGCAGTACCAAATTGTGCTCTGGTCAGGAAGGGGGTAAAATCTTCTTAAGTGGTTAAACATTTTTTTTTCATGATTTGTTTTTTTACATATGCTCACCAGTGCAAAATTGCATCATCATATAACCAGTGTGGCAGTGATCAGTGACACTGACTGGTGACAGTATGTAAAAAAAAAAAGTATCTTTTTAAAAAAATATATATTTTTATTAAATTTTTAGTACATTTTTTTACTTTTTTTTTTTTAACACACTATGACCAGAGCAATGCAGTGTTACTTGGTTGAAGGAGAGAGCAGAGATATTACCTGGACAGTTATCTGTTGTCTCTTGACTAGCTAATCACGGTTATAATCAAGCAGTTTTCTCTGACTAAAGTGAAGAAACATAATTGGTCAGGATTTGCACAGTGTCTGGAAGGGGTGTGTGGACTGGAAATTACAAATCTTTGGGAAGGTAAGGCTGTTCACATGTATGAATTTCAACGTTGTATTTAGCTGTCTAAATTAAATTTCACATTAAAGAAATAAGAGAAAGCTTTGCAATGAATGTGGTTCAGTCCCTCACACACAACTGGATGATTGCTCACTCATTTGGTAGCAATAGACTGTAAAGTCGTTTAGTAGGATTCTTCTGACTTGGTCACTGTATGCCATTAAAGTAACAGGACTAATCTGAAATGGGCAAAGTAGTTTCAAGGAAATTATTCAGGAAATGGTTTATTACTATTATTATTATTATTATTATTCAGGATTTATATACACTGTAGCACCAAGAGTTTGTAGAGTACTTCACAAAATGGAGGGAGACAGTACAGCTACAATACAATTACAAGTGGAATCAGAGGGTCCTGCTGGTAGGAACTCACAGCTTCACAGCCCCCAAATTTGAGTGTGGCATAGAAATCAGAGAATGGCTGCGTCCATCACAGTCTAGCCACACACATGTTTTGTTTAGTGACAGACACCTTGAGCAGGGTCTTTTATTTGACAGAGACTCACAGAGAAAAAAAAAACCTTGAACCCTCAGAGCTAAGGTCTTCCATGTGGTAACTTATTCATGAGAATAGGACCATGTAAGCTCTGGGAAAAGCAATACTTTTAAACTATGGCACTGTGGAAACCTGCAGGGTTCCCTGGACTTCAAGAAGATCCAAATCACTCAATATTCAAAGAAATAAACTCAAACCACTAATTTTAGGATCTAAAAATGAAGGGAAAACCAAAATGCAAGACAAGACTCTAGTGTTGGCAAAGTTTAAAAAGCAAACACAGTACAAGTAATTGCATTTACAGACAATTTAATTCAAATATAAATCTTTTCTTACAAGTTTATGTGTACACAAATTAGCTTATTTCATACCTGACCCACACCAAATGATCACATTTTCGGCCAGATTACAGTTGCCGTATATTGTTGCAGTTGGCCTAATGTCCCCTTCTACTGATGTATGACATTCTTGTGGTACAGCTGAATGTTTTTGTTTTTTTTGTCATCAGCTGTCTATTGCTTGGATTCTGCAAATGCTGCAGATAGTTTAAAATGTATAGAGGAGATGCCCTGCATTGTCATCTGCTGTTATAAGCCATAGAGGGCACCATTCACTAAAGCAGATCGCATGCGGTATTTAGGTGTCCAGACACATTTTCCCTAAATATCGCATGCGATCCTATAACTGTCAATTCACTATGCCGTTTTGCGGTATTTACAGCAAAACGCAGAAAATGCTTGGTAAATACCACATGAAAAAGTGGTAAACTCATAGAATGAAATAAATAAATGCATGTGGTAATTAAGTAGTGGTCCACGCATGCAGTATTTAACCGCTTCCCGCCCGCCTCACGCAGATATACTGCGGCAGAATGGCTTTAATTGCCTGCCCGTGGGTCTCGCGACCCGGTCGGGAGCTCCGTGACCCCGGCCGCGGGACCAGCGGACCGATCGCCGCTGGTGTCCCGCGATCGGGTCACAGAGCTGAAGAACGGGGAGAGGTTTGTGTAAACAAACCTCTCCCCCGCGCTTCCTACTCTGCCTGTCATTGATCGGCTGTTCCCGGTCATCAGGAAAGCCGATGAATGACGTCAGACGTCAGCCCCGCCCCCTAATGTAAAAAAACACACACACGTCACAGCCCATAACCCCTCCCCTCCCCCTAATGGTTAACTCTTTCACTACAACTGTCATTTATACAGGAATCAATGCATTTAAATAGCATTGATTGCTGTATAAATGACAATGGTCCCAAAAATGTGTCAAAAATGTCTGATGTGTCCGCCATAATGTCGCAGTCACAATAAAAATCGCTGATCGCCGCCATTACTAGTAAAAAAAACAATATTAATAAAAATGCTATAAAACTATCCCCTATTTTGTAAACGCTATAACTTTTGCGCAAACCAATTAATAATCGCTAATTGCGATTTTTTTTACCAAAAATATGTAGAAGAATACGTATCGGCCTAAACTGAGGAAAAAAATGTTTTTTTATATATTTTTGGTGGATATTTATTATAGCAAAAAGCAAAAAATATTGCATTGTTTTCAAAATTGTCGCCCTATTTTTGTTTATAGCGCAAAAAATAAAAACTGCAGGGGCGATCAAATACCACCAAAAGAAAGCTCTATTTGTGGGAAAAAAAGGACGCCAATTTTGTTGGGGAGCCACGTCGCACGACCGTGCAATTGTCAGTTAAATCGACGCAGTGCCGAATCACAAAAAGGGGCCTGGTCCTTTGGCTGCCAATTGGTCCGGGGCTGAAGTGGTTAAGGAGTGTAAAAATATAATAGCCAATTTTTATTAGAAAAAAAAAAGAGAAAAAAAGAAAAATATGGAAATCATTGGGGTTGATTTACTTAAAGTGTAACTAAAGGAAAAACTTTTTTTTCTTTTACTTTTGGATAGAGTGAAGGTGGATTAGAACACGTCAGGCTTTTATTGCTCTGTGTCCCCATTGGTGAGATTCACCCTCTCTATTTGTCCTGTTTACAATTATCACTGAAAGTGAAAGTAAAAGAAAATCACACATTTTGGGTTGTCCCCAGAAAAGTAATAAATGGGACATCTTCCAATGGGACACAGATGGCAAAAAATGTAAAACAAACTGACAGGGGTAAAAGGATTTGCCTATAGTTCTACTTTAAGACAAATAGACTGTGCAATGTGTAAGTTGCTCCAGAGCTTAGTACACGAGGTAAAGATTCACTTTACAAAGAATACTCAATCACATGCAAGGAAAAAACAAAACAGAATTTTTGCTTACACATGATTGGATGATAGAAGTCAGCAGAACTCCCCCTCATTTACTAAGCTCTGGACCAACTTCACTTGCAAAGTGCTCAGTCTATGTGCCTTTAGTAGATCAACCCCATTAGATTTAGTAAATCCACCCCATTACATGTAGTAAAATATACTTATTTTCTCCTGTCATTTTGCCCGATTTTTAGAGACGTTTTGTGAATATACAAACATATACTTAATTTGCGGCAAAAAACAAAAAAATAAAAATAAAAACTCCCAATCACTCCAAACATATTACAATGTACATGCATATCACAATGGTCTTGCAAGAACATATGTCATATGCAGTGTGGATACTTTACTTTAGAGATAATTTCTCACTGACACCATTGATCTTTTTAGCTAGGGGGGGCAATTCTTCCCAGTGACCCCAAGTGTAAGGAGCACTCTTCCCACTGACCATCACACTAATGTATCTTGAGTTGTAAATACAGTCATTTTTTCATGAGACTGGAAAAATATTTCAGGGGTTCCTCTGTGTTGAAAAGGTTGAGAAAGGTTGCTTGAAAGTTTAACTAAAGGCAAAACATTCTTTTCCATTTTGAATAGAGTAATGGAGGCAGTTTTTGTTTTATTTTTTTGTCATTTGTGTGTGTTCCATTGGGGAGATTTAACTTCACTTCCTGTCTCTTTGCCAAAACAGGAAGTGAGAGGAAATCCCTACACATTAAGGGAATCCTTTGGGGTCCCCCAGGTCATCAGAACTGTGTCACCATTGGAAGATTTCCACTCTATTACTTGTCTGGGGACAATCCAATTTTGGGGATTTTCTTTTCATTTCACTTTCAATGATTATGGTAAACAGGACAAATAGAGGGGGTAAATCTTCCTAATGGGGACAGAGATAGCAATAACAAAAACTAAAAACGTTGTCCCTTTAGTTATACATTAACTGCTTGCCGACCAGTGCACAGCGATATACGTCGGCACAATGGCACGGCTGCGCAAATGGGCGTACATTTACGTCCCCTTTAAGACGTGGCCTTGTGGGCATGCACGTATGCCCACTGCGTACTCTGTGACCGGCTCCCGTGGACTCTATGTCCGCCGGTGTCCCGCGATCATGTCACGGAGTGGAAGAACGGGAAGATGTCTATGTAAACAAGGCATTTCCCCATTCTGCCTAGTGACATGACAGAGATCTACTGCTCCCTGTCATCGGAAACAGTGATTGCTGTCATGTCAGTGGTAGCCCATCCCCCCCACAGTTAGAATCACTCCCTAGGACACATTTAACCCCTTGATTGCCCCCTAGTGTTTACCCCATCCCAGCCAGTGTAATTTATACAGTAATCAATGCATTTTTATAGCACTGATCGCTGTATAAATGACAACGGTCCCAAAATAGTGTCAAAGTGTCCGATGTGTCCGCCATAATGTCGCAGTCACAATAAAAATCGCAGATCGCCACCATTACTAATAAAAAAAAATGAATAATAATGCCATAAATATATCCCCTATTTTGTAGACGCTATAACTTTTGTGCAAACCAATCAATATAGGCTTATTGCAATTTTTTTACCAAAAATTTGCAGAAGAATATCTATTGCCCTAAACTGATGAAGGATTTTTTTTATTATAATATATATATATATCTTTTTTGAGGATATTTATTATAGCAAAAAGTAAAAAAATGTTGCTTTTTTTTTTCAAACTTGTCGCTCTTTTTTGTTTATAGTGCAAAAAATAAAAATTACAGAGGTGATCAAATGCCACCAAAAAAAAGCTCTATTTGTGGGGGAAAAAAGTACATCAATTTTATTTGGGCGCAACCTCGCACAACCGTGCAATTGTCAGTTAAATCGGCACAGTGCCATATAGCAAAAAGTGCTCTGGTCAGGAAGGGGGTAACTTCTTCCCGGGGCTGAAGTGGTTAAGTAAATAAGTAAATATGAAATAGCTTTATAAATGTCAAATAATGAAAGAAAATTGTATCAAAGGTCACACACATATATAAATACTCTTCTTGCACCAATTAAAAAAAGACAACACTGTATTTTTTTTTGGTGGAAGAAGAGTATTTATATATGTGTGTGATTTTTTTATACTATTTTCATTCAATATTTGACATTTATAAAGATATTTTGTATTTACTTAAAGAGGAGTGCCCACTAAAATTTTTTTTTTAAAAGTCAGCAGCTCCAAATACTGCAGCTGCTGACTTTTAATAATCGGACACTTACCTGTCCCAGGGTCCAGCGATGTGGGGGAACGAAGCCCCCCCTCGTTCCCCGCTCTGCTCGCGGCGCCGGCATCCTTACTGTGGGCACAGCCGGGCACCCACTGCGCATGCGCGAGCGGCGCTGTGCGCCGTGATACAACACTCAGTCATCTGGGGCCCATGACAGGTCCCAGATGACTGTGCGGCGCCGAGGGGAAGTGATGTCAGTGCCCGGGCACTGAAGGTGGCAGACTACGAGGGACCCCCTAGCAAAAGGCATTTAGAGGTGAGTAAAACATTTTTTTTCCCAATCATTTGTATGTTGATAGTGATATAGTGAATGCCGACTTTTTTTTGCAAAATACTATCCAGTATTTTACCACATTTCCTGCAGCGGTAGATACGGATTTGTGAATGGAGCCCACAGCCAACAGTGCAATCCATGTATACAATATGGATTTTTACACTGTGCCATACAATTGTATTGCTATCATAGCTATTGTACAGCGGTTTAGATTTTTGCTGTCATGGCTTGATTCTACTCAATGTTTTCCATGTTTACCAACAGGGGCTGCCTCACATACAGAGGGCATTGTGATTGTCTTCTGTTTTATTTTAGAACTTTGAGGCTCCCAATTTTAAGGCAATTCTCAGTAATCTACAATGCAAGTGAGGATATGGAACTATAATATAATTATATAATTCTGTCTACCTGAACAGAAAATGAGTACTTACTACAGCACCATGGAATAGGGTTTCTATTTTTCTGGTCCATTATCATTTTATTTCTGGCGCAATTTACACAATTATTAAATGTCTCTCGCTTTCCTGCGTTCCTTGTACATTTTCATTTCCCCCGATTGCCTTGTTTATATAGCCAAACCTGACTTTCCTTTACTCCACATCATCTACTGCAATTTAATTGTCATCCCCGCTACATATTTCCTGTTCACCTTAGTGGCATGCTAGTCTTTTTTATTTCTTATCCATGAACTATCAATTGGCTATTCTACTTTCCTGGAAATTAGAATACATTTTCCTTTACTCTAACATCATTGTTCATACTATGCATTTATGCATTATCTATAAATGTACATTTTCATTTGGTTATCTTTATATGACTCCCTATTTATCTCTGCACTACATGTCATGTGCATATGTCAATTTAACCACTTTAACTCCATTGCTATATTCCTGTTAATTCAATCTTTGCTGGTAGTTTTTTTAAATTCAACAGGAATATTTTTTATTGTATCCGATTTATTCATTAATATTAATGATTGTAGCTGCAAACATCCAGATACTCATTTTTTACATTCACTTAAAAATTGCTTATTATGATTATTATGATAGTTATTAGCTTCATCATTATTGTAAATGTACCTTTATTGCAGAATACTTTGCATGGATTATTGATTATGAAACTTTTGAAAGTGTACAGCCTGGGTGCTTGCTTGTTATTAATATTCATGTTGTTTAAGGAATTCTATGGACACAGCATGTACTTACATTTAAAAAAATAAGCATTGTAACTAATAAAAACAATAGTTATTGTTGACAATCTAAAAGCTTACTTGAAAAATCTTCTTTCATGCTGCAAGTGCTGCTTTCTCTGCTGGTTATCTCATTTTGTAAGTTTCTGGATTCCCTGCATGCTTTGCAGTTTCTCCACTGCTGTTTACTTTTGATTTCTAAGAACTACATATGTCACGTTGCCTTGCTGCCTGTGTTCTGTCACAATAGCCAATTCATCGAGATCTCCAATCACGTCACTTCCTGTTACTGTAAAGCATCTGTAACGGAAGATTTAGACTAATTGCTGCGTTGACACAACACCGGCAACCATATGCACTCCGGTACAGGAGATTATGAGCGGACATTGTTAGTTCGCCCAATACTAACCAACTGAGGCAGCGACAACTTTTTCCTCTTTAACCGTTGTTCTGTCAAAACAGCAAACTCTTCGTGTACCGGAGTGTACCAGAGTGTCGTGTTGCCGGTGTTGTTTCACCCCCACCACAAATACATGCCTGAAGGGACCGCTCCCGCCACAACCTCAGACCCCAGTTTGAGGACAAACGAGAGGATTCTAAGATGGCTGCCGCGGCCCAGCCACGTGACCAGATCACAGATGGACACTCTGAACAGAGGCAAGTGCTGACCCCAGCAACCATTTCCTTCACCCCACCAATGACAAGCGGTAATCCCCACAACCAAACCCCTTCACCAGCCTCAACATTATCACTCATAGAGCGCAACACAGAGAACTATGGGCTGTCCCCTGTGGGAGTAACCCTGCACGCCCAGATCCCCTATCCTCCACAGGGGGTCTGGCTTCAGATACTGATATCAATGCAAATGATCTGTTTACCAGGCTTGCAGAGCTGTTAGACAGAGGCCTTGCACAAACAGCTGAAAAAAATCACAGGAGACATTCGATCTGATTACCAAAACCTGGGTTCCAGAATGGAAGCAATTTAAAGTAAATTGGATATCACGGTATCCAGAGCTAACCAGAACACGGACATGTTCTCCAAGACCAGCTTGACATAGCTCTTTCAAGGATCGATGATCTTGAAAATCGTTCGAGGAGGCATAACTTCAGGATCAGAGGCCTTCCAGAATCCATTACGGATATTCCCAAGACGGTGCAGGATCTCATTAAAAATCTGATCCCCTCACATAAACTGGAGTTGGACCAGGCACACAGATCTTTGGGCCCACCCAGGAAAGATGGATCCCCAAGAGATGTGGTAGTGAAACCTCACTACTACGCAATTAAGGAAGAAATTATAAAAAGATCCTGGCAGCAATCTCAGCTGATGTTCCAAGGTCATGCAATTCAAATCTTTGCAGACATTTCACCCTCCACAATTCCAATTTTATTATTTTAAGGCTCGTTAGTTAGCGGCCTATTGGTTGTGATCCATCTCATAGCTATTTGCATTGTTTCTTTAGTTAGGGGATCGGCTGCGGCCAGCACAGTTGCAGTGTGCTTCATCCTACCATCCGGACACGGTCCTCCCATTAATGATTGGTAGGCTTCGAGTCCAAGTTGAGGGCTTGGAAAAAGTCATGGATTTACATGATTGGAGCAAACTTTCTCCCTCCTTTCAGTTTAGGCTTGCATTTGGCCTGTTTGTGCTCATCTCTCTTTTACCTCTCTACTCTTACGCTAACTATTTTTCTTTTCCAGACGGTCTACGGACGCCTCCTCCCCAAGACATTACTCCAAGGATCCTAGTACCCACTCGACCTTGCTACTGTCCCCTGAGGACACTCTAAGTCAAGGTATGTGACAATGGATTTGATATCTGCCTAACCTTCTTGCTCCATGGCCTGTGACACAGCACTCACCCCCCCCCCCCTCTGAATAGTCTCCCATAACATGCAGGGTCTAAACGCCCCAATAAAAAAGGGAAAGTCTTTCATGCCTTCCATTCCCAATAAATAGATGTCGTTTTGCTGCAGGAAACCCATTTCCCAAAACGGCACACCCACTCCTTTCTCCATGCGCATTATCCTCTGTTTTTTTCTAGCAAATGCTGAGGACAAAACAAGGGTTGCCATTTTATTCTCTAAAAATTGTAAATTTTCACAACAGGAACAGGGAGACCCAGGGGGAAGATTCATCCTAATTAAGGGGGTTAAAGATGAACACTTATACTCCTTTGTATCATATTATGCTCCGAACCGGGCCCAGCCTAATCTCTTTCAGACAATGCTACAAACTCTGGGACCACTAGTGGAAGGTACCATGGTTTTCGGAAGTGACTCAAATATGGCCTTTGACCAAGGGCTAGATAAAACCAAGCCCCTGAATTCACAACTCATTTGCCCCTCTAAGGGAAGCTCCAAAATAGCCAAACTAATCTTTCAACAAGACATAGCGGACATATGGTAGGAGTTGAACTACACTATACGCACTTTTCGAACCCACATCAATTATACACCAGAATAGACCATATTTTCCTTTCCACGTCCCATATCCCCTTAGCTTTTAAATCCTCCATTAAGGACACAGTATGGTCGGAACACTCCAAGGTCCTATTCTCACTGCACAGAAACTTAACAAGACCGAACCTCTCCCATTGAAGACTCAACTAATCAATTATAAGCAACCCCAGTAGTGGAACTGGAACAAGCTTTAAAAGAATACTTCCTCCTCAATGATGTGGAGGGAATCGCGGCAGAGACGAGTGTGGGCAGCACACAAAGCGACAATCTGAGGCAGGTTTATTCAACTAGCGACCCAGTTAAAAAGGGAAAGACTAGCAGATATAGAATAACTTGAGAAAGAATTTGCCTGTTTGCGAACGCAGCATAAAAAAGACCCAACAAAGGTCCCTATTTCACAAATGGACGCGCCTCGTCTAGCCTTAAATCTAGCGCTTCTGATTAAAGCAGAAAGGAGCATTAGATGAAGTGGGGCTAAATTTTACCAGCAACAAGATAACACCAATGCTAGCTTCAAAACTGTCCCTGAAAACTCACTCGGTCACACTACAGAAAATTTGGATGCAAGGCGGTACCCCCTACGCAATTGCAAACCTTACAAGCTTTCTATACTGATCTATATAAGGCAGACACAAACATCGACATATCCAAAATAAATTTGTTCCTGGACAACCTTCCACTTCCAACTTTAGGGGAGGGCCACAGAGACAGACTATAGGCTCTCATCACAACTAAGTATTGGAAGTCATCGAAAATCTGAAAGGGGGCTCTGTCCCAGGTACAGGTGGCTTTTCTGTTCCCTACTATTTGGAAGCATTCTGGCCCCAATTCTAGTTAGATTATTTAACTCTAAAAGGAAGGGTGACCCATTAGATAACCAGCTAAATTTGGCATTCATCCTAGTTATTCCTAAACCAGATAAAGACACAGGGCGGTGGGGAACTACAGACCCATTTCACTGATCAACAACGATATGAATATCCTGACCAAAATCCTTGCAAAAAAGGGTTGCCAACTTTATCAGTCTATACACAAGGACCAAGTAGGCTTTATACCTGGAAGACAATACCCAAATCAGGTGAGAAGAGCCATAGATATAGCCTTAATCATCCTAAAATCAGGCTGGGATGGAGGCCTTTGCCAAGAAGGAATGCTCCTATCACTTGATCTCTAGAAGGCCTTTGACTCGGTCTCCTGGACTTACAAGGGCGATCCCTCCTAAGAGATTCAAATACCCATGAGCCTATATTTTATTTACATCTTCTGAATTTTCTTAATCCCTTCTTATGTAATAAACTAACTGGGATACTACACTTAGTTGGCGCATCCTTCCCTCTCTGCTTTGCTTCCTTTGGTTTTTCAAAGAGCCGCCGCAACTATTACAGAAACAGTGACATTCATGGACCTGTCCTTACCCTGATCTACTGATCTTCTTAAAAAAAAATTTGCTGGCTGGACTATACACTATAATTCTATGCGCCAGTATCTGTTCCCTCTATATATACAAAATACACTCGCATTATTTTTGATAATACAGTGCACCACAATACACAGAGTATCCATATCTGTGGTGAGCTATATCGCAGGCCCCTTTTTTTTTTTTTTACTGTATATGTGTGTTGGAGTGTGAGAAATTTGGCTTTGCTCAGTTATGTTTTAGAGAGTCCCCTTTTAAAGTAGTCTCACAGCTGCTTTCTCACAAGAATACGAATAGTTAATGGGCAGGCTAAATGTACCAAGTTGATTGATCAATCAACTTGGGTACAATCAGCCTGCCAGATTCTCTTGTGATTATCGCTAGCGGCTGCTATAGCCACTAGCATTAATCACTGTCTTCACCTGGCGGGGATGGCTTCCCCCCTGCCCACCCCCACCGGTAGCAGACAATTGCTCGGTAGGAGGTATTCCCCTATCAGCACTGTCTGTGTTGATGGGGGAATCGTGCACATTTTTTTTTCAGTAACCCGTGGTTGCAGGAAAGAAATTTGCACTGTGTATTGACCATACACAGGCCATACACGGTGCAAATTTAGTCTTCCGAGCACTCAGCCAGCTGTGACCTTGCTAGGCATAAAGATGTGTTCTATCTCTGCTAATTGACACATGATCTAACCTCATCTCTTAACTGCATGAAAGTCTTTGTTGATCAAATAATAAACTGTATAAACTATATGTATAATAAACTTTAGGTTAGCATACAGCAGACAGTAAACTATAACAGGGTGCCGTTCAGAATGGTTGAAAATGTAATGCAATGCACATACCCATGTGTTTTGCTAATGCATGTTAAAAAAAAAAAATCACATTTTAATCTGCATTATTACAATGTAGGTGAGAATCCAATCTCCAATCTCTCAGGGAACAAAAGGCTCAGTAAAATATAAAGTTACAAATAACAATTGAACATAAACTATAATGTACAATGACTTTAGTTACTGCACCTTGCTTTTAGCACACAATGTATTAAAAAAGCCAGTCATTATTTCATGGAGCTATTTTCCCTTTTTTTTAAACCTCTTGCCACCCACATAAATCATAAGTGTGGCAGCAAAGAGGGCGGATTTAACCCCCATGATCCACATATACTGTACGAGTCTATGGGCAGCACAGGTTTCTGTACTGACAGCGTACTAGCTCGGTGAAAAAGCTGTCAAAGATAGCTTTTGGTCTCTATTAATGATCAGGAACTGGCAGGACTGGCTCCCGATCATGTGACCACTATGACAGCCAATAGCTCTGTGGATTCTAGCTGCATAAAAAAATAAGAAGACCGCTATGCACAGGATATGGATTAATACAATCCAGTTGCAAAACTCTACTGGAACAATGACAATGAAGCATGACCATGTTAGTTACCCAGTGGCTTAGTCTTCCATTTATATGAACTTGTTGTGATACTCTCACCAGTGATGTACCTCTCACTTTTTCTACGTCTAATTTCAGCTTATAAAATAAGCCAACAACTGCAATATAAGCTGAATGATTCATTTATTTTTGTGTGGGCTGTATTTTGAAATGATGAAATATGGCAGCTGTTACTGCTGACATTGGGGGTTATTTACTAAAGGCAAATCCACTTTGCACTGCAAGTGCACTTGGAAGTGCAGTCACTGTAGATCTGAGGGTGACAAGCAAGGAAAATAAAAATCAGCATTGATTGGATGATAAAAACAGCAGAGCTTCCCACATTTCAGATCTTCCCCTCAGATCTACAGCAACTGCACTTGCAGTGCAAAGTGGATTTGCCTTTAGTAAATCAACCCCAAAGTCTATTACCTAGTGAGTCTTGGACCTAAAACAAGCATAAAGCAAGAGAAGTGTGAGAAAACCTGATATACATTAGGAATAGGATTGAAACACTTGAGCTTGCACAAAATAAGTCAACAATGGCAGCCCTGTCCACACAGGATAAAAAATGTTTTACAAATGTACACAAACATGTTTTCTTAGCTAAACAACTAATATTCTTGATCGATAGAAAAAAAAAAAAAAAAAAAAGAGAGAGATTGAAAGAAAACTTTTGTTCAATACGTAGTTTTCTTCATTTTCCTGCTGTTGACAGTCACAATGTCACAAATATTCCATAATGCAGTGTTTTTGTAGCATCATACTGTGTTTTCAGTTTTTATTCATGCAATTGGTACATCAAGGGAAATATGCTTCCAAGCAATTATGGAAAATACAGCTTGGTTTGATATTTGGAAAAATAGCTGCATAATCATCCCTTCAACTTTGCTGGAGGGGTTTAGACTAAATCTAAGATGTCTGTATAAAACATTTTTCATTACTCACTGCTATAGTACATCTCTCCATGTAGGTTGCTTAATGAACTCCTAAAGCTTTGCTTGAGAGGTTTGTTACAAAATTTAGCACCTTATGCATGTGTAAAAATCCATCTTCATTGAAAGTATCAGTATCTGCAGTATTCTTTAAATGTTTCCCTTCAGTAGAATGTATTTAGACTGCTAAATACACTTGGTACTAAAAAAAAGGCTCCTCTCTAGATATACTGCACTAATGGACTGTGTTCTGCAATCCCTCGGCTGTATATTGTATTGCCATTTATTTACAAGGTAAACATATCATATTTAAATTGAGCTCTCTAATATGAGCAGATGGAAGATTAAGAGTTATATTTATAAATTTAAGTAATCTGGAGATTGAAGACAGACATGAACAAAATACATAAAAATAGAAAGATTAAATGTCAAAACTCTGCTGTGCTTACAGGTTTAATCAGCCACTGAGCAAAGAGCTTAATTGCATACAATATATATATATTCAAGTAAATACATTCAATTGATGCTAATATGCTAAAAGCATGATATGTAGAATTAAAACATCAAGCTACTGAAAAAAGCATCAAAGCTTCTAGTGTGCCCTCCATTTGTTGGATGGCTATTTTTTCATGTATTAACTGATAGTTATAATAGGGGTTTTCTTATATCTGTACTCAATGGTAAACATAAAGCTGTTTATAAAAAGGAGAAAACACTACAGGGTGCCTCCAAACGGTGGCTTGAGAAAAACAATTGATTGGACCCTGACTGCTATTGTTGTTCTTGTGACAAAATTGTCCTTGCTTCAGGTTGTGACTGCCCCATTAAGCCAGCAAGACTGTGATCTATTCTAGCATCTCTGTAGAATTTGAAGTCTTTGGTCTGCATTAAGCTTACCAGACATGGCTTGAATTTTGGCAAATTTCTATTGAATCAGCCATGGTTGGCTCTGTTGGCACCACCTAGCTCCAAAAACTTTAAGAACTTGAAAGACTGAGTGAGCTGGATGGAAAATTGTCAGTCAAACAGTGAACGCATACAAACAGATACAGTCACTGTTTGGGTATTCAAAAAGCTGTCAAAGCTGCTTCAATACAATAGCTTCCAAACCAGCTGCTGGCAAGGCCTGTGCTTGTAATTACACTGGAAGAAATAACAATATATCAAGCATTATCTGATTGCTGCAAATATGTGAGCAATCAGGATTATCTCCACTCATAGCATGTGGTTTTATTTACATTGTGTTTTGTGCAATTTAGCAATAATTAGGGCATTTTGAGGCAGAAACATGTTAGAGTATTGCTTTTAATGCTGTTACAAGAAAGGAATGATTTAGAGGGTTTCTTAGAGGGTTGTATGGGTTATGCTGTGCTGAATACCTGCTTAACCTCCTGGAACCGGCCACAAGCAAATATGCTGCCTCTTGGAAGGTGGGCCTTGGCACTGAGCGGCTGCATAATTGCGTGCATTAGTGAAAATACAGCCCATCACATGATCACAAACTCCACCCCGCCTCCTGGCATCTCTATGCATCTCATTTCACTGGCTACTTCAAGGACAATCAATTCCTGATGAAGGGTGTGTTTTTGGATCCCCCGAAACTTGTTGGATACTCTTTGGACTGACCCTCAGAGTTTAAAAGGAATAAAGTTGTATCTGGACCTTTTAGCATTGGTGTGCCATTTCAACTTCCATTTGTGTTACATTACACTACAAGCCAAGGAGTCTGTGAAGATCCACTGTTGTGTAGAATCTGCCTGCCAGGAACCATGTTATTCATAACATCAATACTTACACTAAGATAACTTTACAAGTCTAGTGCTATTTTTACATTTTTCTCAATATAACAGATGGCAGCAGAGATTCCTCCATCCATGTTGTTTATTCTATTTTGTAAAGAAATCTATTAGGTTTCTATAGTTCAGTCTCAGGAAATCTATGTGTGTATGCCTAGCATTACTCTACTGAACACTATCAGGCTCATTCAAGAAAGACAGGGAAAGGGAAATGATGGAGAGCTGGGCAGCTGAAGTTTTAGGCCTGAAATACAATAATGGCATTGCCAGAGCCATAGCCAGCGTTTTTAACATTAAGAGCTACCTGCAAGAGTCTTGGCTTTCATAAGCCACTGCCATTTAATACCAATGTACAAAAAGGGTAGAAACTCTTTAGAATGGAATATATCATTGTATCCTATCACTTTATAACTTTCCAAAATGTCAGCATGAAATTGTTTACCAACTTTGCTTTTTGTATTGACATTGCTTCCTTATTTTTATACATACTGAAATTGTACATTGTATGATATTGTACCTTGAATTTAATTTTACTCCCCATACTCTCATCTATCTGCTAATGGTGGGAAGTCTCCCCAAGGCACAATCTCACCTCAGCTTTTTGAAGGCATGGCCCTTCTTATTCTTTAGACTAGTATTTCTCCATAATGTCCGCAAGTTCCAACACCGGGCCATGATTTGCAGATAACTTCACGTAAGCACAGATGGAATAATTAGTGTCTCAGCAATATTGTATAGTTGCTCGTGTGTCTATCCAAAACCATAAATTGTGGTAAAATTTGAGGACATATTTGGGAAACACTGCCAAGATACCAAGTAGTGTAATAAAATGAATGAGAATAAATATTTTTAACGATGTATTTATAGGTCTTCCAGCAACATACTTTAATAAAATGTGAGAAATGTATGTCTCCAATAGCAAATTATCAAAGCTGCTCTATAAAAAAGTCACTTAATATTTGATTGGTTGCTCATGATGCATGTAAAAGAGATTTTTTTTTAACATTCATTATAGTTGAAGAATATAACTGAAAGCTGAAACTTAGGCAATGGCTAAGAACACAATAGAAATAGATATATGAGTAGTGCTTTACCTGCCAAAAGAAAGCTGTCCATAGATGAGTAGTTTTTTTTATTTGTTTTTTTTAGCTGAATAAAAAAAACAAAAAAAAAACAAAAACAAAAAACTGATTCCTCCATCCACAAAAGTTAAGTGGATGGAGGAATTTAGAGAAGAGAATGCTGCAAATAAACAGGTACAATTTATGTAGGATGATATGATTCATCTCTGTGTATCACCTGAGGACAGTCCCTGGGTAAGGGTTTACAACCACTTTCAGTAACAGCACTGTAGCAGGACCTGGACAAACTTCCAGCTTGCTTAATAAGTCCCGGTTCACACTAGCGCGATGCGAGAACCAGCGCTATTCCAATGGCAGTACCCACATTGCATAGCATACTCATTAGAATGTGCCACTTGCTGTCCACTCTATCACATCGGGGTTGACCGCTCCATATGTTTGGATCTGTCCTAGTTGCTATGACATTTGTACTTGAGGCACAGCCCATTTTGAAGGTATTTCCACATCTTCTCTTTTTCTCCATCGTTTTTAATTTTTCTTGCCTCCCTGCTTTCTGGATAGTTGAGCACATGCTTTTTAAATGTGACATACAATGCAAAGTTTATATATATGCATTGTTTTGAATTTTAACTCTGATATATCTCATTTCAGATAGTGAGATTTATTGTTGCTCTCTCTTGTTACATCTTTGAACCTTTTTACGTGTCCTGAGGAAACCTTTATGGCGAAACGCGTAGACGCGACGCACAAGGGCTCAATGTACAAATTATATAATTTCATATGATTTTTATATTGTTTTGAACACTGTTATGATATCGTATTTTTCAATAAAATAAATATTTTTTTCTACTTTCCTATTTGCTTCCATGCCTTAAAAGTCCGACCTGTTGATATCTTTTTGGTATTTTCTTTATTTTCCCACATTGCATAGGACTCGCAGGCAGTTCACACTGCCCTATGCAAACCACTGTGGGTGTCAATAGAAATTTAATGACACCCCAGATTGGTTCGCATATCGTAGTGTGAACTGTCAGATGGTGCAGGAATTGGATCGCATGGGTGTGAAAACCCATGCAATCTGATTCCAGGGCAAACCAAAAAAAGGGTCGTGCAAATGTGATGCAAATTCAGGAATACAATCTGAATTCACATCACACAGACATCGCATGTAATCTGCACAGCAGTGTGGTGCGAATCACGTATGTAATATCATGTAATGTCTAACATCACACCAGTGTAAACCCAGCCTAAGGCTACTTTCACACTGGAGCGGTGGGGGCGCTGGCGGTAAAGCGGCGCTATATTTAGCGCCGCCTTACCGGCGTTTTAGCGGCGCATTTCGGCCGCTAGCTGAGTGGTTTTACCCCCGGGAGCGGCCGAAAAAGGGTCAATACCGCCCGCAAACCGCCGCTGCAGCGGCGTTTTGCGGGCGGGTTCGGCGCGCTGCCCCATTGTTTTCAATGGGACCGGGCGCTATAGGAGCGGTAAATATACCGCTCCTATAGCGAGCCAAAGATGCGGCTTGCAGGACATTTTCCAGCATCCTGCAAGCGCACCGCTTCAGTGTGAAAGCCCTCGGGCTTTCACACTGAAGACACAGCAACAGCTGTTTCGGGTCGGTTTGCAGGCGCTATTTTTAGCGCAATAGCGCCTGCAAACCGCCCCAGTGTGAAAGGGGCCTTAAGGAGGAGCAGAAATGGCATTGAAAACGTGTTGTTGGGTGGAGAGTGGACTGCCTTTGCTTGCCAAACACACTTGCTTTGGATCAGAACATATATCATATTTTAGGAAAGTGGTATTTGTGGTCTTTTGTGTTTAGAATAATTTCTTCCCAGATAAGTTTATTAAGTATAATGCAAAAAAATAAATAATTAAATACTGATTTATGGAAAAAGAATGTGCTACACTGCCTACTGCATTTTATAATAAAATATGAGCTATCTTATTAAATGCAATTTAAAGTGGTTGTATACCCTCAATTTCAACTTGCACCTACAGATAAGCCTAGATTAAGGCTTACCTGTAGGTACAAGAAATATCTCCTAAACCTACACGGTTTAGGAGATATTTGCCAAAATGTTTTACAACGTTGTCTACGGCGCATGCGCGCCATAGACAACGGTGCATTCACAGGGTTAATCCCCATTCACAACTTCGGCTCGCTGCTCTGGTCAATCACAGCGCCGCAGCAGCGCTGTGATTGGCCGGAGCGGCGATACCCGGAAGTAACTGGGTGGAGAGATGGCTGCGGCTTGAGGGGGAGATGAGGGCGGCGTCGGGGGCCCCGATCTAAGGTAAGTGATGCATAATGAGCTAGTATGCTAGTCATACTAGCTCATTATGGCTTTGCCTTGCAGGTGGTTTAATAAAAAAAAAAAAAAACGGGTATACAACCGCTTTAAGAGAACAGCAACATTTGTAATAGACACTCTTTTTTTCCCCTTGCAGGAGAACAGGCCACAGATTTATAGAAATATATGTAATATTAGTTGTCTGTCATTTGCATTCAACAGTTCAGTTTGATCACTGAATAAACCAAACACAGACATACGACCTTGCTTGTCTTCGCACTCAGCAGGTGAACGAATTAAAATAGGGTCTGTATTAAAAATCTTCCGCACAGACTGTGTAACAAGCGTTTCAGTTTAATATGCTTATTTGATTCAGGATTGCTTCAATGTACTCTGCTCAAATAATGATTTCTCACTTATTTGGGCTCTCAGAAATTTATGTTTTTGACTAAGCAAAAGAAAAGAGGAAGAAAAGCTTCTGAAAACACACGTAATTAAATGGCTGGAGCAGGAAAAAGATTCAGTTTTTCAAATTAAATTTAAAAGCTTGCCCTAGTGAGTTAAAAAGATTGGCAATTTTTTACAAATAACATCAGTGGGCCATTTGGAGACAGAAATCCAGCCGTATTGGAATGGAGTCATTAGGCAATACATTTATTTTGAAGCCAATTAACCTTTTGTCAGAGAAATGTCGGCGCTGTAATGATTTCAGCAGTGGAGGTCAGCCTCTAACAGAGGCATGTATGACAGCGATTACGTTGCTTGACATATGCTGCAGACTAAAAGCACCGTCTCTGAATGAGAATCTGCCTTCGTTTATATTCTGCTCTGCATTTCCTAGGGAGCAGCCAATTTTGACCTATCCATTTAGGTAATTAAAGCTTCCATTTGGAAGTGTCCTGCAGGAAGGTGAAATTTGGGGGAGATAAATGGCTACTGCTCGCAATGTGCAATCACTTGATGGACTGCCTGAAACAGCCAGGGTTGCCAGGTCCTCATAAAAATAAAGATGAATTGATGCATGAGATAATTCTCCGAGGCAAAGAGGCTCTGTTATCTTCTTTTCTTATGGAAGATAATTTAATCGTTAGCCAAGGTGGCTGGCTGACACCGGGGGCCTGCTTATGAACAGCTTCCACCATACACTTTCCTTTGCCAATGAATTACTTAGGTTTATTTACTTATAAGCTAACTTTGTTTGGCAATAGAAGATGTCACTTCAATAAGCACAGCTGGCAGTCACAGCTGTGCTCTCACTTACCTTCCAGGCTATTTTGTTTCCTTTCGTATCATGCTCAAGGGCGATTGGAAAGTCTCCTCGCTCATAAAACTTGCGAAAAGCCGTGGGCTTTGCAGGTCGTTCTTTGAATGCTCCTGCTGCTGGGGGGCCTCTTACCTGCAAAAGATAAAGTAACGCATGTATCAGGGCACCGATAAACACAAACAGGCTCATATATGATATTTATTCACATTTGTAGCGCACCGAGCATTGGGGAAAATGACATTTTACGCTAAACAATTATATATGTAATGGTTTAGCCTACTGTGATTCAGTAGGAAGGTTCTTAAAAAAAAAAAAAAAAAAAAACAATGTTCTTGTAGCAAGCAATTTCTAAATGAATGTCTCCATAATAAAATTCACAATGTCCTTCACATATCGATCCAGATAAACAGTCCAAGAAAATGTTCTCAAATCATGCAGGAAATTGATTAATGCAAGCAAAGCATTGAAGATTTTGTTGTGAGTTTAACCAAAGAAAGATTGGGTGTGTGGAGCTAGACATTTACTGTGAGGCTAGAGATTTACTGCAGTTTTTTTTTTTTAAATTGCTCATCAATAATAATCAATGAAAGATAATTTTTTTCTTTTATTAGTTCTACCAATGAAATATGTATCAAAATACATTTCTACATCCAAAAATTACCTTTGTAAATGTCAAAGGAAATCGGCATCTGATTGCAGAGCACCCCTCCCTGGCTATACAATTATTCCAGGGCAGTCACTTCACCTAGGAAGCGTTACTACACCCAGGATTGAGTATATCTGCTCCTCAGAAAAATATTTAGAGCCCGTTCACACTACCGTGACTTGGGGGGCAACTTGTCAGACTGCAAGTCGCCCCAAGTCACTTGACATCAGAAATTACATGCAAGTGAATGAGAGCTGTCTTAATGAACACTACTGAAGTCGCTCCGACTTCAGAAAAGGTTCCTGTACTACTTCAATCCGACTTCTAGGCGACTTGTACCCATTGATTTCAATGGAAGTCGCCTCCAAGTCGGATCTCCATCTATATGGACGCGACAGTGTCTCCTTGAGGAGGAACTCCACGCCAAATTTCAAATAAAAAAACGGCATGGGTTCCCCCTCCAGGAGCATACCAGGCCCTTAGGTCTGGTATGGCTTTTGAGGGCAACCCCCTACGCCGAAAAAAAAACGGCGTGGGGGTCCCCCCAAAATCCATACCAGACCCTTCCTAGAGCACGCAGCCTGGCCGGTCAGGAAAGGGGGTGGGGACAAGCGAGCGCCCCCTCCCTCCTGAACCGTACCAGGTCGCATGCCCTCAACATGGGGGGGTGGGTGCTTTGGGGAAGGGGGGGGCGGCCCCCCCACCCCAAAGCACCTTGCCCCCATGTTGATGAGGACAAGGGCCTCTTCCCGACAACCCTGGCCATTGGTTGTCGGGGTCTGCGGGTGGGGGGCTTATCGGAATCCGGGAGCCCCCTTTAATAAGGGGGCCCCCAGATCCTGGCCCCTCACCCTATGTGAATGAGTATGGGGTACGATGTACCCCTACCCATTCACCCAAGGTGTAAAAGTGTAAATAAAAAAAACACACATTTTTTTTAAAATATTTTATTGCACTGCTCCGGGGTCTTCTTCCTTCTTGGGGGGTCTTCTCGCTGGACTCCTCCGCTATCTTCTGCTCTTTTACCTAGCTCTTTCACGAGCGGAGGAGCCCGGCTTTCTTCTTCGTCATCGCCGCTGTCATCTGGGGGTCTCTTTCCGCCTTCGGGGGTCTTCCGGGGTCTCTTCTGTTCTTGCCGATGTCGCCGCTTTCTGCGCCGTCTTCTTCTTCTTCTTCTTCTTCTTCTTCTTCCGATGTTGACTCGTCGCTCTCTCTGGCCGGAATGGCAGAGCCGCGCTGTGTTGGGACTTATATAGGGACAAGGAGGCGGGTCACATGCTCATGTCACATGGTGACCCCGCCCCCCATATGATGTCACAGTCCCAGCATCCTCCAGGTCTGTGACATCATAGGGGCGGGGTCACCATGTACCTATGTACATCGTACCCCATACTCATTCACATAGGGTGAGGGGCGGGATCTGGGGGCCCCCTTATTAAAGGGGGCTCCCGGATTCCGATAAGCCCCCCGCCCGCAGACCCCGACAACCAACGGCCAGGGTTGGCGGGAAGAGGCCCTTGTCCTCATCAACATGGGGGCAAGGTGCTTGGGGTGGGGGGGCCGCAGGGCGCCCCCTTCCCCAAAGCACCCACCCCCCCCCCCATGTTGAGGGCATGCGACCTGGTACGGTTCAGGAGGGGGGGGGGCGCTCGCTTGTCCCCACCCCCTTTCCTGACCGGCCAGGCTGCGTGCTCATGTTAGGGTCTGGTATGGATTTTGGGGGGACCCACACGCCGTTTTTTCGGCGTAGGGGGTTGCCCTCAAAAGCCATACCAGACCTAAGGGCCTGGTATGCTCCTGGAGGGGGAACCCATGCCGGTTTTTTATTTAAACTTTGGCGTGGATTTCTCCCTCCAGAGCGGATTATTCTCTGATTGGCCACGGCCAAAGTCGCCTGGCCTGGGGCGACTTAAAGTCGTGTTGTAAGTCGTCCCAAGTCACGTTGAAGTAGCTCCTCAAGTCGTGTCCAAGTCGCGCTGGAAGTCGTGTCACCCCTGTGTGAACCGACTCTTAGTTACTAGGGCACATATTAGTTTTTTAGTTGCCCTGCTTTCCTTTCCTGTTCCCTCCATTCTTACTCTCTCACTCTTGCTGCTCCCATCTCTGCATATTCATGTCTTATTTTGTCTTGACTCTGTCATTAAGACTTTTTCAAGCTGAACACCAGCATCACCTTCAGTCTTGCACAGTTGTACAGGCCCCCCTGCTGTACTGAAATTGTTTACCCTGATTTCAGTTCACACTGTAATGCCGCGTACACACGATCGGAATTCTCGTCGGAAAAAACTCTGATTTTCCGATGGAATTCCGCTCAAGCTGTGTTGCCTACACACGATCACACCAAATTCCGACGGTCAATAACACAGCGGCATAAAACACGTTCGACAGCACTATAAAAGGGAAGTTTAATGCTTCCGAGCATGCGTCGAATTGTTTCCGAGCATGCGTCGGAATTTTGCGTGTCGGAATTGCATACACACGATCGGAAAATCCGATAGAAAGGTTTTCCGTCGGAAAAATTGAGAACAGGTTCTCAATTCAAAGTCCGTCGGAAATTCCGACAGAAAAAGACCATTGGGCATACACACGGTCGGAAAATCTGATGAAAAGCTCCCATCGGACTGTTTCCATCGGAAATTCCGACCGTGTGTACGCTGCATTAGAGTTTCACATTGTGCATTAGAAACGGCAATGAGTCAGATACAGTCCACCTCATATTCTGACTGCATCATCTGGCATGCCTCTCCCTCAGTTTAATTGCACCTGGTATACCTCTTTCATTCACTTTCTTTCAGTTCTTTCGATCATGGAGACGCAGCATCAAATATGGGCAAAATCAATGGTAGTTATGCAAATGCAATCAGCCTAGGAACTTCCACTCCGCCAGACTGACATTCACCCTTCATGGCATTTTGATATTTGCTTAACTCTTCTCAAAAAACATGTCTTATGAATAAGCGAACTTTGATTCGTGAAACGCATTAATCTTGCCCTGCCTGCATAGAGGTCTCATGATGTCTTATGATGTATCTTGATGGATTTTTATCTTCTATAAAGTAATCATCACTGCTTCATACCTGGGAGTGCGGTCAACCTTTTTTTGAACTATTGTCTCTTATTCAGACTGCAGACTGGACCTGCACCACAAGGTTGAAGGGAGCAATCCTTACCACCTGGAGTGGCACTGCTCTGTTTTTGTATCAATTATCTTCCTACAAAACAGCATACTGCTTGAGGGCTCTTGACTGGGCCAAGCTCCTGCTCAGAGAAGCTCAGAGACCCAGTGATGGCATCACTGGTTATAGAATAAGATACATAATGAAAACAGAATGGTTTCATTTAAAAAGTTGATTAGCTAGTTTATGGGGAAGAGCGTAGGAAAAGCAAAACATCAGCAATATAAATGTGTCTGTATCTTGTCTGTCACCTAGGCTAAACCTATTTTTCCTGCATTAAGGTAAAAAATGTTTAGACATTAGTACCCCCCCCCCCCCCCTTTTACTCACCTAAGCCCTAATTCACTCCAGCACTGTACATGACTACAGGTCTTCTCTCCCCTCACATCTTGGTCTCACTGGCTTTGCTGAGGTAGCCATTGGCTCCTGCTGCTATTAATCAAGCCAGTAATGAGGAAGTGGGGGGGGGGGCAAAGGCAGGCAGAGGAGATCTGTTAAACAAACCGAGGTCGAGGTCAGGAGACGTGCAGAAGACAGGTCTGGAACAAGCCAGGTCAGTAATGAAGAATCACAGGAAACATGGGAACATTGGTAACAGCTGAAGATCAAACAGCACTTCAGCCAAGGGCTGGCTTCCTTATAAAGGCCCATGTGATGTGCTAGCAGAGATGCTGGGTCCTAGAGTCCTCCTGCTATTGGTACCCTGACACTTTCTATGAGGGCACTCGATGGAGGGAAGCAGCCATGAGCGCTGGCGGGGGACCAGAGAAAAAGAGGTTCAGAGGTACACTTTGCAATGGAATTTCACAGAGCATATACAGTATCTCACAAAAGTGAGTACACCCCTCACATTTTTGTAAATATTTTATTATATATTTTCATGTGACAACACTGAAGAAATTACACTTGAGTGTACAGCTTGTATAACAGTGTGAATTTGCTGTCCCCTTAAAATAACTCAACACACAGCCATTAATGTCTAAACCGCTGGCAACAAAAGTGAGTACACCCCTAGGTGAAAATGTTCAAATTGGGCAAAAAAAAAATGACATCCTTTTTTTTCCCACAAATAGAGCTTTCTTTTGGTGGTATTTGATCATCTCTGTGGTTTTTAATTTTTGCTCTATAAACAAAAAAAGAGCAACAATTTTGAATAAAAACACAATATTTTGTAATTTTTGCTTTAATAAATATCCCCATTTTTGAAAAAAAAAAAGCTAATTTGTTCCTCAGTTTAGGCCGATATGTATTCTTCTACATATTTTTGGTAATAAAAATTGCTAAAAGCGTATATAGAATGGTTTGCGCAAAAGTTATAGCATCTACAAAATAGGGGTTAGATTTATGGAATTTTTATTATTTATTTTTTTTGCTAGTAATGACGGTGATCTGCGATTTTTATCAGGACTGCGACATTATGGTGGACACATCGGACACTTTTGACACTTTTTTCGGACGATTGACAATTATACAGCGATCAGTGCTAAAAAAATGCACTGATTACTATGTAAATGTCACTGGCAGGGAAGGGGTTAACACTAGGGGGTGATCAAGGGGTTAACTGTGTTCCCTATGTGTGTTTCTATCCATGGGGGAGGGGACTGACTATAGGAGATGACAGATCGTGATTCCTAGCTATTAGGAACTCACGATCTGCCTCTTCTCTCCTCACAGAACAGGGATATGTGTGTTTACACACACACACGTCCCTGTTCTGCCTCTCGTGCCTGCGACCATTCGCATTGGCACCCCCTCAGTGCAGCGCGTGCGCGCCTGCTATCCCCCTTAATGGAGCCGACGTACAGCTATGCCAGTTTGCAGGATCGAGCCGACCTGCCGCAGTATGACAGTGGCTGGTCGGCAAGTGGTTAAGTAAAAAAATCATATTTTCATTAAAATCATTCCCTTTCTGTTATAGATAAAATAACTGGTTTTGCTGCAATTCACTGATCTTCCCCAAGAAAATATCTGATGATCCTGACAGCCTTCAAAACTTCTCCCAGAAGGGTGAAAACACAGTAGGGCCTGCAGTGGATTTCATGCAGCATTGTCACCCTCAGCTGCACAAATGTGTTCCAACATTTTCCCTTTTTTTTTCCCCTTTGATTATGCAGGAAGTAGTGGGAAATACCCAATGATCCTAGGCTCACAACACTGCTGTAATGATATCTCAAGCTGTGTTGTCATCCCTGCCATAGTGGTCTTTTGTCAACACAGCGCCTCTTTCTCCTCAACTCCATAACTTCACCTTGTTCACATTCTCTTCTCTTATAGTGTCTGCTGTTTATCTCTCCTCTCATGCAAATTCCATGCATTAGTGACAGTGATGTCATCCCAAAACAGAAAGTGTAAAGCTGAATGCATTCCTAGCAAGATCATCATACCATTTTTAGTACTTGTAGTATTTTTATAGTTACATAACTTGGGAAATGTATGTATTAAAGTTGTGCTAAAAATATATTTTTTAGATTTTGCCTACATACAAATTGGGGCACAGGGCATGATAGCTTACAAATCCTAATAGGGACCTTTCATAGCTAAACAAAATATAAATCTAGTCACTGTATAGAAACACTTAAAATGGGTAAACTTTCAGTCTATTAATCCATGATTTATAGCACTGTCCATCAATCTGGCTGACACCTTCAATTTAACTGGCATTAATTTCATTAGCAAAACTACAAGTCAAAAGTAATCGCATTGTTTGACTTCTTTAGGTTCATTAATGCAACCTATTTAAAAAATGTAGCCAATGACAAGGAAAATGGTTTGTCTAACACTTATCACTCAATCATAATGCAATGGGACTTTGGTGAAGCAGAAAGCAAGGCACTAATGGAACTTTATATTACAGGGTGTATTAATAACCACCTTTTCTGCTCGAGGGCTCCTTCTCTAATTCTTTACATTAATACAGCATAAAAGTGAACATTTCCACATTAAATTGTTAGTTCACCTTTATCAAATATTAACCTATGGTACGCAGTACCTAAATACCATTGCATAATTCTAAAGCAATCAACTTTAACAAATATGCTTTAATGCTATTTCCATACCTGTATGCTATATTTGTAATGAGTGAAACCTCCCCTAAACCCCTTAAACTTTGCACTGTTCTTTCTAGAACAAAGAAGCCATTAGGGCAGATGCCCCTTAGCTTATAGGAGAAAGCGCCACCCTTCTACTGAGCCCTGATTCTCACAGATGAGCTCATTAGCTTAGACAGGAGGGGGAACACACTGTGCATTTGCAGGGCTCAGCAGAAGGATGGTGCTCACTCCTGTACTGCTAGGGGATATTGGTCCTAGCGGCTGCCCCATCCTAGACAGAAGACAAGGCAGCTTGAAAAACTGTTAGGGGGTTTTAGGGGAAGCTTCCCTTGTGATCAATAAAACAAATGGTAGAACTAAAGTGTACAGTACTATTATAAGCAATAGCCACCACAAGCAAGAATTACAGTCCACAGCACTTATGAGGGGGAAAGCAACCCATGGGTTAAAAGGTACATGAGATCATGCTGCTCCAAAGAAATGCAGGGTCTCCACAGAACTACAAAAAAGAAAACCAACAAAAGTACATTGATCTCATCTAATAAAATCAAGTTGCATGCATTGGGTTAAAAACAATGTGTCAACTCACAGTGTTTTAGCTTGTGACAGTGCCCATCAGGCCAGAGGGAGCCTGTCAGATTTACTGTGCATACTGTGCCAGTAGTGCGGTTGAGGTGAAACACATGCAACTGACAATTCCTCAGAGGGGGCACACTAAAAGCATTTGGAGATTGGTGGTGATGTCGGTCTGTCAGCAGTACCTCTGTGGGGTCCAACTGGTGACAAAGGAAGTAGGCTTGATAAAGCGAGGAGGCTTGATAAAGAGTGTAATGCATTGTCGGCCTCCCCCCTTGTCACTACCTGCACCTTGTTTGTGCATGGTGACAAGTTGGAACACTGTTGCCAATTTGCTTTTAACCCAACAATTGTAACTTGATTTTATTGCAGGAGATATGAACATTCTTGTCTGTTTGCTATTTTCATTGTGAAAATGACCTAAAGGAATTGATTTCTGACCATAGTTTGATTTTCCAGAAATGTATGTTTGCATGTGGTCTGCATAAGAGCCAGGGAACTACCATTTTAAGAAGGCTAACAATGGCAGCCACTTTGCTCCCCTTAGGAAAGGTTTACTTTAACATTTAGCAGCTTATTAAAGGCCTAAACTTAGCCTTGCCCAAAACAACAAGCAAAGGGCAAAAGACCAGTCACTAGTATTGCCTGTAGGCTCCCTGCAGCTGATATTTTAACATTTCTTAATTTAGCATTTCTTGTTCTGCACTATGCCTCTATGTACAGATGACTATTTTGGTAGAGAAGCAAAGTTTTGCTTGCTCATGTTACAGCTGCCCTCTAGATGGCATGTGTTCTAATAACAGTTGGAGGAATATTCAAGAAGCAGCAGGAGAGGAGATCCACAGAATGAATACAAACAGATACTTGTATTGCAGGTCCTTAACCACTTCAGCCCCAGAAGATTAGGTTACTCAATGACCAGAGCACTTTTTACAATTTGGCACTGCGCTACTTTAACTGGTAATTGCGCGGTCATGCAATGCTGTACCCAAACAAAATTTGAGTCCTTTTTTTCCCACAAATAGAGCTTTCTTTTGATGGTATTTGATTGCCTCTCCGATTTTAGTTTTTTGCGCTATAAACGGAAAAATATATTTTATACTTTTTGTTATAAAATAAAAATCCAATAAACTCAATTTTAGTAATACAAAATGTATTCAGCCACATGTCTTTGATAGAAAAAATGTCAATAAGCATATATTTATTGGTTTGCGCAAAAGTTATAGCATCTACAAACTTACACTTATACTCAGAAACACTAAACTTTCTGGAATTTACACAGCTTTTAGTTTATGACTGCCTATCTAATTTCTTGAGGTGCTAAAATTTCAGGGCAGTACAACCCCCCCCCCCCAAAATGACCCCAATTTGGAAAGTAGACACCCCAAGGAAATTGCTGAGAGGAATGTTGAGCCCATTGAATATTTTATTTCTTTGTCACAAGTGATTTAAAAATTAAAAAAATAAATAAAAATAAACAAAGTTGTCACTAAATGATATATTGCTTACACATGCCATGGTTATATGTGTAATTACACCCCAAAACACATTCTGCTGCTTCTCCTGAGTATGGGGATACCACATGTGTAAGACTTTTTGGGAGCCTAGCCGCATACAGAACCCCCGAAAACCAAGCACCGCCTTCAGGATTTCTAAGGGCGTACATTTTTGATTTCACTCCTCACTGCCTAAAACAGATTTGAAGGCCATAAAATGCCCAGATAGCACAACCCCCCATCCCCACCCCAAATGACCCCATTTTGTAGTAGACACCCCAAGCTATTTGCTGAGAGGCATGTTGAGTATTTTGCAGATCTCGCTTTTTGTCAAAGTTTTGAAAATTTTAAAAAAGAAAAAAAATACTCACCATGCCTCTTAGCAAATACCTTGGGGTGTCTACTTTCCAAAAAAGGGGGTAATTTGGGGGGGATGAACTGTCCTGGCATTTTATGCACAACATTAGAAGCCTTCTCCTCATTCAAAAATGAGGGATTATGGTTTATTATTTTATATATGCCAATCCTACTGTTGCCTTAATATATCTTGACTTACTGTAATGTTCCAGATATATGATTTTATGTAGTGATTGAATCTCTTGTTCTCTTGCCATGTAAGTTTGGAAAAACATTTCAATAAAAAAAATGATCTGATTTAAAAAAAAATAAAAAAATAAAAAAATAATGGGGAATGAATGAAGGAATTGGCAGCAGCAGATTCATGGTGAAGGGTTTTAGTTGACTGTGGACTGGGGAACATTCTTTCCCCACCCCTCTCCTGTGCATCCCATCTCCAGCCTGTTTCTACAGTATGTGAACTGTATACTTTCAATGGGGCTGCCTCCCATAGCTAATCGACAGAAACCCCCACTGAAGCTCTCACATATAATTGGTGTTGGGCACATTCACAGGTGTGAATGCACCCTTAATGTTTCACGGAATGTAGTGCACCATTACCAAGATCCATGTTTTAACCACATCAATATCATCATGTTATTTCAGTTCCCAAAAACTGTGGCAAAAAAAAATTACCTTGGAGTATACTTTCCCAAAAAGGGGACGTTTTGTGGCATTTTCTTTGTAGAAATAGAAGAACCCTTTTTCTTTTTTTTTATATATCTTTTTTAATTTATAAATAAAAAAAACACTGTGGTTAATAAATGTCACAAATAGAAAGCTATTTCAGCCTAAAATATACAATATATTACCAAAATCATTGGGATGCCTTTACACGCACATGAACTTTAATGGCATCCCAGTCTTAGTCCGCAGGGTTCAATATTGAGTTGGCCCACCCTTTGCAGCTATAACAGCTTCAACTCTTCTAGGAAGGCTGTTCACAAGGTTTAGGAGTGTCTATGAATGTTTGACCATTCTTGCAGAAGCGCATTTGTCAGGTCACAGACAGGTGCCCCAATACTTTTGGTAATATAGTGTGTGTGTGTGTGTATATATATATATATATATATATATATATATATATATATATATATATATATATATATATATATATATATATATATATATATATATAACATTCATTTGGGCACAGTGTTGCATGACCGAGTCATTTTCAATCAAACTGTCACAGCACTGGAAACTAAAAGAGCTCTGCTGTAGGTTACATTAATAGAACTATGTACAAATGTGATTACGGTAAGTAAGTAATGTCATGATACAGGCCAAATTAGGACTATCCAAAAGAGATAATAAAAGCAAACAAGCTGTACCCACTAGTGAAATAAGACTGCATGTTTGTTTTAACTAAGTGCAGTCGATAAACAAGGAGAACCACATGAATGAAAATGCGTTAAATTGATCTTATATACATCTACGTAAATACACATTTGCATGTGTTAAATAAAAATAGCTACATAATGTTCCTGAATTGCAAAAAAAAAAAAAAGATCTCAGTTGGCTGTAAATGAATTCAAGAGCTTAATATTTAACAGCAGTTTCTTTATTTCTAAAACACAGCACGATGTATGCCAAGTTCACCATGACAGATATCTGTATTGTGTTGCAAACTAAGATATCCTACTAACCAACTCATCTAGGCAGGTCAGCATAGTACTGTCTGACTGCAATTGAAGTGCTATTTAGTAACTAAAAACATCCACAGCAGGGTCAAGCCAATAACAGACAATACAAAGAAGACACCTGTTCCGGAATAACAATGATCACAAAGTACATAAATTAAGCTATTTGCTACTCGTTCTTTACATTTAATATGTACCTATGCAGCTTTATTGCTACACTGCAATAACTGGAAATGGAAATTGAGTGTACAAAGGAGAAGCATTGAAGCATTGAACAATACAAGCACAATATAAAATTCTCAATTTATCAGCCATGAATGTCAGCAAAGGGCATGTTTTAATGATTTGTTTCATTTCCTTTTTTGTGTTACAATTAAAGTGATTGTAAAGTCTGTAAAGTTTAAAAAAAAGTAAAGTTTAAAAAACAAACATGTTATACTTGCCTGCCCTGTGAAATGATTTTGCACAGGGCAGTCTGGATCCTCCTCTTCTCAGGTCCCTCTCCTGGCCAATCCCTCGTGTTGAGTGCCTCCACAGCAAGCAGCTTGCTACGGGGGCACCCCAGCCAAGCTTCAGCTCCGTGTGTCCATTCAGACATGGAGCTGCCACTTGGTCCCGCCCCCTCTCTCTCTTGATTGGCTAACTGACTTTGATTGACAGTCGCGGGAGCCAATGGCACCGCTGCTGTGTCTCAGCCAATCAGGATGAGAGTACCGGAAGGCCGAGGTATTTGTGGACATCGCTGGACAGAGATGGGGCTCAGGTAAGTATTAAGGGGTGCTGGGGGGGCTGCTACACACAGAATGCTTTATATATAGAAAAAAACCTTCTGCCTTTACAACTGTTTTAATGATATATATAATGAATAATAGTAGACCCAACTCATCTGAAAAATATGTAAATCACACAACAGACATTTTCCTAAATCTATGGGAGCACCAACATTGTATAGCAATGATTAAACTGAAGGCAATGTTACTGTGAAATGTTTTAATGTTTCCCAAGTTGACACAGGCCAGTTGAAGATGTCTCATCTACATATCAAAATGCAGCAAAAAGTGAAAGTGCAAGTATGACTAGCAGTACAGGTACACATTGAAGGGTTAATGAAGTGTTTCTCAACCTTTTTTTTAGTCAAGGCACCCTTAAAAATTCTGCACATTCTTGAGGCACCCCATTCTAAAATGTAAAAAACTAAAGCAATAGTTTCCATATCACAGGAACAACATCCAAACATGTAGGAGACCCAGCGTTAGAGGTAATTTATTCTTAAAAAGCAAAAACAGCCTTGAACACTGGTAGTATTATGGTAGTATTCCAGAGTTTCTCTTCTCCCTCACTTTCTCTCCCTCCCTCAGCTTATGTGACCCCAGTACTGACGGAGGGGGCAAGGGAAGGGCAAACAAGGATGCAGGTGCCTGAAGTCTTCCTTATCGTCGATAACATCATTGGCTGTTAGGACAATGAGGTTGTAATGGTGCACAATGAAGACCTGTGTAACTAGAAGGCAGACTTGATCCACATGCTGGTTTGTATTACATTTTTTGACAATTTTTAGGAATTTTGCCAAGGAACTACTAAAGAAACCTGGGTGCAGTAATTAAAGAAAAGTGGGAGCAAATATAATCCCATCTTCATTGGTGTGCATGGTAACTTACCTGAACACGTTCCATCACTGCTTCCTATTCAAGTCAGAATTACACTATGCCTGTTGGGCAGGAGACGGCCACCATTTGGTGGAAGACAGAGGGCCACCTAGTTGGACAGCTCCAGTTTACACCTACTTCATTTTTTTATTTTTTGAATACTTCTTATGACCTCACAGATGTAACACACATGTATACTGGTAGCGGAAACACATTTCAATCATGTGATTTTTTTACAGCTTTTATTTTAGAGAGAATATTCAGATAATGTCCTTCTGTAGGACTGGGGAATAATTTACAGAGGGCAGATTTGCTCTGTTTAATCAATATGATATGAAAAAAATTCCAAGATGCAAAGAGCTGCTGCATAGCATGTATATTTTACTGAACGGAGAACAATTACAGCTTGTAAAAGCTACTTTGGCGCTGTAAAAGTAAGCCATGTCAAAACTAATTTGCATTCCCTCAGTTTTGATAGTTTAAGACACATGAGGAAGCAAGTAGAATCAGCAATCAATTTAAAGGTTTCAGATATTTTTAAAACAGCAGAACTTCTTATTATCGTTGAATTGCTTAAACAATTTCAAAAAAGGGAAAAAGCAGATGTCGAATTCTGCAATGAATAAAGGCTAGTTATAACACATGCATGAATATTTGCTTCACTTGTTTTCTGTTTTGATTGCCCAGCTGGATTCCTTTTTGAATCTCTAGAACAACCTTTTTCAAGACCTGGCAAGCTGTTATACGTGTAACCCATACTTTACTGCTGATAAGAGAGGTTGGGCTTTGTGTACCACAATCACTGCTCCACTGTTTGTTGACATCATTAAAATGAAAATGCACTTCTGCCCAGAAGTCTAACAATCACTTGCACCTGTCAACTCTATGATGCTGCTCTCTCAACGTAGGACATGGCTTTATTTTTTACAGTTTAACCTTCAAACGCTCCATTTTTGTGATTGTAGCTGATTTGCAGGAATAGGCTGCCCATTACTAGTCCTGTGTCATCATGCAGCACCTCCAGTGTTAGTCAATAGGAAAATGAGTCTAGACACTCTCCCTTAGTCCATTTTGGCTCCAATATGTTTCATTGGCACTTTCCAGAATTTAGTATAGAATACCATCTCCAACTATTGAACTCTCAAAGCATGCTAGAGTCTTGTGACCTCCATCACATAAGGTGCCTTTACCTAACAATTTTGTAATTATTGGGCTGGGCCACTGACGTCTTTTGTTTTCCACTGCTATATCAGCCAACAATTAGGGATTCATATAGCTAAATTGAAAAGGCATTGAGAACTAGAGTGTAATTACAGTACATGAAAGCAAGATAATGAATTGGTTCATAAAGCTTCCCAATTCAATAAGGTGAAAGTTATAACAATGCATTGTAATTACAGCACATCTCTTTTGTATTAGGCTATTAGGGGTTCATGCTGGTGACATATACAAATAGAAGACGAAAGGTTGGCCCAGAATATTTTGGAGGTATTATATCTTCTAACTGGCCCATAAGCATTTTGCAGTGTATAAATGTATGTTTATTATAAACTATTTACTTTTACCCGCCCTTGCAAGAAGCCAATAGGATGGATTAGCTTTACTGAAGGTAGGCCCTTTAGCCAGCATATTTGCCTGTTATCCCTTGGCTTTGCCTGTACATCCTGTCCTGTTGTGAACAAGTTGCTGCTGGAAGTTGGGCTGCTCATTCAAGCCAATACAAAACAAGACTTACTTCCTCATAACAAATTTTGCAGGAGTAAAATACAGACTGTTTGGAAGATAGGTAAGCACTAAACTACTGCAGTGCAGGAGAAGGGTATGCATGGATCAGCTGGCAGGAGGAGGCAGAGGTCATCTGCATTAGGATGTGCAATTTTCCAAGTGTAAATGTGTATGCACAGCAGTTTCATGCCTGCCATATGGCTTTTTATGTGTGGATAGTTCTAATATTGTCTGTACAAGTTCATTTTTTCCAATATGCTTAATACATATTTGTTAATTCATTGCTAGCTATTAGTAATTTAGGGGTTATTCATTACTGTGGGTGAGCAGCATATATTTCTATGTAGGGAATGATCAGTAATTGCATCATGCAGCTTTATTGATGCAAGTGCCCATTTAGTTATATTTTGTATATCTACACATTATACAATGCAAGAGAAGCCGTGAATTGCATCATGCGTTTTTTATTTTTTGCGCTATAAACAAAAATAGAGCGACAATTTTGAAAACAATGCAATATTTTTTGCTTTTTGCTATAATAAATATCCCCCAAAATATATAAAAAAAACTTTTTTTTTCCTCAGTTTAGGCCGATACGTATTCTTCTACATATTTTTGGTAAAAAAAATCGCAATTAGAGATTATTGATTGGTTTGCGCAAAAGTTATAGCGTTTACAAAATAGGGGATAGTTTTATAGCATTTTTATTAATATTTTTTTATTACTAGTAATGGCGGCGATCAGCGATTTTTATTGTGACTGCGACATTATGGCAGACACATCAGACATTTTTGACACATTTTTGGGACCATTGTCATTTATACAGCAATTAATGCTATTTAAATGCATTGATTCCTGTATAAATGACAGTTGTAGTGAAAGAGTTAACCACTAGGGGGAGGGGAGGGGTTATGGGCTGTGACGTGTGTTTCTTTTTACATTAGGGGACGGGGCTGACGTCTGACGTCATTGATCGGCTTTCCCGATGACCGGGAACGGGCAATCAATGACAGGCAGAGTAGGAAGCGCGGGGAGAGGTTTGTTTACACATACCTCTCCCTGTTCTTCAGCTCCGTGACCCGATCGCGGGACACCAGCGGCGTTCGGGTCCGCTGGTCCCGCGGCCGGGGTCACGGAGCTCCCGACCGGGTCGCGAGCGCGCCGCTGGCGGCGCGTGCGCGACCCACAGGCAGGCAAATGCAAAATCACGTTTATATACGTGATTTTGCCTGCCCGTGCCATTCTGCCGCAGTATATCTGCGTGAGGCGGTCGGGAAGCGGTTAATATATAGAATGCATTAAGTTAAAAAAAAAAAAAAAAAAAAAAAAAACCTTCAGCTTTTACAACCACTCTAAATAATTTTTGTTATTCTGTCTTAATAAAGTTACTCATATTTGACTGATTACTCCCTTTCAGTACATTTTCAATTCATATTTTCAATTCTCATACTTTTGTTTGAGTAAAAGGTTTAGCACCACCGATTTAGGATATATTGTGCACCATGTGCAAATTAAAGAACTTCCTCTACATGAGTGCACAATGTCCATGCCCAATCCAGGTAGTGAAGTTGTATGCATATCTGCTTCACTGCATGTTACTTTGTCACACCAGAACAACCATTAGCACTACGCATAATACATTCCCAGCATAGGGTGAGATGCTTATTATATACTAAGATAACTCCATGCAGTGAGAAGAGAGCACTTAGGAAACCACCACCACAATCTGCTGCATCACATATCACTCTAGATGGCATATAAAGGGTACACAGAGTTATTGATCTGACAGACTCAATTTAAAAACAGATTGTTTTGCATCCAATTGCACTCTCACACTGAAAAGTGTAGAGCTTTCATATAAAGGTCATTATGAATGAAGAGTACTGCTGTTACGAGCACAGCAGACATCAGTGCTTATATTGTCTCTCAGTTCTGTTTACTTTGCTTCTCTTTACTACCAATTCAGTTTCTCTCTATAGATAGAATATGGATGGACAGATCGGAAAATAGACAGGTAGACAGGTTCTTTTCTTTAGCACTTTAGCATATGTGCTATAATATGTGCTGCCTATAACCTACACAACCTTGTCCTTTGATTTAAATCTTTCTGCCTGGCTACAGTGCTCCAGACTCTAAAAATGTCTTCTGTTAAGTGGTAGCTGTAATAAATGTTAGATGATGCAATCTGCCATAAATCAGAATGTAGATCAGGCTACTTGCGTTAGTGCTTCTAAGTTGGCATGAAATGTAAAGGAACTTTCACCTAATTAGCGGGAATAGATGGTGCAAGGAGATTATTTTAATTAGATAATTGAAATAAAGCTGAGCAATGGGACAAAATGCAATATCACATTCAATTGCAGCTCTCATTTTCAAAGCTCTTCTTGGCAGTTCACAAAAAAACAGAATAACTATGCAATATCAGGTGTAAGTTAAAAGTAGATAATGTGGTTTGACCAACTTTTGTTCATTATATTTCACCACATTGAAAAATGACCTGAGCTTTATAGTTACATAGTAACATAGTTAGCTAGGCCGAAAAAAGACACAAGTCCATCCAGTTCAACCATACAAAAAAAAAAAAAAAAAGTGACTTCTCAATAAGTTAAAAGCAACCTTAAAATTGACCTTTTCTTGGGAATGAATGAAATGGACCCTATTCCAGTTTGTAGAATTTGATGTCATCATCTTTCAAGTTAAAAAAATGAAGTAGACCTTCACCTGTGGCCCACAGTCACTGTGTTTTAGAGCAAGGCCTATCCAATAGAAAATGGAGAGGTGGAATATTCAAATCTTTACCTTAGGATCTACAACTAACGTGTCAAGATTGTTCTAGCTTCTATGTGCTGCCTAAGGTGAGCTTTAAAGGGAAACTATAAGGGCTTGTTTACACTATAGCATATGCTTTAGGGCTGTTTCACACGGACGGTCCGTATGTCCGTTTTTCATCCTTCCGTTTTCGGATGAAAAACGGACATACATGTATCCCTATGGGATAGCGGGTGTCAGCGGATGAGCATCCGCTGACACCCGATCTCGTTCGTGTCCGCTATGGTCCGTTTCTGCAGACAGAGGAAAACCCTATTTTTCCATCCGTCTGCGGATCGGATGACGACGGACTCTACGGTCCGTCGTCACCCAATCTCCCATAGGGGAGAGCAGCGCTCTGACAGGTCCGTCACTGCACAGAGTGCAGAGACGGACCTGTCATCTTCCTGCTCAGCAGAGGGTAAGGGTGCACCAGCCTAGTGTAGTACCTCAGGCACCGATTGATAAACTGAAAGCCCAATGATCATGTCTCTCAGTATCTTTCCAGTCAAGCAAGGTAGCCAATGGGAAGACCACCACAGCATTCCAGATAACAAATCTGATGTGTTTTGAGTGCTTATTCTTATGTGTTTTTATTAGTTAAAAGAGCCTGAAGTACTGCACTAGGCCGGTGCACTCTTCTCTGTTTTTGTGTTAACTTAGAATTGGAGATTCCCTCAATCTAATGACGGCTGCGAAGCCTTAAGGAGGGCAACATCAGCATATTATGAATTGGACCAATGAACAAGTTGCATCTTTTACAGCTGCAACTCTTTTTGGGTATTTGGAGCACTTGAGCACTGCCTGTATATTTGCTTTTTTTCTGAATATTCACACAATTTGAAGATTATCAACTATTGCAGTAATTAAGACTTCACATAACCTGTTAATTAAAGTATATTTATAGCCAAAACCCTTTCCTTTAGCTTTGCCTAAAATAAGAGGTAGGGCCAGAATCCTGTCAGGTTTTTTTTTTTTTTTTCTAAAGGAGATGCATCCTACTTGTCTCATTGGCTAGTGTGACAGTGAAAGGAAGTTATGGGAAATGTACATTTTAAAGTAGTCACTAGATTAAGGGCTTCTTCGTGCCATACGTCCCCAAAGCCCGCTACAAATCGAAGGGAGAACGGAGATTCGCAGTACAGGGACCTCGGCTATGGAATGCTCTGCCAAACAACATTCTAATATAGCAGGACAACAAGGGCAGACAAGCGCCTTGAGGCGATTCAGTTCGCATTTTCAGCACTATACAAATCATTCATTCATTCATACATGCAGGAAAACTGATGGGAAAACCGCACAGCTTCCACTTGCAGATACACAAGTTTACATCAGTTTACAATGGTTTTCATGCACGGTTTAGTGGGTTTTTATGCACACTGACATCAGATTTCATGCGTGTCAGTTATGTGCCCTGTTTACACCACAGTGTTGATGCCACGACAGTTTTTTTTTCCATGAAGAAAACTGCAGAGACACTGCAGATTCCTGTGCAGAAAAAAAAATCTGAAAGTGATACCAGTGTAGCGGTGTGAACAGGGTACATAGAGAACAATTGTTTTTTGTGTCCTTGCAGAATGGGTGTGGAAAAACTGAGGTCCTCGCACCATGGTGTGAACAAGGTCTAAAAGTTATGGGTGAACCTCCAAATGTTTTGATGACAACTGTCAAAGTAGGGATCCCCCCTAACTTTGTTGTGATTTCCTTTAACTTAATATTATGTCTCTAAGACAGAAAAGTAAAAAAAACAAAAAAACTAAAATTTGGTTTTATAAATTCCAGATATTTGCAAACTGTACATTTTTAAAGCAACAGCATTTATTGGTATACCTTTATCTGAACAGGCCTTTCAATATTTAAATACCTGTAAATCAAACTTCTAATAAATCAAAATTCGTAATTAGAATACAGTTTAGGCTTTTTAAATTCTCAAAAGTACTTCACTGTAAAATCAACTGTAGCTCTGTGATTACAAAGTAACTGACAGGCTGAGTAAGGCGGGAGGACGATAAACATCAATATTTGCTGTTCTGGAAGTGCCTTGCTGCTACCTGAAACAATTTTCTCCTCGGCTGCCTTAAAAAAGACACAACAAAACTAGCAGGTTTGAGGTGATTAGTAATTGATTGTAATTCTGAAACAAATTAAAACCTAACTGGTGTAATGTAGAAATGTTTTCCTTTACACCACAACAAACGAGCAGTGGTTCAGGCAATGCTATACATACAGTATACATAATGTATATATATATATATATATATATATATATATATATATATATATATATGTGTGTGTGTGTGTGAAGAAATGCTGTAAATTAAGAAGTAAGAATATATGTTTTATTTGCTCATTTTTATCAATTTACAAAATGCAAAGTGAGCGAACAGATGAGAGATCTAAATAAAATCAATATTTGGTGTGACTATCCTCTGGTTTCAAATCAGCATCAATTCTTACACTTTCCCACTTTGTGCACTTGCAGAAAGTCAGGGATTTTGTAGGATTAAGAGTCAGGGGTACGATTAACCTGTTTTATCAAGCAGGTACTCTTAACAGAAGGGCTGGTGACTCGGCGCACTCTTGAAAAAAAGTACTTTATTACCGCAAGGTATAGAGTATATACTGACGCGTTTCGGCTATAGAGCCTTCATCAAAGCATACAAAATGTTTTAAAAACTGATATATATAGTGTAACAAATCCTCTATACAAGGGGGCAGTAGCCTCACTAATTAAGAACAATTAAGTCAATTAAAAGCACATGGAGAAAATACAGAAAAAAACAAAAAGAAAAGAACATGTACACTGAACAACATCGTATATGTCATAGAGGGCAATTAAGCAGTATATTAATTTTTGAATAATATTAACTCAAAAATTAATATTAGAAAAAGATTTATGTCCATCCTATCATTCAAGCCATGGGGTTTCCTAATATTGAGGGTATGTATCCATGCAATATGTCTATTACATTGTTTGCAGGTATTTTGTCCACACAGGCATGATCCTGTAGTGGACAACAATAACTGTGGTTTGCCTGGCTTTCGTGAACAAAATAGGCTAGGTGATAACCTGCTGCCCAAAGTAGGAGCTCTTCTGCAAGAAAAGTTACATCCATCCTTAATGACACTATATAAGTCTTTGTCTGCATACAAAACAGGAAGATTTTTTTTATAATAGTGACAATCTTATTGTACTCTAGGGAAAATGTAATGACAAAATTAACTTTTTTGCTATTGAAATTGCTATGATATTTGTTTTTCTTGGTATTATTACTATGTATCAATTTGGTCCAATTCGGTATGATGGACATAAATATTTTTCTAATATGAATTTTTGAGTTATTATTATTCAATAATTATTATATACTGCTATATTGCCCTGTATGACGTATAAGATGTTGTTCAGTGTATATGTCCTTTTCTTTTTGTTTTTTTTCTGTGCAGTTGTCTTTTCTCCATGTGTTTTTAATTGACTTAATTGTTCTTAATTAGCAAGGCTACCGCCCCCTTGTGTACAGGATTTGTTATACTGTATATAAATATATATATATATATGAGTTCTTAAATCCTTTTGTGTGCCTTGATGAAGGCTCTATAGCCGAAACGCGTCAAAATATACTCTGTACCTTGCAATAATAAATTTGTTTTATTCAAGAGCATGCCGAGTTGCCAGCCCTTCTGTTCAGAGTACCTATCTATGGGAGTTGAACGCCCTGGCTTGAGCACTGGACTCCAGTCTATGGACTTATATACTAGCTGGGGCAACCTCTTTTTTTCACGAAAAAAAGACACAAGGTCTCTCCTGGGCAAAGATTTTAAAGCAGCCTAGGGTTTCAACATGTGCTGTTCAAGCTCTTTTAACCACTTCAATACCCGGCCATAGTAAAATGACACCCTTGAATTTTAGGGGGGATATCTGAATGATGCCTGCAGCTAGAGGTATCATTCAGATATCATTCTTTGCAGCCGGCGATTCTGTGCGCGATAAAAATGATCATAGTGGCAGTTCTGCAGCTTGATCATTCTTATAGGGGACGGGAGGGGGGGTGTTCCCCCCTCCCGCTGCCATCCAGGGCTTCTCTGGACTCTCCCTTGCCATCGGGGGCCCGGAGGAAGAATCGGCCTGCGCCGGATGAGGACGATAGAGATTTCTGGTGACCAGATGGTCACCAGTCATCTCTATGACTGTGGGAGGCCTGGGCCCGAAATTCAGTGAATTTTTTTCCCCCAATCTGATGCTTTCCAGCCTGGAGGAGAGATGTTGTTTGGGGTGCATCCACATCAGAAAATCCAGTGTATATAACAGAGCTGCTGCTTTTTCCATGTGCACCCAATCAGGCTTAGCCAGTCTTTAGTAGATAGTTGATATCTGGGCTAGCTGAGAGGGCTGGTAGTACCAGAAAAGGTTTGGAAACCCCAGCCCTAATTTTTTGCAGGCTCTGAATAGGACCCCTTTAGCCAGATGGTGACCCTTCGAGCCCCAAACAAATGCAATGATTTTCACCTGGAATCGTCTTAAGTGAGTGGAGTTAAAGTGTTTGTAAACCCTTACAGACAACTTTGACCTACAGGTAAGCCTAGATTAAGGCTTACCTGTAGGTCCAAGAAATATCTCCTTAACCTACACGGTTAAGGAGATATTTTCCTAAAAAGGGACACTGATGTCTACGGCGCATGCGCGCCATAGACACCGGCGCAAGCGCACTGAGCATGCCGCCAGTGAAGGCTAACATGCCGTCACTGACAGCTCCCACGCACATGTGCCGGAGTGATGTAATCGCTGTTTCGGCCACTCACAGCGCCGGAGCAGTGATACCCGGAAGTAAGATGGACATTTCATGGAACAGGGGTGACATCGCTGGCTCCAGTGTCAGGTAAGTGACACATGATGGGCTACTATGCGATGCATAGTAGCCCATTATGCTTTACCTTTGCAGGGAAACAAAGAGGAAGTAAACCCATCAGGGTTTACTTCCTCTTTAAGGGGTATAAGTAGGGACCAGAAAAAATATAGTATTCGTGGGAGTAAAGTAATTTTGATTGAATATACCCTCCCTAACCATGATAGATTGAGGCGAGACCAGTTTTGCAGGTCCGATTCCAGTTTTTTAAAGAGTAATTTGTGGCATAGATTTGATTCATCTTGGATGGTAGGCTCACCCCCTAGGTAGGGAATAGTGGAGTCTTTCCATGTGAAATGAAAGTGACTTTTTAGACTTGAAGCCAATGGGTCTGGGATATTTATCTGTGATTTTGATAGATTGACTTTGAGGCCTGATACTTTCCTAAAGTCCTCTAAAAGATGACATACATTTGGGAGGGAAATAAGTGGAGATGTGATAAATAGAAGTAGGTCATCTGCGAAAAGTGCAATCGCTATAGCGAAGATCAGGGGGGATAGTGGGCAACCTTGTCTCATACCTTTATAGATAGGAAATTACTCTGAGTAATATCCCTGGAGTCTTGGCTTTTATATGTTACATGTGGACATCATAACTTCACAAAACTCAGAACCTTGTATGGCACACAATATGCCATACAAGTCATTTATGGACTTTAGTAGATATTAGGTTATCTAACATGATCATCACATTACATGTGGGCTTGTCAATCAAAGTAACACATCTGCTGGGGGAGCAGAACAGGTAAGGTAAAGTGCTTCCCCTCTCCCCTAGGCTAAACAAGCAGTTAAACCTTGCACTGTGGGGTAAAGGTCTACTACAAGGGATAATTTCATATTTACATACATTAAAGCTGGGCTTTAAGGTTACATCCATATAAACTGGAGAAAGGGAAGGCTGTAGATGCTTAACTTCCCTAGCGGTAATCCCGAGTCTGGCTCGGGTTCAGTTTTTTCTGCTAGGAGCGGTAACCCCGAGCCAGACTCGGGCTTGCGTTGCAGAATACAGGGGGAAGTTACTTACCTTTTCCCCTGGATCCTGCGATGTCTCCCCGCTGTGTGAGCGAGCCGTCTGCTCGCTCGATTCACACAGTGCCGAGTGCCGCCGATCTCCGTTCCCTGCAACGTTACGACGCACGGGAGCGGAGATCGGCGCCAAATTTAAAAAAGTTTAAAAAAACACACAACACATACAGTACTGTAATCTTACAGATTACAGTACTGTATACAAAAAATACACATCCCCTTTGTCCCTAGTGGTCTGCCCAGTGCCCTGCATGTCATTTTATATAATAAAAAAAAAAAATTTCTGCCTGGAAACTGGAGATAGTCCATAGCAACCATAAAGTGTCCCTTTATGTCAAAAGTGGTTTTAGACCAGCTAGAAAACACCGATAAAAAATTAGAATCACAATTTATCATCAAACAATAAATTTAATGACAGCGACTATTCTGCAACTGAGGAAATTTCAGTGTTTTTGATTTGATTACATTATTGAATCATTTTTATATATATTTTTTATTATATTATAATTTATGATTTTGTGTTGCAAACTTTATCATACCCGGGATGTCTACTAGACTCTGGTTCGGACAGATTTAAGTGAGTTATTCATAAGAATTGCATGCCTACAATATAAAAACGCCAAATTTCCATGCAAAATAATTGTACCGTTTTTAGCACTAAATTCCGGACAGAATCATACCGCCAGTGAGGTTAAAAAACACTAGGTTTAAACATCAGATTTCAGCTGGTAGCTTTCCTATATTTAGTGCTACTTTAAAAAATAAAAATGAACATCTGACTGGTTGCTATTGTCTGTTTTCATATAGAAATACTTAGCATCAGAGTAAGCATTTAGGTCTGCATACAATACACTATGCAAGAGAACATTTTATTCTTTCATTGCTTGCCATTGCTTGCTTACTAGCTTGTCAGGATTTTTTTTTCATGTGGCATTTCGTATAAAATCACCATGAATTATATGTATTTTAAAAATCAGTAACTGAGCTGTCCACTTTCCATTCTCGATTTTCAAAGGTATAGTTATGCAAAGGAAAAGTGTTTTCTTTTTATCAAAGTTAGTAGAGCTATGAAATCAAGCTGAGATTTTGTTAAATACCCTTTGCTACTTGTTATTTCAAGGACCTTTAGAGTGTTTACATACGTATATCTTTTATGTATTTAAATAACGGAAAATATCCATGCAGATTTGTCTCTATATTCTATGTATAATTTGTTATTCTGACATAGGTTTTGAAAAACAGAAGTACCCTCTGGTCCCGTTAGAACTACTGTTAGGAATAAATGGATCATTGATTGAGAAATATGTAAGGAGGGGTCCAAACCGGCGGTCAGAGCGGAAGGTGGTGTGAGAGAGGAGCTCTGCCACAGCGGTAAACTACTCATGACTCATAGTCCTGTAAGAGCACCTACAAACCTACCACACTACTCAGAGTCACTGAACCCTCGGTGCCTTCCAGACCAATAACATGCTTCTGTATTGGATAACCTATCACCCACTGTTTGGCTGATTTAAGTACTATTCTTCCCCCCAACCTCATTTACGTGATGTTTCCCGTAACCTTTTTTTTTCCGAAAAGTACTGCTTAACTGTTTTAAGTTACTGGACAATCCAGTTTGATATTTTTTCATGTTTCTTTTGTTTTTTTGATGGTTATATTGGAGGACTTATCTCTGGTCATACACATGTCATACAAAACATTAGCAAAACTTCTCATACCAATTTTTACCACTAGGACAAAGCACTTCCTACCATGTAAATGGAACTTAAGCTAATGTCATACAATGTCTTTAACCACTTGCCTACCAGGCACCAACACCCCCCTCCCATCCAGACCAATTTTCAGCTTTCTGGTGCTCTCACACTTTGAATGACAATTACTCAGTCATGCAATACTGTACCCAAATGAATTTTTTGTCCTTTTTTTCCCACAAATGGAGCTTTCTTTTGGTGGTATTCGATCACCTCTGGGTTTTTTATTTTTTGCGCTATAAATGAAAAAAGACCGAAAATTTTGAAAAAAAACACATTTTTCTTGGTTTCTGTGATAAAATTTAGCAAATTATTATTTTTTCTTCATAAATTTTGGCCACAATTTATACTGCTACATATCTTTGGTAAAAATAACCAAAAATTTTTGGAAATTATTTGGTCTGTGTGAAAGTTTTAGAGTCTACAAGCTGTGGTGCAAATCATAAAAAAATTATCACATCTGATGTACTGAGGCCTATCTCATTTCTTGAGACCCTAACAAGCCAGGAAAGTACAAATACCCCCCAAATGACCCCTTTTTGGAAAGTAGACATTTCAAGGTATTTAGTAAGAGGCATGGTGAGTTATTTGAAGTTGTAATTTTTTCCCACAATTCCTTGCAAAATTAAGATATTTTTATTTTTTATTTTTTCCCCACAAAATTTTCATTGTAATAGGTTATTTCTCTCACATAGCATATGTATACCACAAATGACACCCCAAAATACATTCTGCTACCCCTCCTGAGTATAGCGATACCACATGTGTGGGACTTTTTCACTGCCTGGCCACATACAGTGGCCCAACATGCAGGGAGCGCCATCAGGTGTTCTAGGAGCATAAATTACACATCACATTTCTCAACCACCTATTACACTTTTGAAGGGCCTGGAGCACCAGGACAATGGAAACGTCCACAAAATGACCCCATTTTGGAAAGCTAACACCCCAACGTATAATCTATGAGGCATAATGAGTCTTTTGAATGGTTCATTTTTTTCCAGAAGCTTTTGGAAGATGTGGAAAAAAAATGAAAACGCATTTTTTTTTACACAAAGTTGTCCGTTTATAAGATATTTCCAACACGTAGCATTTAGATAGCACAAATGACACCCCAAAATACATTCTGCTACTCCTCCTGAGTATAGCAATACCACATATGTGGGACTTTTTTACTGCCTGGCCACATACAGTGGCCCAACATGCAGGGAGCACCATCAGGTGTTCTAGGAGCATAAATTACACATCACATTTCTCAACCACCTATTACACTTTTGAAGGCCCTGGAGCACCAGGACAATGGAAACGCCCACAAAATGACCCCATTTTGGAAAGCTAACACCCCAACGTATAATCTATGAGGCATAATGAGTCTTTTGAATGGTTCATTTTTTTCCAGAAGTTTTTGGAAAATGTGGAAAAAAAATGAAAACGCATTTTTTTTACACAAAGTTGTCAGTTTATAAGATATTTCCAACACGTAGCATTTAGATAGCACAAATGACACCCCAAAATACATTCTGCTACTCCTCCTGAGTATAGCAATACCACATGTGTGGGACTTTTTTACTGCCTGGCCACATACAGTGGCCCAACATGCAGGGAGCACCATCAGGTGTTCTAGGAGCATAAATTACACATCACATTTCTCAACCACCTATTACACTTTTGAAGGCCCTGGAGCACCAGGACAATGGAAACGCCCACAAAATGACCCCATTTTGGAAAGCTAACACCCCAACGTATAATCTATGAGGCATAATGAGTCTTTTGAATGGTTCATTTTTTTCCAGAAGTTTTTGGAAAATGTGGAAAAAAAAAAATGAAAACCCTTTTTCTTTACACAAAGTTGTCCGTTTATAAGATATTTCCAACACGTAGCATTTAGATAGCACAAATGACACCCCAAAATACATTCTGCTACTCCTCCTGAGTATAGTGATACCACATGTGTGGGACTTTTTTACTGCCTGGCCACATACAGTGGCCCAACATGCAGGGAGCACCATCAGGTGTTCTAGGAGCATAAATTACACATCACATTTCTCAACCACCTATTACACTTTTGAAGGCCCTGGAGCACCAGGACAATGGAAACGCCCACAAAATGACCCCATTTTGGAAAGCTAACACCCCAACGTATAATCTATGAGGCATAATGAGTCTTTTGAATGGTTCATTTTTTTCCAGAAGTTTTTGGAAAATGTGGAAAAAAAATGAAAACGCATTTTTTTTACACAAAGTTGTCCGTTTATAAGATATTTCCAACACGTAGCATTTAGATAGCACAAATGACACCCCAAAATACATTCTGCTACTCCTCCTGAGTATAGTGATACCACATGTGTGGGACTTTTTTACTGCCTGGCCACATACAGTGGCCCAACATGCAGGGAGCACCATCAGGTGTTCTAGGAGCATAAATTACACATCACATTTCTCAACCACCTATTACACTTTTGAACTTTTGAAGGCCCTGGAGCACCAGGACAATGGAAACGCCCACAAAATGACCCCATTTTGGAAAGCTAACACCCCAACGTATAATCTATGAGGCATAATGAGTCTTTTGAATGGTTCATTTTTTTCCAGAAGTTTTTGGAAAATGTGGAAAAAAAATGAAAACGCATTTTTTTTACACAAAGTTGTCCGTTTATAAGATATTTCCAACACGTAGCATTTAGATAGCACAAATGACACCCCAAAATACATTCTGCTACTCCTCCTGAGTATAGCAATACCACATGTGTGGGACTTTTTTACTGCCTGGCCACATACAGTGGCCCAACATGCAGGGAGCACCATCAGGTGTTCTAGGAGCATAAATTACACATCACATTTCTCAACCACCTATTACACTTTTGAAGGCCCTGGAGCACCAGGACAATGGAAACGCCCACAAAATGACCCCATTTTGGAAAGCTAACACCCCAACGTATAATCTATGAGGCATAATGAGTCTTTTGAATGGTTCATTTTTTTCCAGAAGTTTTTGGAAAATGTGGAAAAAAAATGAAAACGCATTTTTTTTACACAAAGTTGTCCGTTTATAAGATATTTCCAACACGTAGCATTTAGATAGCACAAATGACACCCCAAAATACATTCTGCTACTCCTCCTGAGTATAGCAATACCACATGTGTGGGACTTTTTTACTGCCTGGCCACATACAGTGGCCCAACATGCAGGGAGCACCATCAGGTGTTCTAGGAGCATAAATTACACATCACATTTCTCAACCACCTATTACACTTTTGAAGGCCCTGGAGCACCAGGACAATGGAAACGCCCACAAAATGACCCCATTTTGGAAAGCTAACACCCCAACGTATAATCTATGAGGCATAATGAGTCTTTTGAATGGTTCATTTTTTTCCAGAAGTTTTTGGAAAATGTGGAAAAAAAATGAAAACGCATTTTTTTTACACAAAGTTGTCCGTTTATAAGATATTTCCAACACGTAGCATTTAGATAGCACAAATGACACCCCAAAATACATTCTGCTACTCCTCCTGAGTACGGCGATACCATGCGTATGAGACTTCTACACAGTCTGGCCACATACAGAGATCCAAAATGCAAGGAACACCATCAGGTATTCCAGGGACACATAGCATGCACATACCAAGAATTACACCCCAAAATACATTATGCTGAGCAAAGCGTAAACAAAAGCTTACCTGTGGTTGTAGTAGCGCAGTTGTAGACAGGAGGATAGCACTGGTCCAGGCAGCAGGCAGGGACTTGGTCAGCAACGGTGAACACAATTGTCCAGGCAGGGATACTGTCCATATAAAGTCCAGGGTCAGTGCAGGCAGAGATATTGTCAGCAGTGCCAAAAATATTGGTCCTGGTGGTAGGCAGGACATGTGGTGTGGTCAGTGCGACAGGCAGAGGCATGACGGCAGAAAGTCCTACAGGCAGCAGGCAGAAGTAGGGCCTCGTTCAGGACAGAATGGGGACAGGGGTAGAGGCTTCTCCCACCCAAATCTCTTTGAAGCCTCCGAGCCTCCAGACCCTAATCTAGGATTGAGAAAACCAAAAAATAGTTTTCTTCATCCAGAAAAACATTTCTGGAGCCCCTCACATATGTGAGACCCCTGTGTTGAATCCCACTAGTCCAGTAGCAGGGTACAAGATCAGTCCAAGAGGCAGGCAAATATCATGGTCAAACAGTCCAAGGTCAGTTCCAGATCAGGCAAAGGTATTTACAGAATCGTTAGGCAGAAGCATGGTCGTATAACAAGCCAGGGTCAGTTCCAGATCAGGCAGAGGTAGGTACAGAATCGTTAGGCAGAAGCATGGTCGTATAACAAGCCAGGGTCAGTTCCAGATCAGGCAGAGGTAGGTACAGAATCGTTAGGCAGAAGCGTGGTCGTATAACAAGCCAGGGTCAGTTACAGAGCAGGCAGTGGCATAAGGGGTGTGAAGGTGTGTAGGGCAGGAACTGAAGATTACGTTTACCATACTTCACTAATAATTTATTGAAGTATGGTAACGGCGAAAACAGTCACCTATGCAGAGGCCTGGTTGGGAAGGACAATCTGCACAATGATAGGATGTGTCTCTTCTGATTCCTGCTTTGGTACACACCTTACATTTTTTTTGACGGCGTTGGCCTGTTGGTTTGGGAGGGATTTTATCAGGAAAGTGGCAGTGGGAGAGTCGACTAACAACATCGGATTGCATATTTTCTGGTGGGCCGCTCGGGAATACAAGGACAGTGAAAACTTCCTCCTGGTAGCCAAGGAAGGGTTTGGGGTTTTGGGTGGAGTTCCGGTAAATGACATACGAATTATATATTGCCAATTGAAAAAAAATATATTGCAACTTTCTTGTACCAATGGTATGTCCGTCGTGTAGCAAGATATGGTTCCATCATTTGGTCGTTGAAGTCGACTCCTCCCATATACAAATTGTAATCGTAAATACATTTGGGTTTGTTTATGGGGCCATTTCTTCTGGGGATTTCTACAAAGGTGTTATTGTGGATTGAAGACAGCATGTAGACATCCCTTTTGTCCCTCCACTTCACTGCCAAAATCTCTTTGTTTCTCAGGCTTGCCGTTTCTCCTTTTTTCAATTTTTGATGCACGAGACTTTGAGGAAAGCCCTTCCGGTTTCTTTTAACGGTGCCACATGCTGGTGTCTTCATCCGGTGGAGGTTGTGGAACAGGGGCAGGGATGTGTAGAAGTTATCTACATATAAATTGTAGCCTTTTTCCAGTAGGGGATATATGAGGTCCCAAACAATTTTTCCGCTTGATCCCAAGTAGTCCGGGCAATTAGGGGGCTGCAGCTGGGTGTCCTTCCCTTCGTAGACTTTGAAGGCATACATGTACCCTGTGACTCGGTCGCACAATTTGTACACCTTCACCCCATAGCGGGCCCTTTTGCTGGGAATGAATTGTTTTATTTTGAGCCTGCCACTAAATTTAATAAGGGACTCATCCACACATATGTGTTGGTCCGAGGTAAAGAGCTGGGGAAATACTTGGGAAAAATAATTTAAAAGTGGGCGAATTTTGAAAAGCCTGTCATAATTTGGGTCATTTCGGGGAGGGCACTGGGAATTGTCGTTAAAATGAAGGAACCTCTGTATCATGAGGTACCTGTTTCGGGACATAACCTTGGAGAAGACTGGCATGTGTTGGAGGGGCTGGGTTGACCAATAGGACATCAAGGTGTTTTTTTTTGGTGAGTCCCATGTTGAATGTGAGGCCTAAAAAAACCTTGAACTCCTCCACCGTTAGGTCTCTCCATTCATAGGGACGGGCATAATATGAGGTTGGGTTTTGAAAAATAAATTGCTGGGCATAAAGATTGCACTGGGCCACAATTGATTCTAACATGTCCTCCGTAAAAATTTAATTAAAAAAATCTATTGGGGTAAAATTCTGTGTGTCCACCTGGACTCTTGGCTGGGCAGTGAAAGGGGGAATGTTGGCTTCTCCTGAATTAGGAGGAAGCCACAAGGGGTTTTGAAGGGCATAGGGAAGGCTGGCATGGGTCCTTGGCCTTTCTTGCCGAGGTACTGCAGTGCTGGTAGATGGCACTGCGGTGCTGGTAGATGGCACTGCGGTGCTGGTAGATGGCACTGCGGTGCTGGTAGATGGCACTGCGGTGCTGGTGGATGGCACTGCGGTGCTGGTGGATGGCACTGCTTCCTCAGAACGCCTTCGTTTGGCCGGCCGAATCTGTTCCTCCTCCGAGTCACTCGATGTTTCGCTACTGAGGACTGGCTCGTAAGTTATGTCAGTCTCAGAATCGATTTATGAAGAGGAATCTGAAGAGAGCTCCCCGTTGCTCTCGTCGGCCTGGGAAAGGATTTGGAACGCCTCCTCTGCGGAATAGACTCTTTTGGACATGCTGCTGGTTGCTGGTGCGACTACACAGGTGTGTACTAAGCCTGCACTGATGGACACTGAGGTGGCACAGATGGGTTACTGAGGTGGCACAGATGGGTTACTGAGGTGGCACAGATGGGCACTGAGGTGGCACAGATGTGCACTAATGAAGTGGAACAAATGCACACTGATGAGGCGTCACAGGCGGACACTGATGAGGCGTCACAGGCGGACACTGATGAGGCGTCACAGGCGGACACTGATGAGGCGTCACAGGCGGACACTGATGAGGCGTCACAGGCGGGCACTGATGAGGCGTCACAGGCGGGCACTGATGAGGCGGCACAGGCGGGCACTGATGAGGTGGCACAGGCGGGTACTGATGAGGTGGCACAGTCAGGTACTGATTGTGAAGATGTGCAGATGGACACTGATCGGCACAGGTGGGCACTGATCGGCACAGGTGGGCACTGATCGGCACAGGTGGGCACTGATCGGCAAAGGTGGGCACTGATCGGCAAAGGTGGGCACTGATCGGCAAAGGTGGACACTGATCGGCAAAGGTGGACACTGATCGGCAAAGGTGGGCACTGATCGGCACAGGTGGGCACTGATCGGCACAGGTGGGCACTGATCAACAAAGGTGGGCACTGATCGGCACAGGTGGGCACTGATCGGCACAGGTGGGCACTGATCGGCACAGGTGGGCACTGATCGGCACAGGTGGGGCACTGATCGGCACTGGTGGGGCACTGATCGGCACTGATCGGCACTGGTGGGGCACTGATCGGCACTGGTGGGGCACTGATCGGCACTGAGCACTGATCGGCACTGGTGGGGCACTGATCGGCACTGGTGGGGCACTGATCGGCACTGGTGGGGCACTGATCGGCACTGGTGGGGCACTGATCGGCACTGGTGGGGCACTGATCGGCACTGGTGGGGCACTGGTCGGCACTGGTGGGGCACTGGTCGGCACTGGTGGGGCACTGATGGGCACTGGTGGGGCACTGATCGGCACTGGTGGGGCTCTGGTGGGCACTGGTGGGGCTCTGTAATACTGGGGCACTGTACTGGGTGTTGATGCTCACGTTTCACAGATCCTCTCTCCTCCTCACACGCTGTCTCTGTGTGCGGAGAGAGAGCCGGCAATGAGAGAGGATCTCATATGTTTCCATTTGAGATCATCGCTCATTGGCCGGGGGGATCGCGATGTAAACGGCCGCTGTGATTGGCCGTTTACAGCGCTCTGTGATTGGCTGTGTCCTCGGGACACGGCCAACACAGAATTTCCCCGATGCGCGCTCGTGAGCGCGCTCGGGGAGCGAGGAAAGGGGAGGCCGTCATATGACGGCCTCCCGGGATTTGGCATCCGCGCTGTGGCCGTCATTCGGCTCCGGCCGGATGCGAAGTGGTTAAGCAAAACATCTCACAAACCGATTTGGCGCAACAACACTTTCCTCCTATTGCACCCCAAGATTAGGGATGAGGTAGAAGGGAAACTCAGAGAATATTTCCAATTCAATGACAACGGAGAATGCTCTCCCTTGACAACATGGTGTGCATATAAGGCGTTCGCTAGAGAAACCCTCATCCAAATTGCATCTAGAGAAACGAAAACACAACACAGCACATATCGCAGGTCCATAAATCTATTGCAGATTTAGAGGCTCAACACAAAAATCCCATTACTACTTCCACCCAAATACTAGACCGCCTTACTTCCTCCCGTGAGGAATTGCAGCAGGAACTCAGGGCAGACTATGACTCATACTTCAAATGCATGAAATTGTCCTTCTACTCTCAAAACAACAGGGCAGGTAAAATATTAGCCTCCCAACTCAAAAAAAGGCAAGCACGCTCTAATCTCACACATATCGAAAACCACCAAACTAACAGCATGCTCCACAACCCTAAAGACATATTCAACACCTTCAGAGATTACTATGGATCCATTTACAACCTTAAAAAAGACCCACACACCCTTCAACCGACAGAAGTAGACATAAATAACTTTCTACAAGGAATTCAGCTCCCTACAGTAGATGTCACCACACTTCAAAAACTGAACGCTCCCTTCACCACTGTAGAGGTCGAGACCATCAAAAAATCCCTTCCCATGCACAAGTCACCTGGAGCAGATGGATTTTCCGTCAAATATTATAAGACATTCATATCAATTCTCACCACCAAACTAGTAGACATTTACAATACTGCAGCCTCTATAGGTTCCTTTCCAAGAGAAATGATCCAAGCTGTAATAGTCACACTACCAAAACCGGGAAAAGACCCTTCACTCCCCAAAACTTCAGGCCCATTTGCCTATTAAATTCTGATCTAAAAACATACACCAAAATTTTAGCTAACCGTTTAATGGAGCTCACCCCATCCCTCATAGGCCTTGACCAAGTGGGCTTTGTAAAGGGCAGCTAAGCACCAGACTGGACCAGAAGAATGCTGAACCTTCTGAGATTTGCAGAGGTCTCCCAGGAATCTAGCAATTTCCTGGCCCTGGATGCAGAAAAGGCCTTCAAAAAGGTCCATTGTGGATACCTATCTAGGACCCTGCACAAATTTGGTTTGGAATATCTGGCCTGATCCACTCAGCAATTATGTCCCTTTACTCAAACCCCACAGCCCAAGTCTACACCTCCAGCTTACTCTCTGACACCTTTACACTGTCAAATGGGACTCGTCAAGGTTGCCCCCTCTCTCCAATTATATTTTCACTTGTTATAGAACCACTAGCAGAATACATCAGATCTAATGAAGCAATTAAAGGCATCAAAGTAGGCCTGAAAGCCATAAAATAGGACTTTTCGCTGATGATATTATCCTAACTATGACCGAACTAGCATTCTCTATACCAGAAGTAAAATCCCTATTAAACAAATTTGGGCAGGTATCCTTCTATAAAGTCTACATTAATACATGCTTTGCCTTGACAGTTAATGTACCCAAGGAAGAGAAATCCAGGCTCAAACACACATTCCCATGTAACTGGGACTCTCCCTCAATTACGTACCTTGGGATACAGCTAACCTCCTCCTCCTTTAACATTTATTCGTACAACTTTCCTCCATTACTGACTAAAATAAAAGAGGAATTAAACCAGATCAGTAAACTGCACCTCACATGGATAGGGAGAATAGCTGCATACCAAATGCAAGTGCTGCCTAAATTACTATACCTCTTCAGAACATTAACCATTCCTATCCCACAGAAATTCTTCTCACAATTAGCAGTTAGTCTGAACAAATACATATGGGCAGGGAAAAAAACCTAGAATTGCTCTAGCACACCTGTACAAACCCAAACACCTTGGAGGCGTGGGCCTTCCCAAGCTCAAACATACTATACTCTTGCAGTACTTGACCAAATGCAATACTGGTTTTCTTGCCAAACAGATAACCGGTGGTCTAACATAGAAAGCGAAGACACCCTGGGACACAACTTCCCAACGGTGGCACTACACCACAGCCCAAAAATTCAATTTTATCCAACTATCCAAGCCACTATTGCAGCATGGTCCTCCTTGAACAGCCAACACTTTACGGATACTCCAATATGCAGAATAAAGATCCCACTAGCGACATATGAACACTTAATCCCTGGTTTGTCAACCCAAACCTGGAGGAAATAAGGGGTACACTTCTCCACGTCTGATTTACCTGAACAGGACAAGATGGATAGATACAAAACACTCAAAATAAAGCACTACTCAGCAACTAACAAAAATGGCCCCATAGAGCTACCTCAAATACTTTGGAATTACCTGGTAAGTAAAAACCCAACCAAACACAAGTAGATATCTCTATTCTACAAATGCTCTACCCCTCTGAAAATTCACATTAAAATAGCCAAAATGGGAAAATGGGAAAAAAAAATACAAAAAGAATTCTCCCTACACTAATGGCCCTTAGCTATAAAATATGATAGCAGATCGTCGGCGTGTGTAAATCATTGGGAAAACACACAAAAGATACTTCATAGATGGTACCTCACACCCTTAGCATTGGTATTGAAAACGTTCCCCCGCTGACGAATGAAAATAGTCATACATATCCTATTCGCAGTGCGCATTACACTAGCAAAAGAATGGTGCTCCCAAATGCCACCAAGAATTGCAGAAGTAATATCTAGAACGAACGCACAATACACCATGTAAAAAATGCTCGCCTATAAATGAAAACAGAGCACCAACATTTCATAAACACTGGGAAATATGGAGGACATCTAAAAAGGCCTCCTCACATCTATGACACATATTTACGACTAACGTATATAACTCAATTTTATGACACTTACACTATAACTTACAACCATTTAGTGGTAAGAACCAACATTAGCTGTGCGAGTGGACAATCACAGCACTAACAGCATGTGCGTACTAATTTGCACAAGAGGAGAAGTCTGTTACTGTTCATTTCTGAATTGTTAATGTATTACCTTAGAACTTACTATGCATCCTACATCCAGAGAACCTCAAAAAGGTCCAAGGCGGGCTCCCTCCTAATAAGACTAATGCCCTGTACACACGGTCAGATTTTCCGATGGAAAATGTGCAATCGGATCGTGTTGTCGGAAAATCCGATCGTGTGTGGGCTCTATCGGACATTTTCCGTCTGAATTTCCGACACACAAAGTTTGAGAGCTGGACCTAAAATTTTCCGACAACAAAATCCAATCGTTTAAATTCCGATCGTGTGTAATTCTGATGGACTAAATGCCACGCATGCTCAGAATAAATTAAGAGACGAAAGCTATAGGCTACTGGCCCGTTTCTAGTCCCGACATACGTGTTTTACATCACCTCGTTCTGAACGATCGGATTTTCCGACAACTTTGTGCGACCGCTTGCATACAAGACAAGTTTGGGCTGAAATCCGTCGGAAAAAATCTGACGGATTTTGTCATCGGAATGTCCGACCTTGTGTGCAGGGCATAATAGTGAGCCTGATCACAGTGAGTACCCGTTTCGGGTGACAGGCCATACGAAGCCCAAGCAAAAGTAATAATGTCTTTGCAGTAAGTTTGATTTTCTGTACCCACTCTTTTTCTTTATTATATTGTAAGGCATGTTTTCTATTTCACATGTATACTGTGGAAATTAATGAATATCTATGGTTAAAAAAACAAAAAATAAAAATATGTAAGGAGCTTACAAATATGTCTACTTATAATAATTATGCATAATATGAGGGCACGACAGTAAGGCTACTTTCACACTGGGGTGGGCATCGGCAGTAAAGTGCTGCTATTTTTAGCTGCGCTTTACAATCATTTTAGCGGTGTTAGTGGCCAAAAAAGGGTTAAAACTACCTGCAAAGCGCCGCCGTAGCGGCACTTTGACAGCAGTTTGGCAGCGCTGCCCCATTGATATACACCACTCCTACAGCGCTGCAGAAGATGCTGCTTTCAGGACTTTACAGTCCTGCAAGCTCACCACTCCAGTGTGAAAGCACTCAGGCTTTCACACTGGAGAGACAGGAGAGGCTCTTTACAGGCACTATGCAGGCGCTATTTTTAGTTCTGTAGCGTCTGTAAAGTGCCTCAGTGTGAAAGTAGCCCATAGTTTTTTTTTTTTGTGTGTAGATTTTGTCTGCAGGTTACCAATAGCTGATGGACCTATTACTGGTTTAGATCCCATGTGTTTGGGAAGGTATACAGTATAGAAAATATATATTTGCATCTTTTGTAAGGGCCATTGCCTTGAGCAATACACAGAATAACTATCCAAAACATATTTTCCTGTTTTTGATGTTAGGGAAGGGTTTATTACCTTACTAAATCGTTTTTGCTATCTATGACATTACATGAAGATCTCTATCCACTGCAGGAGTTATCATGGTAGTCTTGGCTTTGCTGAGTGCTGAGCTTTCTGGCCTCACTTTCTAGTGAACAAGTCCCTTATAGTCCAATAGAATAAAAAACTACATGGCCGAGGACACAGAAGTGAATCAAGAGGTTTTCTTATAGAAGAGAACTAGCCATCACTGTAAGTGGGAGGTATATGGAGGGACAATGGCCGACCTTATTGTTGGAGTCGGGGACAACATAAAGGTATAACAAGTTCAGTGGGCCAACGAATGTTAAATTCCACCAAAATCGAAGTTTTGTGATGACTTCCATGTATATATTAGGAGTAAAAGTATTAATGGTTACTATTTCTTTAACTTTACAAATAATATCTTTATTGCCCTAATAGACAACATCTTTCTACATTCTTAAGTGAAAAATACTCAGTAAATAGGTTTATGTCTTTAGAACAACACAGGCAAGCAAAAGCTCCATGCTTTAGTAATGTGTTTTGCTGCACTTTAGCCTCGCAGAGAATTAAGTCATGACTGATATCATAAATCATACATGACTGCTGATTTCTGCAAAAGATAGGACTGTAACCACTATATTCTCATTTATAAAGCTTTTATAGAGCATACACATTTATTAATTTTAAGACTGTTCTTAAAGCAGGCATGTGACGGCTACGTCTAACAAATTATTGGTATTGAAGTGTCAATAAAACCAGTTACACATATTGTTTTATCTGACCTCCAAGCTTAAAAAAATGACTTTCACATAGCTTGTATAAACTGTTTGGTTTTGCTCCATTGTTAAAATGCTTTAAGACAAAGGATCTGTGGCTTACACATGCATTTGCAAATGTTAGTAGTAGTTTCATAGTTAGTAAGGTTGAATAAAGACACCAGTCCATCCAGTTCAACCTGAGTGAGTGTCTACAATTGTCCCTATCCCTGTACATTGCACACTCACATCGGTCCCTACCCTCAAGGTGCCCACAATCCAAGGTCCAAGGTCCCCATTCATATACTAGGGCCAATTTTTGGACAGAAGCCAATTAACCTACCAGCATGTCTTTGGATTGTGGGAGGAAACCGGAGTACCCGGAGGAAACCCACGCAGGCACAGGGAGAACATGCAAACTGCAGGCAGGTAGTGTCGTGGTTGGGATTTGAACCAGTGACCCTTCTTACTGCTAGGTGAGAGTGCTAACCATTACACCACTGTGCCTCCAAATGTGTAAATAAATGCTAAATGTGTAAAGACTAAACTCCTGCATACTGTTAGACAGTTTATTTGGTTGTCTGCGGGCTGGTGGTAAGTTAAGCTTGTTTTTTTCCCTTGGATTTATCATTGGCCTTGTTTGTACCTGTTAGCCTTCCAATGCTTCTTACTGCGATAGCCAGCTATAGATGGGAGCAAGTGCCATATTTTTTGTATCGCTGTCATGTTTTTAGGTCAGACAACGCCCTGACACCTTTGCAGCCATTGTGCTATATGCTGGGTGTTCAGTGTGCCCCTGTACCTTTAAGAAGGGTGGCTCCTCTTTAGTCCACCTGCTCTCACCTATCCATTAGAATATGTGCCTCCACTCTGGAGACACTTATAAATTAGTGTTAGGTACCACAGATACCAGGGTGCCTTGAAGAGGCTCTGTGGCTTACGCATGCATTTGCATGTGTGCAGACTAAACCCCTGCTTTTAACACATACTGTTACACAGGTTATTTGGTTGTCTGCGGGCTGGTGGCAAGTTAAGCTTGTTTTTTTCCCTTGGATTTATCCTTGGCCTCGTTTGTATGTAAGACAAAGTAGCATACAAAATATGTATATAAAAAAAAGAAGTTCCGCTGGCTCTCCAAAAGGGCCTTCTGGGCCCCTATACTAAAAAGGTGAGGAGTCACCACAAAACCATGTCTATGCGTTTTTGTATAGCACATGCCTGTAAATATTTTATGGTCCACTATCTGTCAGCTATACAAGTCAGGGAGGTAGTACAAATGCTTGCCAATAAAGGCATATGACTAGGCTATTTGTATGACTGAATAATGGAGTAAACCCATGCAAATCACAATTACCATGGAATATATTTTCTTTTAACCCCTACCCTCTTCCTTACAGACACAGTTTCTTAATGTATATATATATATATATATATATATATATATATATATATATATATACACACATACACACACATACAGTATCTCACAAAAGTGAGTACACCCCTAAGTGAAAATGTTCAAATTGGGCCCAAAGTGTCAATTATTTGTGTGGCCACCATTATTTTCCAGCACTGCATTAACCCTCTTGGGCATGGAGCATCACAGGTTGCCACTGGAGTCCTCTTCAACTCCTCCATGAGGACATCAAGGAGCTGGTAGGTGTTAGAGACTTTGTGCTCATCCACCTTTCATTTGAGGGTTTAGGTCTGGAGACATGCTTGGCCAGTCCATTACCTTTACCCTCAGCTTCTTTAGCAAGCAGTGGTTGTCTTGGAGGTGTATTTGGGGTCGTTATCATGTTGGAATACTGCCATGTGGCCTAGTTTCCGAAGGGAGGGGATCATGCTCTGCTTCAGTATGTCACAGAACATGTTGGCATTCATGGTTCCATCAATGAACTGTAGCTCCCCAGTGAGGGCAGCACTCATGCAGTCCCAGAGCATGACACTCCCACCACCATGCTTGACTGTAGACAAGACACACTTGTCTTTGTACTCCTCACCTGGTTGCTGCCACACACGCTTGGCACCATCTGAACCAAATACGTTTATTTGGTCTCATCAGACCGTGGGCTGTGTTTTGAGTAATCTATGTCCTTAGTCTGCTTGTATTCAGCAAATTGTTTGTGGGCTTTCCTGTGCATCTTTAGAAGAGGCTTCCTTCTGGGATGACGGCCATGCAGACAAATTTGATGCAGTATGCGGCATATGGTCTGAGCACTGACAGGCTTACCCCCCACCCCTTCAACCCCTGCAGCAATGCTGGCAGAAACTGGGCTTTAATGGTTATGCCTTAGGCAACTATGAAGCAGGATCAAAGACCGGGCCTTGAGATAGCAAGTGTAGTTGACTGGGTCAGTGCCAGGGAACATCTGTATGAAAACAATGCATAGCTGCATACTACACCCTTTGGGGCCAGGTTGGAGCAATTAGTATGACTGGGATCCTCTCCAACCAGATCCTGCCATGTAGGCTGAACAGAGGTCATTATGGGGGGTACGCGTGGATCCAACTGCATCAATCTCACAGTGCTACCAAGGCCTGTCATTACAAATATCAACAAAATACTCACTTCAGAATTAAAATTAAAATTGTTGTGCTAATACTCCTGTTGCTGATGTTCAAAGTATAACAACCTTCAAAAAAAACAGTGCAATAAACCACAGCGCATAACAATGAATAGTCATCAATTGCAATCCAAATAAAATCCATCAATTACAAATTCAAAGTTCATTGGTTCCCTGTGATAAAAAATATATATATTTCTTATAATTAATAAAAATGAAAAGTCCATGCAATATTAAGTTGCAAAATCGTTCACTCCACAATTAGCATTCTTCATTAAGGTGCTCTTTGCTAAAAATATACAAAAGTGCTCCAAGCGGTCACGTGCTGTGAAAGGGTTCAACACACCCCTCTTGTGCCCTTACTCACCAGAAAGTGTGGACTCCCAGCTGATGTCTATACACGTATTACTGGTGAGGAGGGTGATGTTGAAAAAGAGTCTTCAATCTCTTCCTTGCCAGTGTGATATGGTATCTACAATAGTTGTCAGCACTGGTATCGCTCATTTTTCATCAAGATCAAATAGCGGGAGAGAGCTCATATAGTGTAGTGTGTTCCATTTATTCCGTAAAAGAATATAAAAATGCACTTACAATGCTCCAAATGGTAAACCGCTTTGTAACAATAAGGCTCAGGTTTTCTCCTGGTTCGCCACTATTTCTGCGTGCATTCCACCATTAACAGACGTGACATCACTACACCAAGCAGATCTCACTTTCGCAACAGCTTGGCTAAAGGAGGCTAAAGGGCATACAGCTGCTGGAAAACCTCTAAGTGAAGGGATCATTCTCCTGGGCCCAGACTCTGATGGCTGAAATAATTCTCCTGTTGAGAACTTGCACCACAGCAGAAGAACTTCTCTGCATTGGAATTGTCCAATCATCTTCTTACAGGACTGGCCCTTTCAGTGACGGAGAGCTAATATGATGGAACAGAGGTCCAAGGCATTTATGGAAAGGCAAGCTTCCTCCTCGGACCAGCAATCCTGTACCAAACGAGAGCCAAAAACTCCCCGCCAACTAAAAGGACTTGCATTTGGATTTCCTTATCCAATGATAGCGGGGACCTGTCCTATTTTTGCAGTACCTCCTGCTGATGAGTCCAGGAGTGATATTTCCCAAATAAACTGCTCAAGTCAAGTGGTGACTCTCTTGTGTGAACAAAGAGTTGACCAGTAGCCACAAATAAATCTCCTGACATGGTCCTGAAGCTTTTAAAGTGGTAGAGGAATCTTTGCCAGCTAGTCAAGGTGTTGCAGTTATATGGGACTTCTGAACATTCAGAATCCAGCTGAAGTCCTTAAGGGTTTTAACATTACTTGATGGTTGTCCACCAAAATCTGATGTGAATCTGCTATCAAGAGGATTCTTCACTCACTTAAAGCCTAACTCCAGGTTTAAAAACTTAGATGCAAGATTACTGATAGCAATGACACCATAATTTATTTTTAAGTGAAAAATGTAAATATTTATTGCAAATAGGTTCTATGAACTATATAAATATACTTGTCTTGTTCGCCTACACAGTTATAGGAACCTCTAACTGTTCTCTCATAAATTTCGGAAACGTTAGTATTACACCATTTATAATTTGCTTCTAGGTACACAAAATAACCTACTTATATTTTAATTAAATAGCTTCTAAAAAATAGGCTGAAAAAACTGCCTATTTGAAAAAGTAATTTGAACAGAAAATAATAGGCACCATAATTAAAATGTAATTATCAGCAGAAGTATCACATTTTATGTGTTTATGTACGGTTTGCTGTGTCTAAAGAACTGAAAAGGACATGACTGATATGGGCAAAGCTATATCTCATTTTAGATAACAGGAAAATACAATCCCTGCCAGTGTATCTAATGACATTTGCCATATTATTCCAACAAAAGGTACCGTATATGATAAAGATGGGCAACAAGGGTAATGGAGAGCAAACATCAAACCGGTAAGTAGTTCACAGTGTTGATAACTTAGGACATGCGGTGTACTTCTTTTATCCCCAACATAAATTGTTAAATCATTTCATGTAACCAATGTCCCCAAAAGAAACTCATCAGGAAAGAGAGAATAAACCAAGCTTGGGAAAAGCCTGTCAAAATAATTCACTGCTTTATGCTGTGTTTATGTTGTAACGTGTCTTATTAAAATGGTATGTTGTCTCTTTCTGTAGGAGTTCTGCAAGACTGTAAGAACTGGAAAGAACAAGAAAACATAAAATCAGATTTCTACTGTGGTGATTAAAATATAACACTATGAAGTGGATACATTATTGATATATCTGGCAACATAACACTCATGACTGAAATACATATAGAATAGCCAATGATACTCAAATCTTAATAAAGTGAATGTAAAAACCACAATGTTTAAACTTTTGGTAAAAAAATAAATTTCAGAAAAAAACTAAAACTAAATTTGCCAGCTGGAAAGGTTTAATGATAGAAGAAAATATATAGGTCTTTTCTGTCAAAAGACTCTCTCGTTTACTTGCTAGCAGTTTATTTTTTTCTTTCCAGACAAGAGTCCTGAGTAAACATTTATACCATGCACTTGCATAATCAGTTGTATCCAAATATTTGAAAACTATATTGGAAAATATGTCTATATTTGTAGGTGGTGGTGTGGCATTAAATCAATGGCAACTATATACCAAGTCACCGGGAACCTTGAAATGGACCGTAGTTATATTCACAACTCAGGATGTAGGATGTCCTAATGCCATTGTACATCTCTTATCCATCTTGTTGCTACCCCGTATAATTTTGAGATCCCCACAGTGCTCATCCATAGTTGTGTTCTGATCCCACTAATCCCATTTATATATGTTAATCTAATTTATGTAATTGCTAAATATTTAATAAAATGTATAATGCAGGTTCCTTATTCTTTATTTTATCTCTTGACAAGAATTAAATGTACATTTTCAGTAGCCCTAACAACCACACCAAATTAATTTGTCACTGTTATGACCACTTATTCTGTGATTAAATCAGGTTGTTATATAAATTACAGAAAAGCATTGCTCTTCATGCTTTTATTATTAAATAATGTATGCCTTGTGGCTTACCACAACTTGCGATCCAAGCTCAGAACATATACCTAAAGCGATTTTTTCCTTTTTTCCTTTGTGGGGAAGAGTTATAACTTTCAACTGCTTTCAACTGAGCTTGAAATTTAACTCTATTTGTCCTTACACTTGACTTAGGGTATGGTATTGTAATGTATACTTCATCACCATTTGAATGGTAGTTTTCCGCTTTCTTCCACGTCTTTCTGGTTTTCATTGCCATTTTAAAGCATTTGAGATACTTGTTACTTGAGCAGCCGATCAGCTTCTGCACTTCTTTATATGTTTCCCCTCTCTAATCAACTTTTTAATCAAAGTACATTGTTCTTCTGAACAATGTCTGGAACATTCATTTGTCTCCGATTTTCAGATAGAAATGCAATACTGTATACCCAGCATGTACAGCATTCACTGCCTTCATTGTTAAATAAGCGCCACCTGTTTGACACTAGTTTTTTTTTCTTTCACAGACTGAATTACCTCACTAATTAAACCCCACGCTGCTATTAATTTGAACATGCCCCTTTCAATTAATCATTCAATTACACAGAATCAGCAGCACAACTGTTGGGTCTGTTGGTTTTCTATTACTCTACTACACCTACTAGTAAATTATTTCCCATGTAGAAGTATAATTTATACCAAAAACAGTGATTGATCTGGTTAGTGATGTTGGACTACTATTATTTTGAACACAAGTGTATACCGTATATATTCGACTATAAGCCACCCCGAATATAAGCAGAGGCACCTAATTTTACCACAAACAACTGGGAAAATGTATTGACTCAAGTATAAGCCTAGGGTGAGAAATGTGCAGCTACTGTAAGTGGAAAAGAGGGTCAACAATGCCCATTTGCAGCCTCACTGTGCCCATTTGCATGCCTCACTGTGCCCATTTGCAGCCATAGGTCCCCCAAACTTCAAACTTGGTAGTTAAGGGTTCCTAAATGCCCCCTAGCTGCAGCCAAAGGGTCCCGAAATGACATTGCTGCAGATAGACACAGTTGACCGAATTTGGGGCCCTGTATCTCAGGGTGACTTGGTGCAAGGAACCCCATCTTTGGATATGTTGTAGTGCTAGTTCCACTGGGTTTGGGGTTCCTAGCGCCAAGTGTCCCCAAGATATTGGGCCCCAAAGTTGGGTAAGAAAATGTAATTTTCTGCTGCAGAAAAGTGCTTGACTCGAGTATAAGCCGAGGGGGGCATTTTGAGCACAAAAAAATGTATATACGGAATCTACAAATTGATCAATCCTGATGTACTGATGGCCTATATAATTTCTTGAGCCCCGAAAATACCAGGACAGTACAAATATGCCGCAAATGACCCCTTTTTGGAAAGTAGACAATCCAAGATATATAGAGAAAAGCATGGCAAGCTTTTTGAAGTTGTAAGTTTTTTGTCCCAATTTTTTGAAAAATTAAGAAATAAATGTTTTTTTTTTTTTTCACATGTTATTACATATTGCCACCAGTGCAGTACATCGTTATCATATAAAGGGTGTGGCGGTGATCAGGAACACTGACTGGTGACAGTATGTAAAATATATATATATATATATATATATATATATATATATATATATATATATATATTATGTACAGTAGCTCACAAAAGTAAGTACACCCCTCACATTTTTGTAAATATTTTATTATACCTTTTCATGTGACAACACTGAAGAAATTACACTTTGCTACAGTGTAAATTTGCTGTCCCCTCAAAATAACTTAACACACAGCCATTAATGTCTTAACCACTGGCTCTCACTCTCTCATACTGGTCACTGGAAGTTCAACATGGCACCTTTTGGCAAATAACTCTCTGAGGGTCTGCCAAATTTTTGTTTGCTAAAAAAAGATGACCTGGTCTATAAGAAGATTGCCAAGACCATGAAACTGAGCTGCAGCTTGGTGGCCAAAACCATACTGTGGTTTAACAGGACAGGTTCCCCTCAGAACAGGCCTCGCCATGGTCAACCAAAGAAGTTGAGTGCACATTCTCAGTGTCATATTCTGGGATTGTCTTTGGAAAATAGATGTACGACTGCTGTCAGCATTGCTGCAGAGGTTGAAGGGGTGGGGGGTCAGCCTGTCAGTGCTCAGACCATAAGCTGCATACTGCATCAAATTGGTCTGCATGGCTGTCATCCCAGAAGGAAGCCTCTTCTAAAGATGATGCACAAGAAAGCCCTCAAACAGTTTGCTGAAGACAAGCTGACTAAAGTAATGGATTACTGGAACCATGTCCTGTGGTCTGATGAGACCAAGATAAACTTATTTGGTTCAGATGGTGTCAAGCATGTGTGGGGGCAACCAGTTGAGGAGTACAAAAACAAGTGTGTCTTGCCTACAGTCAAGCATGGTGGTGGGAGTGTCATGGTCTGGGGCTGTATGAGTGCTGCCAGCACTGGGGAGCTACAGTTCATTGAGGGAACCAAGAATGCCAACATGTACTGTGACATATTGAAGCAGAGCATGATCCCTTCCCTTTGGAGACTGAGCCGCAGAGCAGTATTCCAACATGAAAATGAACCCAAACACACCTCCAAGATGACCACTGCCTTGCTAAAGAAGCTGAGGGTAAAGGTGATGGACTGGCCAAGCATGTCTCCAGACCTAAACCCTGTTGAGCATCTGGGGGAATCCTCAAATGAAAGGTGGAGGAGGGCAAGGTCTTTAACATCCACCAGCTCCATGAAGTTGTGGTAAACTCCATGCCCAAGAGGGTTAAGGTAGTGCTGGAAAAAAATGGTGGCCACACAAAATATTGACACTTTGGGCCCAATTTGGACATTTTCACTTAAGGGGTTTGTTGCCAGTGGTTTAGACATTAATGGCTGTGTTGAGGCCGATATGTATTCTTCTACATATCTTTGGTAAAAAAAAAAATCGCAATAAGCGTATATTGATTGGTTTGCGCAAAATTTATAGCATCTACAAAATAAGGGATAGATTTATGGCATTTATATATATATATATATATATTTTTTTTTTTATACAAGTAATGGCGGCGATCTGCGATTTTTATCATGACTGCGACATTGCGGCAGACAGATCGGACACTTTTGACACTTTTTTGGGACCAGTGACATTTATACAGCGATCAGAGCTAAAAATAGCCACTGAGTACTGTATACTTTTTAGCTTGAACGTGATTTGATGATAAGAGCTCAGCAGAGATTTTCCTCATTTACTAAGCTCTGGAGCAACTGTACTTGTACAGTTTATTTGTCTTTAGTAAATCAACCCCCATGAGTCACTGGAGGCAAACCTTTCAAAGAGCTGTGCACTCCCTATCTGACAACACCGATTGCTCCAGTGCTGTGGAGTGAATCACATGCTCCTTCATAGCCAGAAGTAAAGGTTATTTATTTTGTCACCAGGTGCTGAATGAAGCTATGGGGTAACAAAAGGTAAGGCTTAATGTACATGGGAAGGTTTACAACCTCTCCTGAACGATTCAACTTGACAGATAGTAACTGACTTTTAAAAACGTCCATTTTGCCGCATTTACATGCCGTGTTTATCTGCGTTTTTTAATTTAAATAGTCCAAAATTAAAAACGCCTGTAAACAAACGCGGGTAAAGGTGAGTTACCGCATGCCTTTGAACATCCACCCTGGACGCATTTTTTTGATTTCCACTAAATGCTTCTAAACTCAACTGCCTAGAAACAACCCTGTGTACATGTACTGATAAGATAACAGGGGCAGCTGAAAAAAACGCCCAATGGCTCCTAAAAGCTTGTTTACCAGCAGCAGTGTACATGAAGCCCAATGCCCCGTACACACGATCGGACTTTCCGACAACAAAACCGTGGATTTTTGTTCGAAGGATGTTGGCTCCAACTTGTCTTGCATACACACGGTCACACAAATTTTGGCCAACAATTATGAACATAGTGACGTACAAGACGTACATGATATCTCCGTTCCGAACGCTAGTTATATCTCCGGCTCGTACTTGATTCCGAGCATGCGTGGACTTTTGTCCGATGGACTTGTGTACACACGATTGGAAAGTCCAACAACAAACATATGTTGTCGGAAAATTTGAGAACCTGCTAGCCAACATTTGTTGGCGGAAAGTCCGACAACAAATGTTCGATGAAGCATACACACGGTCGGACTTTCCGCCAACTAGCTCACATCCAACATTTGTTGTTGGAAAATCTGATTGTATGTATGGGGCATTAGGCTTTATGGAGCATTTTAGTAAATGATTGCCCTTCCCATAAGAAGAAAAGAGGTTACGTTTGACCACCTACCACAGCATCAAGAGTATGCCTAGACCATTGTATTGTTGCTTTGTAGTATAAGGTACATCATGGTACAAGGTACATCATGCTCTTCTAAAACTGCAGTAAAGACTGAACGCTGCTACACTATTACAGTGAGGATAAGGGATGAATGTCTCATATGTAATTTAGGCATTATTTCCTTCATCCAATTTCATAGATTCAAAATAAATATGTTGTTGATTGCTTCAATCACAGAGATGAGTTTTTATCCAAATAGTGTTGATAGTTCTGAAGTTTAATTAGCTTTCCCTGACCTGCCCCAGGGATCAAAGATTTTCAATTTAATTCTCCAGAATAAACTATTTTTCATGACATAAATAATACATAAATAGCACCAACTTTCATAATAACAACCATTGAAGTCTTTTGTCATTCTAATAGAGAGACTTGTTTCTAATTGAAAATAAAAATGGAATGAAATTATTAATTTGTTATTGTTACTTTAAATGTTCTAGAAATGAATTAGGTAAAAATAATTATATTTCCTTTTTGCAGAATAATACCTTTTTAAAGTAACATTAAAGCTTCCCTTTTTTTGCATAAAGATAACAAACATGTTATACTGTACAATGGTTTTGCACAGAGCAGCCCCAATCCGCCTCTTCTGGGGCCCCCATCTGGCTCTCCTGGCTCTTCCTCTTCGGAGACAGGAAGCTGCTTCCTATAGAGGAACTCACGCGGCCTCGCTCCTGAGAAGCCTTGTCTGTGTCTATTGACACAGACAGTGTGGCTCGGCCCCACCCCCACTTGCTCACCACAATTGATTTGATTGACATTGGCTTCTGCTGCTATCAATCTGTCCAGTGAGGAGGGAGAAAGTGGAGAGAGCCAAGTTGAGATTGAGTTCAGTTAAGTATAGGGGGGGGGGGGACATGCAGCACAGAAGGTCTTTTAGAAAGCATTAAGGTAAAAAAAAAAACTTAGGCTTTAGAACCGCTTTATTGCCAGTGGAAGCAACTTTAGAGCAGTTAGACCTTCTAAACTATTAATTCTGTCACTGATGCATGCAGTTGCAAATCAGGATGAATTCAATCCGAATTTTGCCTTTTCATAATTTAATATGCTAGACAGAGGTGGACAACTTTAGAAAGGAGGGACATCTAAAGATCTAAAATAATAAAGTTATGTCTGTTCTCAGTTTTTAAATGTTTTATAATACATGAAGCCTGCATCATATTTACAGTACTGGCTGTAACATGCAGAAAGACTTTAAGAAATCTAAGTACAGGCATACCCCACTTTTAAGTACACAATGAGGTTTATTTACTAAAGGTGGAAAGTGCAAAATCAGGCTCACTGCTGCATAGAAACCAATGAGCTTCTAACCTTGGCTTGTTCAATTAAGCTTTGGTAATAAAACCTGGAAGCTGATTGGTTTCTATGCAGAAGTGAGCCGGATTTTGCACTTTCCACCTTTAGTAAATAAACCCCATTGTGTACTTAAAAGTGGTGTATGCTTGTACTCTACAATACCGGCTACAAACAGTCCTAGCTTACCTTAAAACTTAGTTGACAATGAAATAAGTCAAATATTAAAGGGGTTAAAAGGTCCTTTTTTATTTTAAATAACAAACATGTAACTTACCTCATATGTGCAACAGTTTTGCACAGAGTGCCCCGATCCTCCTCTTCTGGGGTTCCCCAGTGGCTCTCCTGGCTCCTCCTCTTCTCAAGTGCCCCCACGGAGACCCGCATTTCCTGTGGGCACTCGTGCGGGTGCTTTTCTGAGTCATACTGCTGCGTCCATTGACACAGACAGCAGGACTCGGCCCCACCCCGGCTTACGTGTCACTGGCTTTGATTGACAGCAGCGGGAGCCAATGCTCCTGCTGCTATCAATCAAGCCAATGAGGTACTGAGACAGCGGCTGTAGCTGCTCTGCTCAACCCGTCACTGGAACGATCGGGTTCAGGTAAGTAAAAGGGGGGCTCTTGGGGGCTGCTGCACTACAAATGGTTTTTCACCTTAATGTACAGAATGCATTAAGGTGAAAAACTTTGAGGGTTTACAACCCCATTAAGTGTAGATTAATAAGAGGAGGTCAGACAGAAATTGATGTAAGTTACACTTATTTATAAATGTGATGTGCAGAAGCCCAGCAATATACCAATTACCTACTCATAGACTGCAATACACAGGTTGGAGACCCAGACAGAGAATTGCTAAACTTTATAAACATATCTATCTAACTATCTATCTATCTATCTATCTATCTATCTATCTATCTATCTATCTATCTATCTATCTATCTATCTATCTATCTATCTTTTTCTTATACAACCTGTTAAGGGCCTGTATGCAATGTAGGTAATGTTGCTACATTGCCATACAGTTTCAAAATGTGAGATGTCATATATATGCAAATATAATGCTCACAAGTCACTCAAATACCCCCATCTAGGACCGACCATATTCATATGTCAAATAAATCACACTAAGGCTCTGACCTTTTATATGGTATTAAAGAATGCTACAATGAAAAAGTCCTGACCTAATAACAGTTCATGCAATTTATTAGACTTTATGAAATGTCTTTGTGCTTCTCTGTGTTTATTTTAATTTACAAACATTGTCTTTCAAATATTTTATAATCTGTAAGTAGATGTGTTGTGATGCATCATGACTTGAAATGCATTATCTAACAATGTTTTGTAATTAAATCAGTATGACAAGCACTTTATGCATTCTGTAAAAGAGAAGTGAATTGTAATGCTAATATAATAAAATGTTTAACAATTAGCCATGCGGCTCACTAATAAAAATGACAATCAGAAAGTCTGTAGCAAAGTGAAGTGGTAAAATAGGTAAAACAAGTAATATTTTGAGCATGCACGGTCTAACTGTTGGGGGTACATGTAACTGTTGGGGGTACATGTAACTATTGGGGGTACATGTAACTGTTGGGGGTACATGTAACTGTTGGGGGTACATCTAACTGTTGGGGGTACATGCAACTGTTGGGGGTACACCATCTTTGTGCAAAGTCAGGTTGAAGAGCTTACAAGAGCAGGTTAAGGAATACGCTAATACATTATAATCATGCAGGCAAGTCCACAGTAGATCCAATTTCTTTAGATGTATTTGCTTCACAGTAAATTCAATATTTTAAGGAGGGCAATCAAAAAATAATAGTTTGAATTGCCTTTCTTCTTTATGTCATATTTTGCTTAACCTCCCTGGCGGTATGATTCTGGCTGGAATTTTGTGCTGAAAGCGGTACAATTATTTTGCATGGAAATTTGGCGTTTTTATATTGTAGGCATGCAATAGAGTCTAGTAGACATCCCGGGTATGATAAAGTTTGAAACACAAAATAATAAATTATAATATAATAAAAATATATATAAAAATGATTCAATAATGTAATCAAATCAAAAACACTGAAATTTGCTCAGTTGCAGAATAGTCGCTGTCATTAAATTTATTGTTTGATGATAAATTGTGATTTTAATTTTTTATCGGTGTTTTCTAGCTGGTCTAAAACCACTTTTGACATAAAGGGACACTTTTTGGTTGCTATGGACAATCTCCAGTTTCCAGGCAGAAAAAAAATCTTTTTATTATATAAAATGACATGCAGGGCACTGGGCAGACCACTAGGGACAAAGGGGATGTGTATTTTTTGTATACAGTACTGTAATCTGTAAGATTACAGTACTGTATGTGTGTTGTGTTTTTAAACTTTTTTAAATTTGGCGCCGATCTCCGCTCCCGTGCGTCGGAACGTCGCAGGGAACGGAGACCGGCACTGTGTGAATCGAGCGAGCGGACGGCTCGCTCACACAGCGGGGAGACATCGCAGGATCCAGGGGAAAAGGTAAGTAACTTCCCCCCTGCATCCTGCACGCAAGCCCGAGTCTGGCTCGGGGTTACCGCTCCCAGCAGAAAAAGCTGGACCCGTGCCAGACTCGGGGTTACCGCCTAGGAGGTTAAAATGGCCACTCTGTGCTAACAGTGAATTAACACTGCCTGCTGTGTATGGTCAAACATAAGGTTGATATTGGTTGAAAATTGAAGAGAAATTTTTGAATTAAACTATAGGTGAAATCAAATCACTAAAATCACATATAAGCTTTACCATGTAAATGTCATTTCAAAATAATTTTAAATAATTGTAAGCTTTTATTAAAAAAATGCCCAGGCATTTCCTGTTTCCCAGGCTCTCCCTGTCTCCCAAATATGCTTCTGTATTTGCTTAAGTACTTTAAATTAAATGTCAATATATCTATTTTTAGCCCCCGTTCACACCTATGCAAATTAGATGCGGCTTACACCGCATCCAATTCGCAGGACATTTCAAAATACATTAATATTAATGAGGCTGGTTCACATATCTGCTGTGCATTCGTATTCCGCATTGCACAAAAAACGTGTGCGTTCTCTAGGCAGTGCGGTCCGGCTCAGGTGCGAATTCAGGCCCATTATCTTCTATGGGCACGCATCTGATTCGCAGATGTGTGAACAGGATAAAATACGGATCTGATACTGTGGCAATCCTGAGCTGATACTGAGCAAAAACTGACATGAAACGCTGAACAACTGAGTTTTCTCTTCGCAGGGAAACCTGAGCTTCAATTCGCACCACACATGTGTGAACCCAGGCTAAAACAGTATTTGAGCATTTCTCACTGAACACAATGGATGCTTCAAAGTGGGTTTATGATGACACAAGCCAGGTACCAACAATAATTTATACAGTATGATATATGATATCATTGTGCCAAATTTAATATAATAGGTGTGATGATTGTGATGAATAAATATGATGTGATGATTGAATAAATGAACTTTCATTTAAAAAAAAAAAAAAAAAGCCCACAGCCAAACGCCAAATCAATGTCATATAATTATTTGAGACAGTGGAGGCCCGTTCATTAGGGGCACCCGGGCGCCGCCCCCTCTATCCACGCCAACCCCTACATGGTTAATGGATAGATTCATGTATAGCATCAATCTATCCACGGCTGCCGTGGTCACCCCCTATTCCTTGGTCCGGCCCATTTCAGGATGCCGGGCGTCTGAATTACAGCGGCAGGGGTGTTTTTTTGAAGCACCTGATTAGAGCCAAATGCTCTAATAGGCTTCAAAATAGGGTGGGCTTGCAGCACAGAGCATTGCACCATGAGCCCACCCAGGTGTTACAACAGTAAATGAACATTCGCTGTTGTAACATGGATCCTCAATCCAGGGCAATCAGAAGCAGGTCTGAGACTGTTTTCCGATTGGCCGAAAAGAGGGGGGAAACGCAAGCCACCGATACACATGGAGAGCAGAGGAAGGGAAAGCCGCCGGTGAAGTGCTGCATAGATGGGGTAAGTGCATCAGACCTGCGTGCCAACCGACCGATGGGGGGGTGGTACTATTTATTGCCCCCTCCAAAAGAACTTACCGGCCGCCACTGATTTGAGATAATTAATATTACAGGATAATATAAAAGCTAGGCCAGTTTGTCAAACACAGACTTATCAACTGCCCGTCTGTATTTATCATAGATTTTTGTGGAGACCATTGGGTTGATTTACAAAAAGTTCATTTTTATTTAGCTTAGTGCATTAGGTAAAACTAAGGCCCCTTTCACACTTGTGCGACCTCAAAGTTGCGCGATTTTTCTGCGATTTCGCTGTGATTCACGGCCGCGATTTTTCTGCGATTCTGCTTCGATTTCAAGGAATGCCAATGTAAGTGGCATCAAAATCGGACCAAAGTAGTGCAGGGACTACTTTGAAGTCGGAACGACTTGAAGTCGCACTAATATGAATGGCTGCCATTGGAAATCATGGGGAACTACTTGTCATGCTACTTTGCAGTCCCAAATTGTGGGACAAGTCGTACAAGTGTGAAAGGGGACTAAGTAAAACATTCAAGGAAAGATGCAAGGAGAATAAAAAAAAAAAACCCACAAAATTAAGAATTTTTGTTCACCCATGACTAGATGAAAAAATTCAGCACAGCTTCATCTCATTTACTAAGCTAGGTGGCAATTCACTATGCACAAGTGAACATGCTCTACCCTTCTAGTAAATGAACCCCTATGAAATGCCACCCAGGGCAGATGAATGCAGCTTTTAGGGCAACATTTATTTAAATAATAGAACAGATTAAACACATTTTATGACAAATAAACTCACTTTTTGACTCTAGATCTGACAGAGGTTTGTGCTATGCAATTAAAAGCTTTACATCAGGGCCAGGAACACAGCGGGGATGCGCCAGGACGTGCCGACGTAGGAGCGCACGGGGGGAGGGGCCTGAAGCAGCGGGCGGCCTGAGACATCGCTGACCGCGAGGAGGGTAGATGCCGGCGTCCCACGGAAGGTACGCGCTGTGCACCTCCGAGCGTCAGCATTATGCTCGGGTAACGCCGAGCTAAGAGCCGGACCAGCTGACGGACACCGCGGCGACCTATACCGGGACAACCCCTCTCCGCCCTACGGCAATTCTCTCCAGCTGCCGACCCTGACCCTGACGCTCTCCCTCCCTAATGAAGTTTACACCCGGAGGCCTGATGGGGGTTCCCCCCGGATCGTGAGTACCCCCACCTATCAACCCTTTCAGTGAGGGGAAAGTTTTCTCGACCCAGCGGTGAAAGGTAAGCTGGTTTTTTTACATTTATGATCAGCTAGTATCCCTCTAAGGAAGATCCTGGATCGGGGATTCCCGTGCTCAAAAATGGACTCGTAACCCAACGGGTATGTTCCACGAATTATTACAGAATTCTTTTTGAAAAGACCAAATGCCTACTGACGTCTGCAGCCCTTGCTTTTCTCCCTCTCTGTGTTTTATTCCCACCTAAATCAGGGTGCTTATTGCAATAATTGATTTAAGTGAAATAATTTAAAGCATTAATCTACATGGGGGACCAGTAACTGGGCAGACTATCGGATTCTCTATGTACGGACGGGGAATACGGTATTTAAGAGGAGCAAACGAACCTTAACTTACAAGAAGATTGATCTTGGGAGTGCATTGTATTCATATTGTATTTACTTATTGCAAACCAACACAGCAAGGAGCCGCAGGGTCTTGTAATATAATGCTGTAGGTTACTATTTGACTTAATACTGGGATTTTGCACTCATTCTTGGAAACATCTCAGAGTAAGGAGATTTGGGCCTCCTGTTCGCAGCGCTGCAGATCCTACCTGCCCCACTACTAGGGGGGTAGTCCACCCCCTCAAAAAGAAGAGAAAGGTCAGGGGGAAGGAGGAAAGGAAAGGAAAGGGGAAAGGAAAAAGAGGGGGGAGCATATTTCCCTCCCCATCAAGGACCCGGAGTGGTTCAATCGGTCTGGTAAATTACACCAAGTGGTATCCTGTTCCCACCTATAACCTTAAACCCCCCTAGAGGGACATATCCTGGAAAAAATCCCAAAGGCCCTGTCGGTCCTTATTCCCCTTTCAATATCTGGGTCCAGTACTGGGGATTGGTAGTGGACTGAAGCGAGTGAGGGGTCCCCTGCCCCAGGTGATTCCCAGGGGCACGCACTGTATTCCATTGGAGCACTGGTGGGGGCTGCCCTGTTGGGACAAAGGTTGCTGCGGACGGTCTGACAGGGGGACGCTCGGCCTAGAGGCAATCCCCTAACAGAGGTGAACCAGCTGGGAGGCTGTGATAAAACATCTACTATTTGGGATCAATCCCTGTTAACAGGATTGTTAAGGAGCGGACCGGGAGCCGGGTTAGGCGAAGACAGGGTAGAAGTCGGAGAGTAACGGGAGCAACCTGTGGAAGTTTCCCTTCCAGCAAACTGGGGAGGAGAATTAGAAGATCCTGTAAAGGAAATATGAGCAAATCATCGAAGAAAGCCCCCCCCAAAACCCCTAAACCAGTGGCGAGTGACATAAAACAATATATGAGATCTGGAACTAGTCCACAACCACATAACCCGGACCAACAACCCAAAGCTATGACGGATAAAAAGAAAGCCAAAGAAAAAAGAGCAGAGGTGACACTCGATCAGACACTTTCAGAGCTGGCGGTGGAGAGTGAGATGATTGTTAGTGGGCCCACGGATCAGGGGGCGGGGGCACAGGGCCCTACAAAAAAAGAGATGGAGGAAATGCTCCAGAAGATGGAAAATACCATCAAAGGGGAATTCCATCTCCTTAGAGAAGACTGGGGACACCTGCTGGGAAGGGTCGAATCTGTTGAGAATAGGGTGGAGTCCCAGGAACTTGAAACTCTCAAGCTGAAGGAACAGATAAGACTTTTACATCTAAGTCAACGGGGCACCCAATACAAGTTGGAAGATATTGAAAACAGAAACAGGAGACAGAACATCAGAGTGAAAATGATCCCGGAGAAGGAAGGGGAAGATCTTAGGGACACTGTATTCTCAATATTCAACCCTCTGTTAGGTAGAGGACGGGAAGATTTTCCCAGTATCGAGAGAGTCCACCGACTTGGCAGAAGGCAGACAGTAGGCTCAGGCAGACCTAGAGACATTATTGTAAGGTTTTGCCACTACGAGGACAAGGCTGACATCTGGGCCAAACTGTACCGCAATCCCCCCTTGAAATTTGAGGATACTGAGGTTCAAATTTATTCAGACCTGTCCCCTCAAACACTAGAGAGGCGCAGGCAGCAGAGACCCCTCTTAGAAGCCTTGCGAGCGGCGAATATAAAATATACCTGGGGGTTCCCTGCATGCCTGATTGGGTACAAGGACGGGCGCTCAGCCAGACTGTGCTTTCCGGAGGAGCTGCCAGAGTTCTGTAGTAAAATGGGCATTCAGGTCATGGATTTGCCAGGATGGGTAGACAGGGGAGAAAACGGTTAAGTCCTCTCCGGTGAGAACGGGAAGGGGAGGGGGGGAGTTAGGGGGTGGAGTGTGGTGAAAGGGGGGTCCCCCCCTTTTTTTTTTTTTTTTTTTTTTTTTTTTATTCCCTTCCCCCTCGGTATAGGTCGAGTGAGGGATACGTTAGCTGTGAACCGTGGGCGTATTGCTCGCTGCTCCCCGATTACAAAATACTATCGGGAGAACGGCTGGATACTGGATATTCCAGCCATTCAGTGCCCCACCCCACCTGGGAAAATAGGAGAGACGGGGTAGGCCAGGTACCAGAATGGCCCCCAACGACTCCGAGACCCTTGTGAGGGTTAGGGAGGGAGGGGAGGGGAGGGTTGGTGAGGGGGGGATTGGCGTGGATTGGAGTGGGAGGGGAGGGGGGAGGGGGGAGGGGGAGAAATGGGGGAGGGGGGAGGGTGGGACAACCTCCGCATCGCCTCGACGCCGCATGACCACAGGCAGAAAAAACCTTGCCATAGAGACAGGATGACACTGATTAAATTTGCATCTTATAACGTAAAGGGACTCAACCTGCGGGGCAAAAAACAAAAGATACTGGAGGAACTGAGGGGATATGGGGTAGGGGTGGTCTTCCTACAGGAGACACACCTCTCCCACACGTCCAAGATGCAAATAGCCTCAAGTCACTATCCATCCTGGTTCTATGGCGACGCTATCATCAACAGGGCAAGGGGGGTGGCCATAGGATTTTCTAGGGACATACATTTTCAAGTTGAGAGTAGAATGGAGGACCCAGAAGGCAGATTTCTGTTCCTAAAGGGCTCGCTTGGCGGCAATAAATACACCTTAGCAAACATATACGCCCCAAATATAAAACCGATCCAATTTTTAAAAAAGATACTGTCCAAACTAAGAGAATTTAGACAGGGATACGTTATATTGATGGGGGATTTGAACTTTTGTATGGACCTGGAACTCGACAGTACGTCACGTGTCCGTGGGACAAATAAGGAACAACTTAAAATGATTAAGCAGAATTTAAGGTCTAACCAGATGGTCGATGTCTGGAGGATACAACACCCTACAGATAGGGATTTTACCTTCTACTCCCACGTACACGGGACGTACTCCCGACTAGACCACATTTTAATCGATCATGCCCTCCTCGAAAGAGTTAAGGAAACGAAGGTGGAGATTGTTTCCCTGTCGGACCATGCTCCAGTATCAATGGTTTTGGAATGCCCGGAATTACAGGCTCCCTCACCTGGTTGGAGATTAAATGAGGAATTGCTCCAAGACGAAGAAGTTGTGGAGCAAATTAAAAATGAAATAAAAACTTTTTTTGAAATTAATGACAATGGGGAGGTTTGGGGCTCAACCCTTTGGGATGCCCATAAGTCTTATATAAGAGGGATTCTAATTACAAAGGGCGCTTGGAAGAAAAAAGAAGGCAGGATAAAAAAAAAAAACGCCCTTGTAGAAGAAATAAAAATAGCAGAACAGACCCACAAATTAACCACTGAGCCAAACAGGGATCTTTATGCAAAAATAATCTCCCTTAGAGAGGAATTAAAAGATTTGATGGAACTACAATTAAAACAAACACTTGATATAGTGGCTAGAGAGAGGTACATCTGGAGTAACAAATCTGGAAAACATCTGGCTAGAACTCTTCGGAAAAAAAAGACTCGTAACTTTATTGAAAAAATAAGAAACAAAAACGGCGACATCCAGTTCCTTTCTAGGGACATTGCTGAAGCCTTCAGAGCGCATTTAGAAGATGTATACTCGGTGGAATCGCAGGGTAATAAAACAGATAGGGTTCAGTACGGGGAAAGATTTCTCGAGGGAGCAGGTCTCCCTAAACTCTCGGGGGAGGTAAGTGAGGGGCTCGACAGCCCCTTCACGGAAGACGAAATTAAAAGGGCACTGATGTGCTCTCCGAAAGGAAAAAGCCCAGGCCCGGATGGGTTTACAAATGTTTATTATAAAACTTTCCACGAGTTACTAATCCCCAGGATCTGTGCATACTTCAATGGTTTGGGATCAAATTATGGAATGTCGACCGAATCATTAACTGCGGACATAACTATGATCCTAAAGGAGGGGAAGGATGGAGCAGTGTGCTCGAGTTATAGGCCAATCTCGCTCCTGAACGCCGACACTAAATTATATGCAAAGGTTTTGGCTGAGAGGATCAGGGGCCACTTGAGCACACTGGTCCATCCGGACCAGGTGGGGTTTGTCCCCGGTAGAGAGGGACGGGACAACGGAGTCCGCGCGCTGCTGGCAATCCACAAAATCAAAAGGGTTGGGTCCCCGGGTCTACTCCTGTCGATCGACGCTGAGAAAGCGTTCGACAGGGTAGACTGGGGACTCATGTTTCAAACTCTAACCCATATGGGGTTCGGCCCCAAGATCATCCAAAAAATAGGGGTGTTATATGCCCATCCAACAGCTAGGATAAAAATAAACGGACTGACCTCCTTGCCGTTTTCCATGAAAAATGGTACTAGGCAGGGATGCCCGCTGTCCCCCCTCCTATTTGTATTGACCTTGGAACCTCTCCTGTCCACAATAAGGGGCCATCCAGGAATCATTGGGGTAAGAGCAGATGACGAGGAACATAAACTGGCTGCATTTGCCGACGACATTCTGTTCTTCCTGGGAAACCCACAGATCTCATTGCCTACTCTGATGAAAACTATGAAACAATACGGGGAGATCTCTAATTTCAAAGTTAATACTTCAAAGACGTTCGTCCTGAATGTTAACGTACCCCGAAAGGATCGGCAGTGCCTTCAGGCGAGATTCGAGTTCCCCTGGAAGAAACGAATCAAGTATCTGGGTATAACTCTCTCCAGGTCCCAGAAGGAAATGTATAAATCTAATTATCTTCCTTTGTTAGATGACATTGCTAAGAAATGTAAAGAGTTTAACAGCAGACCCATCTCGTGGTTGGGGAGAATTAATTCAGTGAAAATGATGATTCTACCCCTAATCACCTATAAATTTCAGATGCTCCCAATTCCATTATCGGCGATCTACCTAAGAAAGCTAAAATCCTTAATCATGAATTTCATTTGGAGACACAGGAAGCACCGTATTGCACTCCGTACCTTAAAACAAGAAAAAAAAAAGGGTGGCCTAGCGGTCCCCGATATAGAAAACTATTATTATGCAGCAGTACTGTCTAGAATCCCAGAGTGGGGATTGGATCACAGTGACAAAAGATGGGTAAAACTAGAAAAATCACTAAGTAACTTGCAATTGGGTAGTCTTATATGGAACCCAACACGTCACAGGTCCCTGGATGAGAACACGCATGTTATAACCACTAACACATTACGAATTTGGGATAAGGTTTATAAGCACCTAAATGGAGAGTTTAATTCCCCATTGATAGCACTTAAAAATAATGAATATTTCCAGCCAGGGAGGGTAAAAGTGGGAGGGGGATGGGTTAAAAAAGAGGGAACACGTTTGATAGACATAATGCATAAAGGAAAGATACTTTCACTCACTGATTTATGTAATAAGGGAGATTTGTTTAAGATGGACGAGTGGCGATATCGGCAGTTGTGCCATTTTGTTAGCAGCCTCCCCCAACCGATCAGGACTGGGGACAATTTGACCCATTTGGAGCGGGTATTTACTGCTGTTAAGGGGAAAAAAATGATCTCTAAAATATACAAATTATTAATAGATGGTGACGACCTGGGGATACCGCCATTCGTCCAAAACTGGGAGAGGGAATTGGGCACAAAAGTAGATGCACTCACGATAGGTAAAATATTGAAATTAACCCACAGGTCTGCAATCGACATTAGATCAGCTGAACTGAACTATAAAGTTTTGTCACGGTGGTATATTACCCCCGCTAAGCTTAGTATCTTCCAAATAGGGGCCTCGGCCGAATGTTGGAGAGGCTGTAATGACAAAGGGACTATGGCCCACCTTTGGTGGGATTGTAGAAAAATCAAGCCCTATTGGTTAAAAATATTAAGGTACGTAAAGGAAATTACAGGTAGTGAACTGGACAATGACCCCTGGGTTATTCTGATGCACGGTACCAGAGAGGAGATAAAACAATACGAGAGGACACTGGTACCTCATCTTCTTAATGCCGCCAAGCGATCGATAGCTAGAAACTGGGGCAACCCAGTGAGCCCATTAATATGGGAATGGATAGATAGCGTGGAAGATATTCGCCAGATGGAGTCCCTTAGAGTCAGGGTTGAGGAAAGAAAGGCGGTTGCGGGAAAAAAAAAAATGGGAAGGCTGGCTTAAGTTTAAAAAAACCTGGAGCTATGCCGAAGCAGTTAGGACTCAGCTTTAGACCCTGTCGGGGGCATATACATAGATAATCAGATACAATGTGGCGAGGCGTCGGGGCGATGCGGGGGGAGGGTGGGTGGGGGGGTAGGGGTAAAAACTGAAAGGGAAGAGAAGAGGGAAGAAATAAGAGATAAGGGAAAAGAAAAGGAGAATAAGATAAGGGAAAGATTTGGGGGGAAGGGTAGCTTCTCTTTCCCTCCCCTTCGTGTTATTGTGTCTTCTTTTTTCTTTTTTTACAAAGTTAAAGCAAGTAAAGCCACAATGATGTGACGACCGATTAGGACAGAGATGAACAGTAAAGTTGATTCAGGTCCTATGTGAAATGTTCGAGCTGATGTGGCAAAAAAAAAAAAAAAAAAAAAAAAAAAAAAAAGCTTTACATCAGAATTGTGAACATAGAAACGGATACCAAGCATATTTTGCCATTCAAAATAGGTTTCTAAAAAAAAAAAAAAAAAAAAGTGAAATTTCATGTTTATGCCTTTGATTACAGGGTAAGCATGTTCCAAGTTGTTCATCTGTGTAATACTTAAAGCCACTATGACATCAATAGGCCAAACACAAATAAATGGCTTCACTCCTAATGGCACCAGTATGCATCTTGCCAGAAGCCCATTATCTCCAGAGAGTCATCAAATATTCAATTTAGTCCATGCTATTTTGTCTTAGTTGAGTTGATAAAATACCTGAATGGCTAAGACAGCTTGGTTAATGTGCTGTCAAGCAATAGGAAAAAGTTGAATGATTGTAGCAGTAAGTAAGAAACATATACATTACAAATGTTTAACAATGTACTTGCCTAGAAGAAAAATCCATGTTCTAGTAAAAGTCTAAAAAAAAAAAAAGAGGAAAAAAATATGTGTTTGGCTTTAACAGCCCTTTATCCAAGGTCACGGAGCATGGCAGGCTATTGCATGGCTTATTGCTCCCTTGCTGTTTTTGTTGTTGTTCTTGTAATTTATAACAATAATGCTAATAATAATCACAGCGCTTCATATAGCGTAATAGCCAGACAAATGGGATATGGTCACTATAAATAATTAGCCTGTTATACCAAGGGACTTTACAATGAATTCAATTTAAAAAAAAAGGACTAGTAGCATAAACTATCTTGCAATCAAGGGAGACATAGGCTTTCCTAGAGAGAGGAGAATGAAGACGTATTCCTTGTAGACGGCCATAAAATCATTGTCAACAGCGGTATACTTTTACAGCTCAGTGTATGTTTTACAAGCTCCTTGTAGGCAGCGAGTCAGGGCATTATCTTATCTCTACACAAGAGCAATGGGGAACCAGATGGAAAATGCCAATCTGCTACATTTTTAGGCTGCTATAATCTATATTCTAGTTATTCTATGTTCTGTAGAATTAAGTCATTCACTGGACCACATATGTAGATTGCCACCATCCCTTGATAATACATAAAATAAACCTAAAAAAAAATGGGCAATTTGAAAAAATAAAACTTCATGTATAGAAATGTTTTTATTATGAAAAAATTGCATAAAAAATTGCGTATTTAAAATACATAGCATTACATCAGTGATGTCATCAACATTGCACATTTGACTGTTAACCATAAAGTGGTAGCCCCCATCTACTTGCTGTTTCCTTCGTCATTGATTGTGCCAAGGAATACAGCAGAGGGGGATATCCAACGCGTTTCAAAGTGTACTGTTATAAATTTTCAGAGAATAATACCACTTCTGAGAAAAACTGCTAAAATTAGCTTAAATTGCCAATAAAATCCATTTTTTTTTAGGTTTATTTTATTGGCAATGTTCTGTTTTCTGTTGTGTGCCCTAATTTAATATAATGTTTCTAGAGTGATTTGTACATTGTGATAATCTTAAAAATCATAGTTAGCACTTGTATTCCTACACCTACTCCCTTGACTATTTAGATATACCTATGGGTGTATTTGACTGATGCTTAACACCTCTTTTAACTATAATTTTTACCCTTCCGTCCTTATCATCCCTCTCTCTACCCTCTCTCCACTCTACCCTTCCCTCACTCCCTACCCCTACCCCCCCCCCCCCCCCCCTTTTTATTTTATTTAACTTTTTGGTGGACATGTTTGCTCTCCTCCCCAATATAGGCTTCTTCATTCTGTTACTTTGGTTTACAGTTGTGTTTTCTACAAGCCTAAGACTCGGTTCACACAGGGGCGACTCGTCAGGCGACTTAGCCGCCTGACAAGTCACGTCCCATTCTGTACTATGGAACCATTCTAATAGGAGCGACTCAAGGCGCTTGGACTTAGAAAAAGGTTCCTGTACTACTTTTGGGGCCCACTTCAGGCGACTTGCATTGACTTCTATACAGAAGTCGTTTTGCAAGTCGCCACTGAAGTCGTGTGCAGGTCGCCTGAGGCAGTCGCGCTGCAAGTCGTGCTGCCTCATTGTGAACCGGCTCTAACTGTATACGAGATACTGCCCGCCATTTTTTGTTTGTATTATGTACGCATTTGAAACATTCTACTAAAAATAATTGCAATAAAAACTGAACTCCTATCAGCTCAGATATGTATAAACAAGCAAAACAGTACTCCTCATGAGTCAATTCATGATGTGATAGGCAGCTCCTTTATCATTGAACTTCCACAAGTGAATGAATCATTGCTAAATGAGTAAAGTAAATCCCACACTGTGACTTAGGCCCCTTTCACACTGGGGCGTTTTTCAGGCGCCTGTATACCGCCTGAAAAAATCCGGCCCCATTCACTCCAGTGTGAAAGCCGGCGGGCTTTCACACTGGAGCGGTGCGCTAGCAGGACGGCAAAAAAAGTCCTGCTAGCAGCATCTTTGGAGCAGTATAGGAGCGGTGTATTCACCGCTCCTATACCGCTCCTTCCCATTGATTAGAATGGGACACCGCGGTGATACCGCGGCAATACCGCCGCAAAGCGCCGCTACGGCGGCGCTCTGCGGGGGGTCTTTAACCCTTTTTCGCCCGCTCGTGGGGGATAAAACCGCACCGCGAGCGGCCAAAAACCGCGGCTAAAACTACGGTAAAGCAGCGCTAAATATAGCGCTGCTTTACCGTCACCGCGGCTCCCCACCCCAGTGTGAAAGGGGCCTTATAGATGAAAATATCAACTTATAACCCAAAATAATAAAAAGTTATTTTGCCAAAAAATAACCACTTAAGGACGAGCCTTTTTTTTAACACTTGTTTACAAGTTAAAATCATTTTTTTTTTTTTGCTAGAAAATTACTAACCCCCAAAATATTACATATATTTTTTTGAAAAAAAAGGACAACAATAAAGTTAGCCCAATTTTTTTTTTTTATATTGTGAAAGATAATGTTATGCTGAGTTAATTTATACCCAATATGTCAAGCTTCAATGATGCGCTGCTCGTGGAATGGCGACAAACTTTTACCCTTAAAAATGTTAAGAATGTGTTTATTCATGTATAAAATTTCTACAGGTTACCAGTTTTGAGTTACAGAGGGGGTCTAGGCCTCGAATTATTGTTCTCACTCTAACGATCACCGTGATACCTCACATGTGTGGTTTGAACACTGTTTTCATATGCGGGCACTACTCACATATACGTTCGCTTCTGAACATGAGCTCGTCCGGACGGGGCGCTTTAAAAAATGTTTTTTTGTTCTTATTTATTTAACTTTTATTTTTTTATTTTGTCACTGTCTTTTAAAAAAAAAAGTTTGGGTCACTTTTATTCCTATTACAAGGAAAGTAAACCCCTTGTAATAGAAAAAAAGCATGACAGGACCTCTGAAATATGAGATCTGGTGTCAAAAAGACCTCAGATCTCATATTTACACTAAAATGCAATAAAAAAATTAAAATAAAAAATCCCCTTTAAAGTGGTGGGACACCCTAAAAATGAAAACTACAAAAAATGTTAGTAACAATTTAAAATAAAAAAACTAAAATTTTTTTATTTTTTTTACTTACCAGAAATGGCTGTTGCTAGGCAGATCGTCCTAATCTGCCTCCTCCAACGCCGCGGTGATCTTCTCTTCTTCCGTCTTCAGGTGAATGGGGCGCGTGTGTTGTGGGAACTGTGTCCCACAACACACCGCGTTCCCCATTCACAAATAAGACTCGCGCATGCGCAGTAGGGCGAGCGCCAACTCGCGCATGCGCAGTAGGCCGCGCGCCGACTCGCGCATGCGCAGTAGGCCGCGCGCCGACTCGCGCATGCGCAGTAGGCCGCGCGAAGCCACTGCCCTTACTGAGGATGGCGGCGCTGGATCCGGGACGCCGAGGGACATCTCGGCCTCCACGAACGGCAGCGCGGGCGCCCTGGGAGGGTAAGTATGCTTATTAAAAGTCTTTTAAATTTTTTTTTTTTAAGCTGAAACACCCCTTTAAGAGCAATGGGTGGAAGCGACGTTTGACGTCGTTTCCCCCTCCCATACTATGAAGTCGAGCGGGGTCATCTTCCCCGCAGTCGGCAACCAGGCATCCATGGGAAAGGACGCAATCATCTCCTGTAAGCGGCGGAGATGACCAGAGCGCAGCGCCGTCCCATAAAAGTGATCTTGTGGTGAATCCACCGCGGAGATCTCTTATATCTTAAAGAGATACGCACTGCGTTTCCCCGAAAATTCCTGGGGTTATGGCAGCTAGCTGCTGCCATAACCCTGGTATTTAGCGTCAAAGTACCGATGTACGGGTACGTAGTTTTGCTTGAAGTGGTTAATTGTAATCGTCGTAAAGCTTACATGGATGTCATTTAATTTGGTACAGCACTGTGTTATAAACCACTGCCATTTTTTTACCAGAAAAATACTTGTTTATACCCTTCATTCATGCTTTGTTGCATATTAGTGCAGTTAGTCTTCTTCAGCCTCTTTGCAGCCACTTCCTGTCTATATGCATGAACTCAGGGGATGACTCCATTGCTTTTTTAGGGTGGGTTTACTGATGGTAACATCTGTGAACCCTGCCTGCTTAAAGTGGTATGAAAGACTGAAAACTGAATATACTACATTTTACCAGTCAATAGATGTGGGGGAGTCATTTGTTTTTTTTAACCACTTCAAGACCAAAGATTTGTTGCTTACAAGTTAAAATCAGTATTTTTTTATGCTAGAAAATTACTTAGAGCCCCCAAACATAATATATATATTTTTAGCAGAGACCCCAGAGAATAAAATGGCAGTCATTGCAATATTTTATGCCACACTGTATTTACGCAGCAGTCTTTCAAACTCAACTTTTTTAGAAAAAATGCACTTTAATGAATTGAAAAAAAAACTAAACAGTAAAGTTAGCCCCATTTTTTTTTTTGGTATAATGTGAAAGATGATGTTACGCAAAGTAAATAGACACCTAACCGGTAAAGCCACTTCAGGAAAATGGCATACAGGTACGTGATTTTGCAGAATGTGGGTAAGGTTTTTCCCCTCTGTTTTTATCTGGTGATCTGCCCAGTAACATACCTAATGTATTAGGGTGCCTACACTCTGGATGAATGAGCAACAGAGACACCTCTGAACAGCAGAATTGTCAGTCTGGGGGGGGGGGGGAGTGTTTGATGTACTAGCAGATTTAGATAGACTAAAAAATGTGAAACCAAACCCCAATGAACCTTTTTTAAGAAGTTACAACAGTTTTGCTCATTTTGGGATAAGGTTTTTATATAAGTAAATAAAAGCTGACCACTGTGGACACCCCTGCCAGTGGTAAATGGTTTAGCTCAACCATTTAAACACTACAATTGCAGGACAGCTTGTTCTCTTGAAAAACAACAGACTTTTTGGCTGTAGAAATGGCCATATGAAGTGTGTTATAAAAGCCCATGTGCTAGGGTGACAATGTAGGAGCACAACTGGGAAATGGAGAGAGCACCGTCACTATGAAACAGGAATTGCCTGAACTAAGACCATTCATGGCAGGATCACAGATATTTTTTAATGATGGCTACCAAATCTAAAAATAAAATATGAAAAAATACTTAAGCTGTGTTTGCTTTGAATTGTCAATTATGTGCAAGGGAATTTAAAAAAGAAAGATGTTTGCTTGAACAATTTTGGACTGGACGTATGAGCATCCCTAGGGCCAGACAGTCGGGCCTGTCCTCATAATTTGTATCCTGCTATAACACTTGAGATTCAGGTAAGCTGAAAAGAAAGGGTAAAAAATATGACCAGTGATGCAAGAGGGGAGTGCAGAGATAAGCAGTGATATTGGGGGATGTAAAAGATGTAGAGGGGTAATTTTGGAATAGGGGTGTGAATGCTAATATTGGTGGAGTCAGGTGGTGCAGGGGATGCAGAGGGGTAATGGAGGTGCATAGCATAGGTGAACACTTATAAAAGAGGGCGTGAAAAGGGTGCAAAGATAGGTAGTGGTGGGAATGGGGGTGCAGTGATGGAAGAGGAGTGCAAGGGATGCAGGGTTTGCAAGGGTGACCAATGATGGAATAAGAGGACAGGTGAGCAGCTGTGGAATATGGGTGTATGGGGTGTATAGGTGATCAGTAGTGGAAAAGGCATTGCAGGGGTGAGCAGTGGTGGAAGAGGGGTTGAAACATGAAGGGTGCACAGGGTGCAGAGGCAAGTGTTGGACATCGGGGGTAGAGGTGAGTGTTGGATGAGGTTTGGAGGAGATTTTTTGCCGAAGGAGGAATTTTCTTTTCTTTTTTTTTTTTTTTTTTTTTTTTTTCTTTTTCTTTTTTTAAGTTTTCAAAAAAGTTTATTGAAACTTAGTGCATAACAAACAACTGACAAAGGCAAAGATAACCAAAAATGAAGATGGTACAAAACGTACAAAACGTATTTTGCGTAAACAAGAATCAGACAAAATAAATTCAGATCATGCAATACGACCTAAAGGTAACTGGTGATCTCCTGAGAGGAGCGAGCAGACACTGTAAACCAGCAGGGGCTGGGGGAGCTCGTAAGTTAGACTTAAAGAGCCCTGTTCATGGAACCTCCACAGTCGGATCCCCGCACCCCATAGGGAGGAATTTTCTTTTCTTTGGAGGAAGGAAGTTTTTGCAACAAGAATGTAAATAGAGGTTCTAGTTTAAAAATAAAAAAACATTTTTTATTTTGTATGTGTTGCCATTGGAGAGTTGTTGTCACTTCTTGTCTAGTATAATGTTGTCAGTAGGACAGGAAGTGAGGCTCAATCACTCACAATCATAACAGAGCTCTGGAAAGCAGTAAAAACATGACAGAGCTCTATCTAAAACTAAGCAATACACTTTGGTTGGAGATTAAAAATTGATTTTGCTGAGGTTATTAAGTGTCTGTGAGACTGTGTGGCCTATGTGCACCGTGTATACAGAGAGAAGGCATAGGTTATATTTAACAATGTCCCTTTAAGCCTCTCCCATTGGCAGCACAGTATGATCACTGATCACATCTACTGTTTATTATGGTGTGCATATCACTCAGGGGTGCTCAAAGTCTTTTACAGTTCTAGCAAATCCCCTGATTGGATGATTTAAAGAGGAAATAAACCCATCACTTTAACTAATTCCCCAACAAGTTACATTCAAGGCATGCCATGAATGTTGTCACAGTTACTTCTACTCTTAACCAATATGTCAAACCATAAAATGGTTGGTGTCGCAGCTGATTCCATGTGCAGAACCATGGCAACTGCAGATAAAAAAGAAGCTGAGCTGGTAGTTTTTAAGGCCCCTTTCACACAGGCAGACCGTTCAGGTCCACCTGTCAGTTTTTTTCAGGCAGACCTGAACGGGCGCTCCATGCATCTCTATGGAGCAACGGATGTCAGCAGTGAAATGTCCGCTGACATCCGATCCACTAAATCTAGACGATGGGGGTCCTATTTTCCATCCGTCTGGCGGATCAGATGAAAATGGACAGATGGTCCATTTTCATTCGATCTCCCCATAGAAGAGAGCGGTCTCTCTGACAGGTCTGTCTCTGCACAGTGAGCGGAGATGGACCTGTCATCCGCTGGCTCAGCGGGGATCAAAGTATCGATCCCTGCTGAGCAAGTGGAGTCCGTCCAACAGATCTGCATGTCTGAAAGGGGCCTTAGCTGAAAGGGATAGGAGGATTTAGTTCCACTTTAAGTGAGCCTAGCTTCATCTCATTCACTAAGCTAAGTAGACACTTAATTTCCAAAGTAAACATGCTGCCTTCCTTTAGTAAACTGACCCTGATGATTGCGTCATTAACTTGCCTTACAATATCAAATTTGTCAACATTTTTGAAAAAAGAAATCCACCTTAAAGTAGTATTAAACCCAAAAACAAAAATGTTATATATTTCATTGGTTGAGATAAACCATTTAATACTGACAGGGTTGCTTACAGTGTTCAGCCTTTATGTAGCCTATATGTATGTAAAAGCTTTATCCCAAAAAGGAAAAATAATGTTAGCTGGAGTTCCGCTTTAATTTGTTAATCAAGTCCATCTAAATCTACTAGTGCATCTAAAGCCTCATACACACGATCAGACTTTAAACAAAACTTTTCCGTGGATTTCTGTTCAAAGGGAGTTGGCCGTGAACTTGTATTGCATACACACGGCAGGACTTTTTCAGCCAACTTTCACCAAATCACATGGTTTTTCTGCTCTTTACCGCCACCCTTTGGTTAACTTCTGTATTGTTGTCTGATCTTTTGCATTGGTTCTGAGCATGCGTATTTGTACTTTGGACTTAAGTCCGATGGTTTTCTGTACACACGATCGGACTTTGCTCCATCGGACTTGTTGCCGAAAAGTTTGTTTGCGGAGCAAACTTTTGTCCGATGAAAACCGCAAAAGTTTGTGGAGCAGCTAATTTGCATGTTTGTTATCAAAAGTCAGATCGTGTGTATGGGCCTTAACTCTAGACATGTGCACAACAAAAAAAATTATTGATTTTCGTTTCGTTTTTTTCGTTTCCGAAAAAAATTAGTTTTTTTTGTTTTGTTTTTTCGTTTCCATTGATTCGTAACGATTCGTACATTCGTAAGTCGTCGTTGTTCGTATCCGTAACGATTCGTACATTCGTAAGTCGTCGTTGTTCGTATTCGTAACAATTCGTACATTTGTAAGAGTTATTTTTCGTTCATTCGTTTATTCGAAATTCGGACGCATTCGTGGTTATTCGTACATTCGTAACATTCGTAGATTCGTAATCGGAGCATAATTCATAATTTTATGTAATGTGTATGCTATTATTACATTTTAATAATTTGCGAATCGAAAAAAAAAAGTTACGAATCGAAAAAAAAAAGTTACGAATCGAAAAAAAAGTTACAAATGTACGAATTTTTTTGTTCAATCCATTCATTATGAATTGAAAAAAAAAAAAAAGTTACGACTCGAAAAAAAAAGTTACGAATCGAAAAAAAAAGTTACGAATCGAAAAAAAAAAGTTACGAATCGAAAAAAAAGTTACGAATGTACGAATTTTTTTGTTCAATCCATTTGAAACACGTTAAGCAGCACCATTGTAAGGGACACGGAAAATTACCAATTCAACAAAAAAAAAGTTACGAATGTACGAATTTTTTCGTTCATTTTCGTTGTTCCTTTTTTCGTTTTTCGGATTTTCGTTGTTTGATTTTTTGGATTTTCGTTGCTTTTCGGATTCGTTCGATTCAAATGATTCATTAATCGGATTCGTACGATTCGAACGATTCGTTATTCGGATTCGTTCGATTCGTTCATTCGTACGAAAACGAACGAACTAAAAAAAGGAAAGAAAACGAAAAACGAAAAAAAAACTAAACGAATTGCACATGTCTACTTAACTCTCTCCTTCTACCCAGACTGACAATGCTGCTGTCCAAAAGTGTCTCTGTTGCCCTCCATCCAGAATGGAAGACAGTAAGCGTGTTACTGGCTGGATTACCAGGTGAAACATAAGAGGAAAAAAAACATAAAAAAAAAAATGAAACTTAGGCAGCCACTAAGTTACTAGCAAATTGCAATATGTACAATTTTTGTTTTAGGCATGACACTATATTTTCTTGTACAATTAATAAAACAAATGTCCATAGGCTTCTACAGAGCACAACATCTCTAAAAGCCGCTGCAATGCATGCTGGCCAACCTAATCTATGATGTGCTTTCTGAGCTTTTTTAGCGCAACTATTTTGTTTATTAACTTTTTGCACATGGCTATATTGCATGTTTGTGTCGCTGCTTTTTTTTTCTCACAGGATTCTTCACAGTTATTATTATTTTTAGCGGGGTATACCACTTTGATGACTTTATGAGATAATGGCTGTCATTATTAGCTTCACAAAAAGTGGTAAGAAGAGGAAATATTTATACCAGGATATAAGTGACAATCATCAGCTTGCACCAAGTTTTTCTAGCTTTTGTCACGGTATTTCTTCTGGATAGTTATTTGGTGGCTCCAAACAGTCACACAAATACTATGTATCGTGGCTCTTAATAGCTTGTCAGAAACTACCATGACTACAGAAAACGAGATTGTGTCCAAATATGTGCAATCTAAAAACACTCCTTTTCAAATTAATGCTTTGCAATCTTATAAAAGCACGGCAGGTTTCTATCAGATACACTGATGATATTAATCTAGCAAATTTTCTGGCAAAAAAAAGAATCACAAAGTGCTTCCTATTAAATAGCATCACTATGCTGTCACTTATCAAACAGCTAATAAAACAACAAACAAGGAGGCCATCTCCAGTCCTAATAAAATTGCTACTTTCATTCAGCCTGACAGGATCAAAAGATAAAATACAGATGAGCTCCCATAAATGGAATACTTTATATCAATCATTGCTTTGCTGCCATTGTATGAAGGCTGAATATATCTCAACATATATTTGTTGTAATTTACTGCATCTTAAATCATGAAAAAGCCAGATTGTACAGCATACCTAAGACTGCGCGTAGAGTAAGGCGGGAAGCAGTCTCTGCCGGAAGAAGACAATGATTATAGCTAGTGGCTATAGCAGCCACTATTGATAATTGTAAGAGAATCTGGCAGGCTGGTTGTACCCAAGTTGATCGATCAGTCAACTTGGTACATTCAGCTTGCCTATTAAAGGTTTAAATTCCTGTTGAACCGGCCGAGATTCAAACCGTGTATGGCCGGCCTAACATTTAAAAGCTGAACTCCAGCTAATGCTTATTGAAGCAATTTTTTTTCTTTTTTTATATTGAGTTTTGGGATAAATGAATAAAAACTGACCATTGTTTTGAAAATAATAAGTATCTTCCATGCATGTTCATGTAATGTTGCATATGCAACATAAGTAACAATTTCTATTGAAAGAAGTTACATTTTATTGTGTTATGAAGACACATAGACAGATAGGCTACACCCCCATTTCTAACACTGTGTAATTCAGTGCCTTCCTGTACCATGTCTGGCTAATTGATAATCCTCAGGTAAGGTTCAATCTCTCCAGCATTAATTGCACTGGAAGAAAAAAACACATCTTGTGTTAAGCCTCCAGATGCCAAAGTCTAGTCAAGTGGATTTAATTTTTTTTTTGATTCATATAGATTAGGGTAAAGGTCTCAAAAGTGAGAACACAGCAGTGACAAGTCTAATGCCCCGTACACACGGTCGGAAAATCCGACCACAAAATCCATCAGATTTTTTCCGACGGATTTTGTCCGACACTGGTGTTGCATACACACGGTCGGACAAAGTTGTCGGAAAATCCGATCATTCTGAATGTGGTGACGTTTGTTGCCTACGACGGGACTACGTAGAGGCTAGTAGCCAATAGCTTTGGTCTTGTAATGTGATCTGAGCATGCATGGCACTTTGTCCGTCGGAATTCGCTACACACGATCGGAAAAAGTCCGATAGGACTTTGTTGTCAGAAAATTTGAGAGCAGGAGATAGAACTTTGTCCGTCGGAAAATCCGACTGAAAAAGTCCGATGGAGCCTATACACGGTCGGAATTTACGACAACATTGTCCGATAGGACAGATTCCATCGGAAAATCCGACCGTGTGTATGGGGCTTTACAGTGCTTCCTATCCCACCTAAAAAAGAAAATTTTTTGGCCATAGGTTAAAGTAAATAAATGTATGGAACATACCAATATGAAAATACCATGTACAGACTATTCAACCTTTAGGCTAGGTTCACATCTGAGCGGATTAGGCAAGGCGTGAAGTTGCACACCTTCTGGCACCTGCAGAGAAAAGCACGCTGCTGCTTAGATGCGTGGGGTTCCAATAATCCTAATGGCAACCCCCACGCACTGGAAACCGCAGAACAACTTCCTGTACTGAGAGCCACACTGTACAATACGTTTTCCCTGCAGCCGCATTTTTGGAAAAGATGCAAGGACGTTTTCCCAGCATTTTCAGGAGGTACAGCAGCCAGAAACTGTATTAATGTGAACCAGGCCTTAAACAAATAGTCATGCTTTTGAATGTACACATTGAAAAACCCACCAAACCTGGTCAAATGACTAAAGGACAGCAGTGGGCATAAATATGAATAAGTCATATCCAGAAACATCTGTCAGCTTTCAAGTGTAATGTAGAACTATGCCCTCCCCCTTCAATTTAAATATGTGCTGCAGCACTTAATTATACATGTTTCTGTAATTACAGTATTCTCTTGCAAAGTCTCACAAGTACTGGTTGCATTTGATAATGCTGTTGTTCAAATGCAGCTTCCTGTAATGGTGGTGGCAACAATGCTGCACTGTTCCTGGATTAGGAGCAGAGCTGCCACTCTCATGTAGGCTGTGCCTGTAGCACAAGAGTCGGAAGATGTTGCAGGGGGCATGGCTTCATATAGTCTGTCCACCGCTATCTAGATTGCATCATTGGCACCACTTGCTCTGTTGCTCAAACCCTCCCAGTGTGAGATGCAGTGTCTGGGAGGGGAGCATGTAAGACACAAATGAAGGCGGATATGGACCAGTCAGGGAATGCATAGGGAGTTTTTTGTTCATGTGGCTTGTGTACCACACAGTAACTGGATTTAGTACTTGTTTAGATGACCATACAAAGGCTTTTAGTTGTACTAATATCTAAAGCCACTTTTATCTGTTAAAAACAGTGATAGGAAAATCCACCTTTAGACAGTTGGTACCACAAAAATATCCCCATTGGGTCCTCAGGACAAAAAGGGTAAATCTATACCTATTGGGGACACAGATAGAAATTAAAACCCAACTCAGTTGCTAACCCTTCCCTACTCCCTCAAAAACGTAAAAGTGTTTTAGTAACACTTCAATGATCAAATCAAGTAATAAAACCAACGATTCTCCATTAGAAAATGGCAAACTTTTTGAAGTGATCAGTGATGGCAAATGTAATACCAGCTGTATTGTCAATATGGTGAATGTTACCATGCTGTAGATTTACTGTTGATGTTGAAGAACAAGAAACCTGAATGTTGGGAAGATGTTGTTGAATGTGGGTTACCATATGAAAATGTGGATGATGAATGTGTTTTAAAAGACCCCTTTCACACTAAGGCACTTCTAAACTGCCAGTAAAAGACTGAGCGCTTTTGAAGAGCTTTTCAGGCACTTCCGAAGAGTTTTTTAGGCTCTTTTGAAGAGCATTCCATTAATTTCGAAGAAGAGGGGCGTTTTTTTACTGCCCTGCCAGTGCACTGCCCCAGTGTGAAAGCATTTATTGATTTTAATGGAAATAGGTTTTCATGAGCTTTTCAGGCGCTTTTTTTAGCGCCTCAGTGTGAAAGGGGTCTAAATGAGCCAAATTTGTCTGACAGGGATTCAGCAAAAATATATCCCACCTAAAGTTAAATGCATTTTTTGGCAAAAGTAGCACGTTATCTTTAACAAATGAATAAAAAAAAAAATCTATTTTTACGTGTTTGGTCTGTCTTTACAGTACATCATTTACCACTAAACTCAGATCTCTTGAATCATAATCTATTTGTTTTTGGACATCCGCTGTTAAGCACAAAGCTTTTCCCTCTTCAAGAGCCATTGTAGCTGAAGAGGCAGACAGAATGTATTACTGTCATATTCTATTTCTTAAAACTGTCCTATCTTAAAGTTTTGTGAATTACGTATGTTAAAGAAATTCTTTATCTAGAAATACTGTATATACTCTGTCTAAGCCATGCCCCATTAAGCTCCTACCACCATTTGCCGCTAAGTGTGCTGCCTTTCTCTATTTCTTAGAGTGTCCAGTTGTACCTCAGATGTTTATAGTTAATTATAGTAACACCCCTGGTAATATGGAAGGATATTCAGGTACTGTATTGTTCTTTACAGATACAAGCAGGTACTGCATTGTGATGAATAGCGATATGCAGATACTGTACTGTTATATTTAACCATAAGCAGATACTGCATTGTGATATATACATATGGAGATATGCAAGTGATGGATTGTGGTTTATAGGCATTTGCACATACTGCATTTTTCTATATAGAGAAATACAGTGCGGTTGCCTTACTAAAACTGGGGAGTGCAAAATCTGGTACAACTCTGCATGGTAACCAATCAGCTTGTTAATTTAAGCATTTAGGCTTTGCCAAAAAAAAAAATGGAAGTTGGTTTTCATTCAGAGCTGCACCAGATTTTGCACTCTCCAGTTTTATTAAATCAACCCCATTGAGTTATAGAGATATTCAGGTTTTAGTGTTTTACCTTGTGCTATGTGAAGATATATAGATATTGCATCGTGCAAAGTAGAGATATGAGGGCAAGAGGGAAAGAGAGAGAGAGAGAGCGCTATGTACTTCATTGTGGCTTATATGTAGACATATGATCATATGATGGTAATGCATTGTGATATACAGTACATAGATATTAAAGTGGTTGTAAACCCTTACAAACCACTTTGACCTACAGGTAAGCCTAGATTAAAGCTTACCTGTAGGTCTAATAAATATCTCCTAAACCTACATGGTTTAGGAGATATTTAGAAAAAAAGAGGCATCGCTGTCTGCGGTGCATGCGCCGTAGACAGCAGCGCGCAGGCGCACTGAGCATGCCGAGATCACGGCGGTATGCCGCTCTCGTGCACATGCGCGGGAGTGACTTCATCGCCGCTCCAGCGAATGACAGCGCTGGAACGGCGAGACCTGGAAGTCACTCCGGGGTTGATGGCGCCGGCGGAGGTCGTGGACGAGGGTCGCTTCGGGGGCTTCGTTCTCAGGTAAGTTATTCATAATGAGCTAGTATGCTATGCATACTAGCTCATTATGCCTTTGCCTTGCAGGTTCCGTTTTTTTTTTTTTTTTTCTTAAAGGAGGCTTTACTTCCTCTTTAAGGTACTGCCTTTTTGTAGACATGCAGGTGCTACATTATGTTATATAGATTTATGCAGGTCATTTTTTATGTTCTATGGAGTAATGCATATACTACATTGTGGTATATAGGGGGTTATTTACGAAAGGCAAATCCACTTTGCACTGCAAGTGCACTTGGAAGTGCAGTCACTTTAAATCTAAGGGGTAGAATCATGTGCAAACTAAAATTTTGTATTTTATTTTCCTTGCATGTCCCCCTCGGATTTACATCGACTTTACTTCCAAGTGCACTTGCAGTGCAAAGTGGATTTTCCTTTAGTAAATAACCTCCATAGACTTACACATGTACTACTTTGTTATAAACAGACGTTTACAGGTACAACATTGTGATGTATAGAGATATGCAGGAATTGTTTTGTCCTAAGCAAAGATATATACAGGTTCTGCATTTTGCTTGCAGATTCCTGTCTTTTGACCTTTTAAAAAGATTATATATATATATGTATTATAGGAAATGTAAAAGAAAAAGATACTCAAGATCATGGACTGTCAAAACTCAGCGCTCACTCTCTTGAAAATGGTATATTTAGCGTATATTTAGCGATGCTGCTCTCCTTGAGCTGGGAAACTCCAAAACAAAAGAAACAGAAAAAAAGGAGGTTGCAAAACGCTTAGTTTACCTTAGATACCTTAAAAATGCTATTTAAAAAAACGCCAAAAGCCTACTCACAAACATAGAAGGATAAAATATATGTCCTATGCAATTCCAGTATTGAGAATGACACATCGCTATGGTTGGAAAGCTGTTTCAGGAGGCAAGCTCCCTTCCTCAGAGGTAAAATGAGCTCTAAGGAAGGGAGCTTGCCTCCCGAAATGCGTCAGGTTCAACCATAGAGAGGTGTCATCCTCCATACTGGAATTACCTATGATACGTGTTTTATCCTTCTATGTTTGTGAGTATATTTTTGTCATTTTTTTAATAACATTTTTAAGGTGTCTAAGGTAATGAACTAGGCATTTGCGCCCCCTTTTTTTTCTGTTACTCAAGATCATATTTATAAAGGTACAGACCTGTTGCCCATAATGCTGATCTTGAGGTCATTAACCACTTCAGCCCCGGAAGATTTTACTCCTTCCTGACCAGAGCACTTTTTACAATTTGGCCCTGCGTTGCTTTAACTGTACCCAAACAAAATTTGCGGCCTTTTTTCCCCACAAATAGAGCTTTCTTTTGGTGGTATTTGATCACCTCTGTGGTTTAAATTTTTTGCTCTATAAACAAAAAAAGAGCGTCAATTTTGAAAAAAAAAAAACAATCTGTTTTACTTTTTGCTATAATAAATATCCCCAATTTAAAAAAAATATTTTCTTCATAGTTTAGGCCAATATATCCTTCTACCTATTTTTGATTAAAAAAATCGCAATAAGCGTATATTAATTGGTTTGTACAAAAGTTATAGCGTCTATAAACTAGGGGAAAGATTTATGTAATTTTTATTATTATTCTTTTATTACTAGTAATCTGCGATTTTTAGCAGTACTGCGACATTGCGACGGACAGATCAGACACTTTTGACACATTTTTGGGACCATTAACATTTATACAGCGATCAGTGCTATAAATATGCACTGATTACTGTGTAAATGTCACTGGTAGGGAAGGGGTTAACACTAGGGGACAATCAAGGGGTTAAATGTGTGTTCCCTAGATGTGTTCTAACTGTATGGGGATAGGACTGACTGGGGAGGTGACAGAACTGTGTGTTTACACACACAAATCCCCGTGCTGGCTCTCATGCATGCGATCGCGTGTGGCTGACCACACGCAGCAGGCACCCTCTGGCGGCTCTTAAATGGGAAGACGTACCAGTACGGGGTTTCGTCCAGCGGTGCCATTGTGCCGCAGTATATACACGTGAGTCGGTCGGGAACCGGTTTAAGAAAGTCTACCCTTTTTACGTAAAGTACTCCCCCCAATGCTACTGGCTGAGCATATCAGGCAATAGATCTAGTTTGCCTATAGGAGAGGGGCAAGCAAGCATACACCCCCTCCCTTGCTTTGTCAATTTCAGCCCTATATCTCTTAGGGTATGCTTCAAAATCACCTTAAAGTAAACCAAAAAATTTTTAGAGACCGTAACCTCTATCCTTGGTTGATTTCTTTTTTGCTGTCTGTGTCCCATTGGGGCAGATTACCCTTCACAACCTATCCTATGACCAAAACAGGAAGTGAGAGGAAATTGCTATTCTATTACTATTCTGGGACCAACCCAAAATGTAGGATTTTCCTTTACTATCACTCTCAATGATAATTCCGCGCACACACGACCGGACTTTCCGGGAGAAAAGGTTCGACTGTCTTCCCGACGGAGTTCCGACAGAGTTTCGACGGAGTTACGAACGAGCGGACTTGCCCACACACGAACGGACCAAAGTCTGTTCGTTTTTTAACGTGATGACGTACGACGGGACTAGAAAAGGAAGTTCAATAGCCAATAGCTGCCCTTGCGTCGTATTTGGTGTGTCGGACCAGCATACAAACGGTTTTCCCGATAGGAATTGATTCCGTCAGAAAGATTTGAAACATGTTCTATTTCTAGGTCCGTCAGAATTTTTGGGTGAAAAACGATCGGATCATCCCACGCACGATCGGAATATCCGGCGGAATGATTCCATCTGAACTTTTCTGCCGGAAAGTTTGGTCGTGTGTACGCGGCATAACAGTAAACAGGGCAAATAGAGAGAGTGAATGTCTCTAATGGGGGCACAGAGCAAACCCGTGGCCAGGTAGCTAGTTTATTAAAGGTTTACATCTAATCAATCTGCCCAGCAAGTAGGGTGCCAGTCCCTCTTTGGTGACCTGGTAAATAGTTAATCCAAACCTCTAACCATTTACCAGTTTATGCAAGTAAGGAAATAGTTATAAATGTAAATTTTCCTTGCTGGGTTCCCTTTGCTGTAGTCAGGATTCATAAGGGTTGGTTCACACCAGAACGAGGTGCGTTTTGTGTGCATTTCCCACACCACAGGTAAATGTGCTACCCTTACGATATGTATATGGGTGCCAATGTACTGTTAATGAAACCCCAAACAAAGATTGCAAACAGTGTGTTTTTGGGCACCAAATTGCATTGTACTACAGTACTATGCCATTTGGTGCAGTGCATTTTGAAAAAGTAGGGCTTGCACAATTTTTACATGATCCAGTGTGTTTTTTTCTGGAACGCACTGGAATTGCACAGGAAATCACGTGTTCCCATGCAATCCTGGTGTGAACCAGCCCTTAAGGTGACTACATAAGCAGCACACTTTTTTTTGTTTTTTTTTCAGTGTCTTTAAACAAATAAAACCATCAATTGTAGATCATTCACTGGTACACACACACACACACAGAAAATTACTAAAGTTTTTCAGTTTTTTTAATTGTAAATTGGCTATACAAACAAATTGATACAACTTTTGCGACACAAATGTGAGATGCAAAAGCTCCCTCTTCTACATTTCGTAGACTCCAGCTAAAATCAAACTAAAAACTGTGAGGGCAAGTATCCATGGGGTTCCCTTTGACATAACCGTCTCTATATTTGGTATAATATGGCAATTTATGTAACTGTCACAGCTCAAGAAAAGACCTAATTTGGCACCCAGGAAAGGATTTTTGGATCTAAATTATAATTTTAAATAATATGTTAAATATGTGTGTACAGGGGGTCCCCGGGTTACGGACTCGTTAGGGACTGCCCGCCTGTTCTTAACTTGGAAATGTTCGTAAGTCAGCCGCGCATGCGCAGACCGACAATTATGGACAATTACGGACATTTCCGATGTTCCGTCGAATGTCGCTCTGTGCATGCGCGGCAAATTACGGACATTTCCGATGTTTGCCGTCATTTTCCGAGGCTCCGTCTGGCCGCGCATGCGCAGAACGGCCGAAGGTCGGCGGAAAATGGTGGAGGGTCCCCGCAGCGCAGTAGGGGATGTTCGTAGGTCGGGCGTTCGTAAGTCGGGGACCCCCTGTATTTTCAAATGTTTAACTTCTTTAACACAGCGGTAAATGGGTATAGGTTTTGGAGGATGCCTTTTCCAGCTCCCTAGGATGGGTGTCAAAAATGAGATTGATATAAGCTCTCAAAATGTGCATAGATGTATTAATCTCATTTATTGCAGTTATTTTAACTATTTTAGGTATAGCAGCTTGTTAATTGTCATTTTTTATCTCTGTTTAATCATCACTTGATGGTTTGATTTTTTAGGGAGTTTTTGATATTCCTCAGCACGAAGTGGGTTCATTATTATTAGGATGGGTGGCAACCTACTTGCGCAATGGAATGCAGTATGTCCCACATACATGCTCTTACATGTTGCCACCTCCTCCTGGACACTGTGGGTCCATTAGAAACCAGCATCAGGCACTGGCACTTTTTAGGGTGCTTTCTGAAACCAAAGCCCCAATTCTGAGGGATATGGGGACTGATAACAGCTTTGCATGAGCCATATAAAAGTTACCCTGGAGTTATCTAGGGAATGCTGAATTAAGGACCTGTAGTAAGATTTTTTTTTTTATTTAACTTCTGTGGACAGTGACCCATGCATATATGCTGACACATGTTCTCTCACATTTACCAGAAAATTCTAAAAAAAAAATCATTGGGTTAAGGAGAAAAAGACAACACATTTGCTGAATTATAAATGCTTAAGTTAAAAAAAATTGATACAACAAATTGACAATTTCTACATGTGCTGTATGTAATACAGTATAACCAGTAGGCTTGCCATATAACAATCTTTATATTTTTGGCTTTGTTGCTGAGCCCGACCTTTAATAAAGTCCTATGTATTTATTCTTGTCCTGAATAATTAACTTGAAACTCTTTTTTTGCCATCTTCTTAGAACACTTTCATATTATAGACAAAAAATAACCCAAAGACATAACCATACTACATTTCTAAAAAAACATACTTAATCAGTCAGTACAAGCTGATAAGTTACTTTTCCGGATTGCAATTTGAAATACAATTAATATGTAAATAAAACACATTCTGAAACAGGTAAAGAACCTTTCAAATAAGTAATCACACAAGGATTTTTCAGTTTATAGTAAAGGAAAAAATATGCACACTGGATAAACAAATAGCAAAGATTATGGTATTACCAATGACTGTATGTTTTTAAGCTGAAGTTTAAGTATGAATTATGTTATATAGTTACATTGGTCCAGCTTGGAACAAGGTAAATATGTAAATCTCATGCCAGAGAAATCTCTCTGAAAGCTGAAAATCACTGAAGTAGTCACTGTTATTACAGTGATTGCAGCAGTCTTCCAGGTCCACTGCCGAGCAGCTGCCCTTCTGCATGGTAACCACAGAGGGCCACTCACTGCCATTTACAGAGCGTCTACCTGGATGACTGCTGCTATCATGGCAGTAGCAGTGACTACTACAGTGATTTGCAGTTCCAAAAGGGATCACTCAGGTATATGCATATTAACATTGGTCCATGCTGAACTAATGTAACTATGCAATACAATTCATACCTGAACAACTGGGTTAAGTAATATGTAAGACCAAGGTGCAGAGGTTGGCTAATTGCACTAGCTATATCTATAAATAGTTTTTATTCTCATGACTTGTATCTTGCCAATATCTTGTGTATGTAGCTAGAAAAACAAAATACATTCAACTATAAATACATTTGTGACATTGTAAATGGTGCTTATCAATACACATTTATTTTAAAGACCATAGAGCCATTGCATTTCGAATTTCAGCACCAGCACTTTTGGTACCAGAGACAGCCGATAGTAAAAGTGTACAGAATAATGATTTTCAACCTATTTCTAATAATCCGAAAATTAACCCTACAATCTGAACACAAAGACACATGTGTTGCCTGCAGTGCATCTTCATACGCACAAAAAACATTCCTTTTTTTTTTTTTAACAGCATCCGCATTGTGGTGCACTCCAGTGTGGGTGCATTGGCTACTACTGGTACTGTAACACATCATTATGAATAGGCCCTAATATTATAGTGGTTAACGATAAAATATCCCCCAAACCCAAATCTTAACAATTCATTTTGATAATCTAACTTTACTCAATCCTTTTACACACCCAAAGGTCTGCTCCTAATTAAGACCACACCAGGACCCCATAGTGCCATGGTATCACAGTATACTAATTGGAGAGTATCTTGACAGGTGTTAACCACTGAATATAACATACAGAAAAATAAACCTTTTTGAATTACAGATCATCAGTACAGAATAGGAAGGATATTTCCAAGGAAAATGGACAGAGACAGGCTCTAGTAATTGGGGACAGTTGACACTCTGTAAACTAACTTGCACATTGCCCCAATAAAACATATCACGGACATGTCTTTTCTTGTTTCCTTTCTAAAAAGCAGCAATTTAGCATGGCAAACATGTTGTGTTATCATGGAAGGCTGAAAACTGTAGTATTCTCTCCATATACACGCATGTAATTTATATCCTATTTTATTCTAGGAGACATGAAAATGAGAATTCTTCTCTCTAAGCAGAATTGCTTAACGACCTTAAAAATGAGGGTTCCAAAGTGTTGCTAGGCAATGAGACCTTCTTTATAAGTCTATTTAGAAATGTTTTCCAATTGATATCACTGTCAGAAACATTTAGAAAATACAATAGAACGATATCTGGGACAGACAAGGGAGAAATATCACATATATATATATGATTAGGTTGCTCGAATATGCCTATGTTCAATTCATTGGCTGTTCGAAAATCATCAAAAAACACAAACCTGTTACTGGATATACTTTATGGGAATTTATAAACGTTATTTTAAAAGCTGGTGGGTATTTCTTTGTGTCTTATTTGATTAAACAGTTTTGAATTTGGCGTGCTTGTTTTTTTTAACCTCTTGTGGCAATGGGTAAAGGGTACCAATGTATCCATGCACTCATTCCCCTGGCAGGGGGCGAATAATAAGTTACCCCCTTATTGTCCAGATTTCAAAATAGTCCTCTCCATTTTACTATTAACCCCACTTCCTTTCTGGAGAACATGCAGGTGGAGAAGAGGCCCATCTCCCTCAACATTGGAATAATGGGTACTTTGCAGGGGGGGTTTGTACCCCCCCCGCAAGGTACAGACCCCATGTTTAAAGGCATATTGCCTTGTATGATAAAGAAAGGGGGGTATATGCTCACTTGTGTATAGTTTTATTTCTATTGCTGTTTGTGTAAACGCTGGGGAGATCCACCCTCTTTATTTGTCCTGGTGACCCCTGTCATGAAGACTGAAAGTAAGAAAAAAGATTAAAAAAATATTAAGTTGACACAAGAAAAGAAGGAAAACCTTCTTACAGTAGGGATTCTCGGTGAAAGGGATAAAAGCTAGCAAAAAAAAAAAGTGTTGGTGGTTTGAACCATTACCTATTCCTATTCAATTCCAAACTATCATATAAAATAAAGAAAATAGTGAGCGTCCAGAGGTAGAAGGCAGCACTCAAGGTGACTATACAAGCCTTGTAAATTAACATAAACAACTGGATTTGCAGCACTCACAATATACACAGTGCTATAAGAATAATATAGATACACTACATTCAGCATTTTCTGGCTCTGTGTGGTGAGCTTTTTATGCATAGCTTTCGTTCATTTGGTGGTGTCCCGTGCCATGGACCACTTTGGTGGATGTTGGTTATTACATGCATTTAGACATTAGATTTCCGGTGAGTGCATAAAGGGGAAGTTCATGGAATATATTTGTTAACTTCAGTATATTTGATACTATAGGCATTTACATATATATTTCTGGTGAGTGCATAGAAGGTGGACGATCAGTGTCACCTTTGACATTTTCACATGGTGGAGTATTACCTTCAGCTTCGGAGGATCATTTAATATTAATTGTACTTTATTTATGGACTTTTTGTTTATATTACTCTTATAGCACTGTTGTACAGTATGTATATTGTGAGCGCTGCACTTTCAGTTGTTTGAATCTAAACATAACTTCTAAAACTTGACTGGTTAACCCCAACTTTTCACATGAATTCTAATCTAACTTGTAGAGTTAGCTCTTAAAGTGATTGTATAGGTTTATTTTTTTATTGAAATAATAAACATGTCATACTCACCTGCTCTGTGCAATGGTTTTGGGATGTGCAGTCCCGATTCTCTTCTTCTGGGGTCCCTGCCAATGCTCGTGCCTCCTCATCTTCATAGAGTGCCCAATAGAAAGCTGCTTATCTATGGTGGCCCCTCGTGCGGACTCAGTCCCGAGCAGCCCTGTTTGTGTCTATAGGCACAGACCATGATAAGCTCAGCCCCGCCCACCACTTCTTTGTCACAGAATCGCCTTCCGCTGCTATCAATCTGCCCTGTTAGGAGGAAGAGAGCTGCTGCCCTCGGGCACAATTCTGGATTGAAATCAGGCTTGGGTAAGGGGAGTAAGGGGGAGATCCTGTAGTACAGAAGGTTTTTTACCTTAATGCATAAAATGCTCCCCTATACTCTAGCGGTGAAGTATTACTTGGTGTCCTCAAGTTTAGTGCAAGGCTATAGACCAGGGGTAGGCAACTTCGGCACTCCAGCTGTGGTGAAACTACAAAACCCATCATGCCCCTGCTTCTAGGAGTCATGCCTGTGATTGTCAGGGTCTTGCAATGTCTCATGGGACTTGTCATTTCAAAACAGCTGGAGGGCCAAGGTCGCCTACCCCTGCTTTATTAAGCATTGCTTTTGATTATGTCAGATAACCTGCGAACACCAGAGCACAGGGGAGAACAGGCTGCATAGACCAGCCTTGCACTGATGAGACTGTGGGACTGTGGGACTGACCATGGTGTGTTCTCCTGCTTGGTGTGGTCGTCTTTTAATAGGGAAGAAGAGGGACTGGCAAGAACACCAGGGATTTTACACAAAGTAAGCAATACAAAGAGAGCATGAGACTTTAAGTATGTGGTACAGCAGGTAAATATCAGGAATATGAAATGTTGGGCTTACATACTCTTTAAAGAGGATCCGTACTATGAAAACTCTGCCAAAAAGGGCGTGCAGAGGGTACCAACATTGACTGTGCAATTCCTGAAGCTGGTCTTTCCTCCATTATTGAGTTGCCATGCCTCCAGCCACATTTTCTCTGTGTACAGGCAACCATCTTGGTAGAGGAGCTTTACTTCCTCATGTCAGACCTACCCCCTGCTGATAGATGATCTGATGACTGGTGGGGCAATATTCAAGAAGTAAGAAAATGTAGCAGAAACAGGGCGATTGAGCTGCAGGTCCACAGGTACTGCATCCTCTCCAGCAAAGAAAACAGTAAACATTGCAGTAGTAGCATCACCAAATCTCACTTAAAAACCTGTCAGACTAGCAGTTGGGTGCAGCACTGACTTAAGTAGTATAACACTGCAGATAAACTGCTGTGAGGCTTTAGAAACAGAAGTGCCTAGGCACAATCACGTGCTAGGTCATGCACTATTTTTCAAAAGGTATTCAAGGTACAAAAGTATACTTTACAGATACTCCTTAGGCACAATAAACATATCTAGATGTTCCCTTTAGGATAGGAATTTCTTAATTTTAAGTCCAGCTGCAGTTTAAGAACACAGTGATTCCTCCTTGTGTGTCTCCTAACCTACACCAAACAACCTAGCACTGGCTATCCACATTCAGGTTTTAATCTGCCTAATCAACAAAATGTTCCAACAACTATGTAGTGCAAAGGCTAACCTTATAACCTTTCAAATTATACCCAATTAGGCACACCCTCACAGTACCCAAGGGTAGGCTCAGTGGATCTAAAAGATTTGTTTGCATGCCAGCATAACCATATGCCTAATAGAAGGTAGCCCTTTAAGGTGACTCTAAAGTCACTTTGCTTCCCATAACACAGTTCCTGAGTCCCTGAATACAGCATTGCACAGTTTGAAAACTTTAACTTCGTTTCTAATTGGAGTTCTAGTATGTACCACTAGTGTAACACAATTCATAGGAAAGTTGAAAGACATGAAGTAGGGGGAGAGTGGAACTCTAGTTTGCAGCCTTTGGAATCCACCTCCTGTACCCAGGCAGCTGACTTGCTGTCTGTCCAGATGTATGCAAAGGCTAACAGACATTCCCCAAATATAGAAAGCAGGGGCATCCCTTTAAGCTGAAGAGGATTTGTCTACAGGTTTGAGGAGATTCTGTGGCCCAGGATTTGAGATAGAACTGAGACTCAAGCAGGCAATAATGCTACAGGCCCTTCAGAGTGAGCATTTTAGGCCATTCTAGAAATATTATTGGGATTTAAACTGGAGGAAGCTGAAACAGTGGGGTTGCACCCTTCTGCTTGAGACCCAACATGTTGCACTGCTTGGAAGGGAACATTTAGCTTAGATTATTACCAGGTAAAAGCCTGGGTACTAACTGAGGTGAAACCACATGTTACTTGCACATAGGAGCATTGCCTCAGCATTTTAACCCTTTGTGTGGAAACCAAAGGAAAAAAGGGATAATAGTGATGTCCAGTGGTCTTAAAAGAAGTAGGTCAAAATGCTCAGCCAGCTTGTCATGATTCATAAAAAACAGATAGGTTGACCACTTTATACTAGAGGTTGTAATCCTGCTGTTTCTTACATGTATCAATAAAATAGATTTTTCATCAGGAGATCTCTTTTAGTTGCTATATCTTTTGCTCTAAAGGCCTAAAACACAAGGTAAACATATGCATTTTATTTTAAGCAAGCAAACTACTGATATGACTGAAGCAGCTCATTAACCAAACACAAAAGTGTACTCGCTGAGGTTCTAATCACTGCATTATAATGTAATTCGTCTCACTGCACATTTATTGTACCGTACATTGGATTTATAGAACGTCAGAGCAAGATGCAGTGTGGTTCAGCTGTAATAAAAGAGCTGTGCTATCTATCACTTGTACCTTACCAAAGCTTGTCTCCTTCTATTAATCTTCTCATTCTATTTACTTGTCATAATTCAATAATCTTTCTCACCACCCACAGCATCCATTGTGTGCTCACTTTTCCCACAGGATGCAACTGGCGGTTGACAACACCATCAGAAGAAATATATCACGTCCTGTAGTCTAGCTTGACTTGCAAGTGTCTATGTATAACTTTGTATTTTTATTTATTTATAATAATAATAATAATGATGTATGTCAAAAATCTTAAGAAGATGTACATATATGTGATTAGGACACTAACAGCAACAACTGTATTGAACATGATCTAAACAAAAGTGACTTTAAAAAAAAAAAAAAAAAACTGTACGAAACAAACTACACCATGGATCTATCATAACCTTTGTTTATAATCCAAAATATAGAAATGAGATGTACACATTTTTTTTTTTTAAATAATAATGTAACATTATTATTAATCACTAAATTATAATATTTATAAATTATATTATATTTACTTATAGATTAATAAGCATAGTTTGGTAGAATTGATAGGTAGGGTTTGTAGCTGCATATAGCTAAATCTCTATACTACATATATGAAATAGTACTGATTACAAAACATACATGGTAATGCTAATTGTGTTGTTCCATTGGCTTTAATACTTTATGAGCCACTGCAAATATGCATTAAAGGAGGCTGGACTTCATCTTTTATATACTTGTTCAGGATCAGTGAACTGACAAAGGCCTTGGACCAAAATTATTTTTATAGAAAGCTACAGGTCTCCTTTATGACAGTTTATTGTAAGTAAAAATTGATGTCTCATATTCAAAATTTCCTAATCAAAAAATTGTAAGGAAGGCCCAAAGACAAAAGGGAGCCGCGTGGAAACAAAATACTTGTAACTCATTTTTCATTGAGTCCCATGCCAATTTACACTCTATGTGACATTTGAAACAAAAGTAACACTAATGCCGCGTACACACAAAGGGACTATCCGGCGGGATTGTCCGCTGGACTCGAGTCCGCGGACAATCCCCTCGTGTGTGGGACTAGGCGGACTAGGTTTTAAGTTTTGTTTTAAAATTATCCGCTGGACTTGGCAATACGGTCGTCTGTAGTATGGTCCGGCGAACCAAAAAGGACGCATGCTCAGTAGCAAGTATTTTTCTAGTATTTTTCTTTTTCTAGTCCCGTCGTACGTGCTGTACGTCATCGCGTGAACCGCCGGACTTTTAGCGTGATCGTGTGTGGTCAAGTCCGTTCGCTTTCAAGTCCGGCGAAGCCCAGCTGGAAAGTCCGGCGGTTTGTCCGCTGGACAAAGTCCCTTCGTGTGTACGCGGCATAAGAGTACCAGCACTGGCTGTGGAGCAAGGATGAATGACAACTTGTCTACAATCTCTCTTTCTATGGCTTTTTTTTAATAGGCATTTATTTATTATTTTACTTTCTGCAGCTTTAGTAGTCTAATATTTTATGCATTCACAGTGGGTGAACCAATGTGGAGGGACACTGATAGAACTAGAGGTTGATGTCAAAGAATAGGAAGACAATGGCTATAAATCCATAAAAGTATATGTTTTTAGCTCCAGTTCCCATTGCACAGAAACACAAACATAAAGGTCAAGGAACAAGAACAACTGAATCAACGGAAGTAAATACATTTCTTATTAAAGTACAAGCTAAGCTTTCTTTTTTCTGCCTTTCACATGGATCCTTCTGAAAGCACTAAATGTAATTAAAAGCACCAGTATTATTTATTGTCCTTAAAAGTTGGCAATTTCTCCTTGTGCTGTATAACTCAATTTACTAAGCCTTTGCTTTTTACTATTGCAAATACATTAAATCTACCTTCATTCTTATATTGATTTCGCTCCATTGCCAGCATACTTAGCTGAAAAGAAAAACTGCTTTCAGAAGAAAAGGAAAGTGAATGCAATTGACATTGTAATTTGACATTTATCTATAGTTTTGGATTTTAAATATGTGATTTTTTTATGTGCTTCACTCTAACCAGTGATTTTAATGTACCTTAATGATTAAAAAGGTTTTATGCACCAGAATAATGTTTAAGTTGCCTTTGCAACATCCTTGTGCTAGTGTTACTCTTTAGCAATCTATGTGTAGTACTAACATATTACTTGGGCAGACCTGATAAATCAGCACCATATCTTATTTCTGATAGAGCAAACAAATCTTTAAAAAAGGGTTGATTGGTGGCTGCAATCAACCCTTCAACCATCAACCAAATAGCTGGAAAAGTGCATTTGAAGAAGTTTGCTCAAATTTAATTGTGTATTATAAATGACATGAATTAGGAATACTAATAAGCTTGTGCATGTTTCATACGTATTTCCCCTAAAAGTTTTTTTTTTTGTAGGAGTTTTCATTTTGGTATTGTTGGCTAATTATGAAAGTGGCCATATCACCAAGAACGGCACTGACTAGCCTGTACTATAAGAAAAAAGCTGTCCAGTGACACTAGAACAGCTACATAATGCAACTACTAAAAGTAATACTAAAACATTGTCAACAAGCCATTTTGTATTTTACAGATTTTAAAATAGAACATACATCAACAAAATTATATCAAAACGAAGCACTATTTGCTTATTACCGATTCAAATTATGCTAAAACCTTAAAAACATTCTTCTTTCTTCATAAATTAAAACATACCATTAATGTAAACACATCACATACTATGTTGTCACTCAGATTGCATCTTGATGTTTCGGTTTGGATCTCCTCAGCAACCTACATATCACACCATCTTCATTGCTTTATTCCCCCCCCCCCACCCTATAGACATTTAATCCACCCTGTGGGTTAAATTTTAAGCATCTTATTCCAAACATTATTGGAGAGGCCAGTGTGTTCCTGACCCTCTTCGATAAACCCTTCTTAGTGCGGTTCGGTTCTCCCTTCTTTCTTTACAGTTGATAAATGCCCTATCTCCCATATGCCGTCCATACAGTTCACCTACAATGTTCATGGACTAAATATACCAGAAAAACGTTCTAAATTGTTATCTGAACTTCAGAATATTAAAGCTCAAGTAGTGTTTCTTTAGGAAACACATTTTGTCCCAGACAGAACTCCTAACCAGCCCAGTCTCAGATATTCTCATGTATATCATAGCATCTCCTAGAATTCAAAATCTAAATCCAAAGTAGTATCAATACTCCTCTCTAATCAAATTCTCCTAGACATGGGAGGACACCTACTGATAGTAAAAGGCACTATATAAACTTGCAAGGTCACTTTGGCCAACATGTACCTTCCAAATAGAAATCAAATTTAAACAATTGATCCCCTCCTGGAATGCACTGCCCATCATAGAGTGGGTCCCTTATCATTGGCTGTGATCTTAATGTGCCTCTAGACCAGGGGTCTCAAACTGGCGGCCCTCCAGCTGCAAGGCTGACAAGCATGACTCCCATAGGCAGAGGCATGATGGAACTTGTAGTCTCGCAACAGCTACAGAGCCACCAGTTTGAGACCCCTGCTCTAAACCCTTTAATGTTTCAATTAGACCCTTTAATTGAGCAACTCATACCTATCCTTTTCTGCTCAATGCAGGATCAAAAAAAGCTCTTCAGTCCTACCAATATATTGATACCTGGCAAGTTATCCCCCCCCCCCCGGGATCTGGATTATACATACTTTTTTACATCCCATAATACTTACTCACAAATGGATCATATTTATTGATCAACCCACTATCCCATTTCTCAAGTCCTCATCGGTCAGATCTTTTTCTATCTCTGATCTAATATATCCAAACAATGGAAATGGCAAATCAATTAATCATTGATTCAAGATAGAATCTATAAATCAAGTTCTCCAAGACATCGATTTGTTTTTCTCTACCAACTCTAGCACAGACTCTTCCCCGCTCACATACTGGGAAAGACATAAATGCTTTATAAGGGGCACTCTAATAAAACTAGGTACTCGCAAGCAGACCCTCGCACAGGATATTAAAGAAAATTTGAATTCACTACGAGACCAACTTAATGAGCTGCTTTCTGATAGGGCTAAAGCAAAATTAATCAGATGCTGACACGACTTTTATGGTAACAAACCAAGTGAGCTATTAGCTAGAGTGCTACAAAATATAAGAACTAGGAATTACATACCACTAATAAAAAAAAGTGACAGGAACATTTTTTTATGATTTTCCTTCAATGGCTTCCACATTATGGTCCTATTATTCCAATTTATATAACTTGCTACTGCAAAATAATGAAAACGCCTCAAATACAATCCACCATAGCCCATTACATTAAAGACTCAGGTATGCCACACTTATATGAGACAAATATTCAAGACCTTGAACATCCACTTTCAAAAGAAGAATTTAACCTACCCTCAAAAGCATGAACATGGGAAAATCCCAGATGGGTTTTCTCTTACATACTAAAGAAATTTCCAGTATAATATAGGTCCTTAATTTGTAATAGATTTCAACTCCATCTTGAAAGATGAACATATCCCATGTGACACTCTCCAGGCCACGATCACAGTAATTCCTAAAGAAAACAAAGATGCTCTTCTCTGCCAAAGCTATAGACCCATCTCGTTTTTGAATGTGGACCTATAACATTTTACAAAAATATTGGCCAGTCGCCTACTAACACATATCACACTCCTCACACACACAGACCAAGCAGGTATTGTACCAGAAAGAGAAGCAAAGGACAATACCCAGCAAGTCTTAAATGCCATACACTTTGGTAAAAAGATGAACATTCCTTTTGTACTGCTTTCTGTGAATGCAGAAAAAGCTTAAAACTGAAACTGTTAACTGAAACTTCATCATCGCTACTATTACTCACCAAGGTGTAGGGACTAATATAATGTCTTGGATCAGGGCCTTATACTCGCACCCTACAGCCACTGTTTACATTAAAGATTCCTTTTCTACACCCTTCTCAATCAGCAATGGAACTTGCCAAGGGATTTCCTTCATCCTCTTTCATTTTTATATTATTAATTGAACCATTTCTATGCTCAATTAGGGTAAATCCTGCAATCTTGACACGGCCAATATCATCCATAAGGTAGCTGCATATCTTAACTCTTCCCAAATTGAGGTGGTATTGGGTTTCCTGATCCAGACAAATATCATGCTGATGTTCAGCTAATGAGACTTTTAGACTGGTGTACTCAAAAAGATTGTAAACCTTGGCTTTACTTTCCCTACCCCTTGAAGGTTTGGCCTGGATAACACTTCTATCAGGAGAGTACTTACCGAGGCCGAAGTGCCGAGAGTGGTTCACCCTTGCAACTGAGCGCAGTCCACCCCCTGGAGGTGAGACAGGGGGTGAATGGCACAAAGAGGCACAGGCTACCCAACCGGAAGATGAGGACTGAAGTAGGAGCCAGGTGCTGGGATCAGGAATCCGTAGAGAAGCTTCCAGGATACAGGTGCAGGTACAGGTCTGTAGACAGGTAAATCCGGGTCACTAGCAGAGGTTCAGGGCAGGAGACAGTAGACAAATCCGGGTCACAAGCAAGGTTCAAGAGGGCCAGAGGCAGCAAACGGGTAGTCCAGTAAACAGTCCAGGGGTCAAAGAGCAGGAGAAGGCAGCGAGGTCAAAAAGGCAGATCCGAGGTCAAACAGGCAGTCAATCAATCAGGATACAGGAAACAGGAACAGAGCTCAAGCAGGAAGCTGAAGACAAGCCAGCGCTGGACTGATCTGAACCACTTCCTTAAATAGGACCTGTAAGTGGTCATGTGACGCTGTCACGCACTGGAACGCTCAAGCGTGCGCTAGTGCGCATGCGCGTGCGTCGGAGCGCCGAGCCGCGAATGCGCATGCGCCGGAGCGCCGTCCTGTTGCGCGTGCGCACAGGCACCCGGCGCACCGTGTTAACCTGCCTGTTCTCCTGACAGTGCCCTCCCCCGAGGGGCGGCCTCCGGACGCCCAAACTAGCCATCAGCTCTGGATGCTCGGTGTGGAAGGCCCGAATTAAACGTGGAGCATGCAGATTCCCTGAGGGCTCCCATGAGTTTTCTTCCGTGGGGTAACCCTCCCACTTGACCAAGTACTGGAGTTGCCTCCCCCTCTTCCTGCAACTCAAGATCTTCTCCACCACGAATTCCGTCTCGCCATCCACCAGAACTGGTGGAGGTGGGGGTTCAATCCTGCCCGGGAAAGGACTAGGAGTAACAGGCTTCAGGAGGGAAGCGTGGAAGACAGGGTGTATCCTGTACGAATCCGGCAGAGAAAGTTCAAAAGCCACAGGATTGATTTTCCGTTTTATTTTGAAAGGGCCGATGAATTTAGGTCCTAATTTCCGTGTGGGGACAGCTAACTTGAGGTTCACTGAGGATAACCATACTTCGTCTCCTATTTCAAAATCCGGGTTCTCCTTTCTTCCCCGATTAAAGTATCTTTCATACCCCTCCTGGGCTTTTTGCATGGCTTCTTGTATTTTTTGGAAGTTCTGTTGAAGGGACCGTACTCGGTCCTGGACAGCCGGAACGGCAATTTCAGGAAGGAACCCTGGTAGGAAGGAAGGATGGAATCCGTAGTTGGCCCAAAAGGGCGTTTGATTGGTGGCGGTATGGACCGCGTTGTTATAAGCAAATTCTGCAAATGGTAGAAGACTGGACCATTCGTCCTGGGAATCTGAGCAAAAGCAACAAAGATACTGCTCCAATGACTGATTCGTCCTCTCTGTTTGACCGTTACTTTGAGGATGATAGGCCGAAGAGAGGCATATTTTAATCTCCAGGGTCTTGCATAACTCTTGCCAGAACTTAGAAGTGAACTGGGGACCCCTATCCGAGGTAATAGTTGCAGGTAAACCGTGGAGTCGGACAATCTCTTTGAGAAAGATATCGGCTGTAGCAGAAGCAGACGGGGTGCCGGTAATTGGAAGAAAATGTGCCATTTTTGACAGTCGGTCTACTACGACCATTATTGTAGTGAATCCCTCTGAGGAAGGTAGTTCCACGATAAAGTCCATTGCTATCTCCGCCCATGGACGCTCAGGGATGGACAAGGGTCTCAGCAGGCCCCAGGCTTTAGAGTTGGTCCCCTTGTTCCGTTGACAAACTACACAAGATGACACATAATCCCGACAGTCTTGTCTCCACCCAGGCCACCAAAAGGAACGAGAAACTAGCTCTGTTGTTTTACGAACCCCAAAATGTCCTGCAAGTTTGAGATCATGCAGAGTCTTGAGTGTCAAGGGTCTTACTTCAGTAGGAACAAATACCTTTCCCTGGAACCAGTGTAATCCGTCATGCATCTCCATTGGAGGAGTTTCTTGATTTGAAGGTTGCCCAGATGCTGCCTTAATAGCGGGAATCAGATCAGGTTGCAAAATTAGAGAGAGAAAATTCTGTGATGGAAGAATGGTACTGGGTTCAGTTTCTTGGGGTGTTTCATGGAACATCCTGGAGAGAGCGTCTGCCTTCCCATTTTTCGAGCCGGGTCTGTACGAGATATGGAAATTAAACCTAGCAAAGAAAAGAGCCCATCGGGCCTGCCTAGGCTTTAGGCGTTTGGCTGTCCTGAGGTATTCCAAATTTCGGTGGTCGGTCCAAATCATAATTGGATGAGAAGCCCCTTCCAGGAGGTACCTCCACTCCTCCAAGGCAAACTTGATGGCCAGTAATTCTCTATCTCCCACATCGTAGTTCCTCTCTGGAGGACTTAACTTCCGGGATGCGAAAGCCACAGGATGTAGAAGGGCCTTGGGACCTAGTCTTTGGGACAGGATAGCTCCCGTCGCCGTCTCTGATGCATCCACCTCCAGCACAAAGGGTAAGGCTGGATTTGCATGCATCAGGATGGGAGCTGACGAAAACAACTTTTTTAATGTGTCGAAGGCCCCTTGAGCCTCCGGGGACCAATGAAATTGGGTGCCTTGATGAGTCAATTTGGTGATGGGTGCCACTATGGAAGAAAAGCCAACAATGAATCTTCGGTAGAAGTTTGCGAAACCGATAAATCGCTGTACCCCTTTCTTGTTTACCGGAGCGGGCCATTCTAGTATGGCTTTAACTTTTTGTGGGTCCATGGAGACCCCATTTGTAGAAATGATGAACCCCAGGAACTGCACTGTAGTTTTTTCGAATTCGCACTTCTCAGCTTTGAGGTACAAACTGTGACTCCGAAGAATGGAAAGAACTTGTTTCACGTGCACTTGGTGAAGTTCCGGGGTGTCTGAGAAGATAAGGATGTCGTCCAAATATACGACAAGAAAGTCATCGGGATGTTTGCGGAAAATATCATTGACCAGGTGCTGGAAAGTTGCTGGTGCGTTACAGAGCCCAAAGGGCATCACCAAGTATTCATAGTGCCCGAATCTGGATCTAAAAGCAGTTTTCCATTCGTCTCCTGCCCTAATTCGGATAAGATTATAGGCCCCACGAAGATCCAACTTGGAGAAGATTCGGGCAGATCTGAAACGCTGGAAAAGTTCTGGGATTAGTGGCAGGGGATACCGGTTTTTAATTGTGATTTTATTTAATTCCCTGTAATCGATGCAAGGCCTCAGGGAGCCATCCCTCTTTCCTACGAAAAAGATGCCAGCTCCAGCTGGTGATGAGGAAGGGCGAATGAACCCCTTTTCCAGATTCTCATCAATGTAGGCCTTGAGGACCTTTAATTCTACTTCGGACAGAGGAAAGATACGACCAAAAGGGATCGCTGATCCAGGGAGTAGGTCGATGGGACAATCATATGCCCGATGGGGCGGCAGACAGTTCGCTTGTTGTTTGTCGAACACATCTCGGAACTCTAGGTAAACTGGGGGTACATGAAGAAGGCTCTCGGGAACCGAAGAAATGGTGGAGCAGGAAACGGAGGCCTGAAGGAAGCAATGCTGAGTGCAGTGAGGAGATGAGAAGGAGACTTCTTTCCTCCCCCAGTTGATCTGTGGTTCGTGGATTTGAAGCCATGGAAGTCCCAAGATGACGGGGAACATAGGAGATGGGATGATGTCGAACTGAATGAGTTCCTGATGGCCAGAGTCAGTGGTGACCCGGATGGGTTGGGTTTCATGGGTGATAAGTCCTGAACGGGGAAGAGAACCATCAGCCAAGTGTACCTGCAAGTTTTGTTTCTTCAGGACCAGAGGTAAGTGTAATTTGGACGCTAATGTGGCGTCAAGGAAGCAGCTGCAGGCACCGGAATCAACGATTGCTGATAGTCGGATCTCCTCTCCCGACAGCTGTAAGGAGACAAAGAGAGCGACATAAGTCTGGGAGAACCCAGAAGACTGATAGTTCATCAGACACTGACGGTAGGACTTACTCGGTCTTATAGGACAGGTACTGAGGAAATGTCCAGAAGCCCCACAATACAGGCAGAGATTCGCCCGTCGCCTACGGAGCCGTTCTTCAGCCGTGAGGGGGGCCCGGACCAACCCCAACTGCATAGGTTCCGTCTCCTGGTTGGCCACGGCTGAAGCCGCAGTGGCGGGTGGAGGCAAGGTAGGTCTGGTGAAAGTCCAGTTGGAGCGGGGGGACTGGAAGCGTTCGGAACGCCTCTCCCGCATGCGCCGGTCCAATTTGGTGGCAGCTTGAATCAGGTCCTCCAGCGTGTCGGGAGTTTCGGATCTTGCCAGTTCATCCTTTAAAACTTCGGATAACCCCTGGCGGTACTGGTATTTGAGGGCCGGTTCGTTCCAACCGGTGTCAGCTGACCACTTTCGAAACTCTACGGTGTAGTCCTCCACCGGTCTGCGACCCTGAAGTAGGTTATGTAAAGTAGCTTCAGCTGTGGCCCCACGTTGCGGATCATCATAAAGTTGTGCCATACTTTCAAAAAAAGTCTCTACCGCATTCAATGCGGGGTTCCTCTGCTCCATCAAACTATGGGCCCATGCCTGGGGTTCCTCGGCCAGGAGCGAAATGATGAAGCCCACCTTTACAACTTCTGACGAAAAAGTCCTAGGTTGAAGAGCCAAGTAGAGGGAGCAAGCATTCTTGAAGGCCCGGAACTTCTTACGGTCACCCGTAAAGCGTTCAGGGGTAGGGACCCTGGGTTCGGGTGAGGCCATGATTACAGTAGGATTAGCTGATCCAGGAGGAGCGGAGATTCCGCTGGAAGCTGAGGGGGCTGCCAAAGTAGGTGCAGCTAACCCAGAAAGATGCTGCAGGCGACTGTCCACTTGAGTGTACCCTTCTTGCAATTTTTGTACGGCTTCAGTTAAAGCTGAGACTTGTTGGCACAAAGCCTCAAGGGGTGAACGCACTCTGTCGGCCTCAGACATGGCTGGCTTGTACTATCAGGAGAGTACTTACCGAGGCCGAAGTGCCGAGAGTGGTTCACCCTTGCAACTGAGCGCAGTCCGCCCCCTGGAGGTGAGACAGGGGGTGAATGGCACAAAGAGGCACAGGCTACCCAACCGGAAGATGAGGACTGAAGTAGGAGCCAGGTGCTGGGATCAGGAATCCGTAGAGAAGCTTCCAGGATACAGGTGCAGGTACAGGTCTGTAGACAGGTAAATCCGGGTCACTAGCAGAGGTTCAGGGCAGGAGACAGTAGACAAATCCGGGTCACAAGCAAGGTTCAAGAGGGCCAGAGGCAGCAAACGGGTAGTCCAGTAAACAGTCCAGGGGTCAAAGAGCAGGAGAAGGCAGCGAGGTCAAAAAGGCAGATCCGAGGTCAAACAGGCAGTCAATCAATCAGGATACAGGAAACAGGAACAGAGCTCAAGCAGGAAGCTGAAGACAAGCCAGCGCTGGACTGATCTGAACCACTTCCTTAAATAGGACCTGTAAGTGGTCATGTGACGCTGTCACGCACTGGAACGCTCAAGCGTGCGCTAGTGCGCATGCGCGTGCGTCGGAGCGCCGAGCCGCGAATGCGCATGCGCCGGAGCGCCGTCCTGTTGCGCGTGCGCACAGGCACCCGGCGCACCGTGTTAACCTGCCTGTTCTCCTGACAACTTCTAACCAGTAAACAAATGATTTCTTCCCATCCCTTAAAGAATAAGTTCATCTTTTAACAAAAAAAATAAGAGCACATATTTTTTGCAGGTAAAAAACATACTTTTACATTTTTTTTTGTAATGGGAGCCTGTAACGCATTGCACCAGTGATCAGCAGGTTGCTGGTACCATGCAGGGCTCCTGCAGACCTGTCAGTGTACAAATAAGCAGATACTCACTGACAGGAAGAATGAATAAACTACCACAGTGCTCAACAGCACCGTGGTAGTTCATTAAGAACTACAAGCTGACAGAGTGACAGTGGGAACTCGCAGAAGATGCCCGCCCGCTGTTAGAACAGTGTAAACATTTTAAATAAAAGGTAAAATAAATAAGAAAAAAAATAAAAAAATGTAAATGCGCCCCGTCCCGCAGAGCTCACGTGCAGAAGCGAGCACATACGTGAGTAGCGCCTGCATATGGAAACGGTGTTTAAAACACATGTGAGGTATCGCCTCCTCTGTAACTCAAAACATGCAACCTGTAGAATTTTTTAAACGTTGCATATAGAGATTTTTAAGGGTAAAAGTTTGTCGCCATTCCACGAGCGAGCGCAACTTTGAAGCGTGACATGTTGGGTATCAATTTACTCGGTGTAACATCATCTTTCACAAAAATTGGGCTAACTTGCTAAAAAAAATATATATATATATATATATATATATATATATATATATATATATATAATGTTTGAGGGGGTTCTAAGTAATTTTCGAGCAAAAAATTATGATTTTAAATTGAAACCAACAAATTTCAAAAAAAGGTTTAGTGTTTCAGTGGTTAACCTTCCCTCATTTACACTCCAAAGTTCATTCTTTTGATCCAAAGGACAAAACGTTAAAATGTTTATAGTTAGGTCAGACTGCCTGTTTTTTTTTTTTTTACAGCTGTCAGCTTCAGCAGAGAATTAGAATAGAAAGAATCAGGAAAATGCTTTGTCAAGATGGCAAGGGGGAAAAAAATTGCAATAAATATTCTTAATGATTAATTGTGCAGATCTATCACATGCATGCTAATCGTGGTCCCCATTAAGTTTTCCAGAAGGTTTCCTCCTTTTTTTCTCCCCTTGTGTGGGTAATCACATTGTAAATTGTCTGAATAGTCGGCAGTTTGTATGGGCAGTAAAGGAAAAAAGGACCTGTCCTCTCATCTGAGGAAGCTATATACTGTATATGTGAAATGCACTGAGAAAGGAGATCTCTGCTGGCAACCCCCAAATAGATGAACCTACTACCTACTTGACATATTGTATATAAAGCAGGGGTTGGACACCTGTAGGGAGATTTTCTCAGGAAAGACTTTATGATTTTTACAAACTGGCATGTCCAATATAGGGGATGAAGGAAATATGTATGTCTGTTTTTTCTTTAGGCATTGTGAATAAAGAATGAAATATATATTTATATATCTTTTGAGTCTTTAAGTAACTATGTAGCACCTTAAAACTTACACGGTTTGGCTACCCCCTAAAACTGCATATTAAGCTGGAAATGTAGTATAATGTACTTGTTTAACCACTACGCGCCCGCGCTATAGCCGAAAGACGGCTGCAGCGGGGACGCTCTCTGCTGGGAGGACGTCCATGGACGTCCTCCTGTTTACTTCCCTAATGCGCGCTCCTGAGAGCGCGCATCAGGGAAGTTCTGTGCTGGCCGTGTCCGTCGGACACAGCCGGTCACAGATCGCTGTAAATGGCCAATCACAGCAGCCGTTTACAGCGAGATCGGGCTGTCCAATGAGAGATGATCTCATATGTTTGCATATGCAAACATATGAGATCATCTGTCAGCGCTGCTCTGCCTCCTCCCACAGACAGCGTGTGAGGAGGGAGAGAGGAACGGCGCCGGGTGCGCTGTTAGTAAAAAAAAAAAAAAAAAAAGTGATCTGTCCCCGCTGCCATCCTGTCACAAGTACCACATGTCCCCGCTGCCATCCTGTCACCAGTGCCACCTGTCTCCGCTGCCATCCTGTCACCAGTACCACCTGTCCCCGCTGCCACCTGTCATCAGTACCACCTGTCCCCAGTACCACCTTTCCTCAGAGTGCCATCTGCCAGTGCCACCTGTCCCCAGTACCACCTGTCCCCAGTGCCATCCGTGCCATCTGCCAGTGTCACCTGTCCCCAGTGCCACCTGTCCCCAGTGCCATCTGTCATCAGTGCCACGTCAGTGCCATCTCTCATCAGTGCCACGTCAGTGCCATCTGTCATCAGTGCCATATCAGTGCCACGTCAGTGCCATCTGTCATCAGTGCCACGTATCAGTGCCATCTGTCATCAGTGCCACGTATCAGTGCCATCTGTCAAAAGTGCCACCTCAGTGTCACGTGCCATCTGTTATCAGTGGCACATGTCATCAATGCCATGTATCAGTGCCATCTGTCATCAGTGTCACGTGTCATCAGTGCCACGTATCGGTGCCATCTGTCATCAGTGCCACGTATTAGTGCCATCTCTTATCAGTGCCACATATTAGTGCCACATGATATCAGTGCCACCTATAAGTGCCATCTGTCAGCAGTGCCACATTGTAGTGCCATCTGTCAGTGTCACGTGTCATCAGTGCCCCCGTATTAGTGCCATCTGTCAATGTCACGTGTCATCAGTGCCCCCGTATTAGTGCCATCTGTCATCAGTGTCACGTGTCATCAGTGCCCTGTATTAGTGCCATCTGTCATCAGTGCCACATCAGTGTCACGTGTCATCAGTGCCACCTGTCATCAGTGCCACGTCAGTGTCACATGTCATTATCCTGGTGCTCTAGGGCCTTCAAAAGTGTAATAGGTAGTCAACAATTTAGATGTGTAATTTATGCTCCTAGAACACGTGATGGCGCTCCCTGCATTTTGGGCCTCTCTAAGTGGCCAGGCTGTGTAAAAGTCCCACACTTGTGGTATCGTAATACTCAGGAGGAGTAGCAGAATTTATTTTGGGGTGTCATTTGTGGTATACACATGCCATGTGAGAGAAATAACCTATTACAATGACAATTTTGTGGAAAAAATAAAAATAAAAAAATAATTCATTTTGCAAAGAACTGTGGGAAAAAAATGACAACATCAAAAAGCTCACCATGCCTCTTACTAAATACCTTGGAATGTCTACTTTCAAAAAAGGGGTCATTTGGGGGGTATTTGTACGTTCCTGGCATGTTCGGGTCACATGAAATGAGATAGGCCACCAGTGCATCAGGTGTGATCAATTTTGTATGATTTGCATCACAGTTTGTAGAGTCTGTAACTTTCACAAAGACCAAATAATTTCCACTAATTTGGGTTATTTTTACCAAAAATATGTGGCAGTATAAATTGTGGCCAAAATTTATGAAGAAAAATTAATAATTTGCTAAATTTTATCACAGAAACAAAGAAAAAATGTTTTTTTTTGCAAAATTTTCGGTCTTTTTTCATTTATAGCGCAAAAAATAAAAAACCCAGAGGTGATCAAATACCACCAAAAGAAAGCACTATTTGTGGGAAAAAAAGGACAAAAAAATCAGTTGGGTTCAGTGTTGCATGACTGAGTAATTGTCATTCAAAGTGTGAGAGCACCGAAAGCTGAAAATTGGTCTGGGCAGGAAGGGTGTTTAAGTGCCCAGTAAGCAAGTGGTTAAAATGGCAGTGTTTGTTTACAAACAGCAGATAGGGAATCTAACCAGGGTGATCTGTCATTTAGCAGCAGCAACACTACTAACACTAAATGGACAGATCCCTGCTGGCTTCTGTTTGTAAACAAATGGCTTTGGTATCCTGGGTGATGTCCATTAACATATATGTTCAAAGATATCACTTAGGATCCCTGAAGGTGAATATATTTGGGTGCAACAGGACAGCATTGTCTGCCAAAGGACATAACAAAAACCTTCTGAGGTCCTCCTTACCCAGTCATGCAACCTGAGTGACCAGAAAGTCTGTGGGGGGGGGGTGTGTGAGGGGGGGGGCAGCAAACAGGTGCCCCCCACCTCCTTCTGAATTATAACAGTTACATGCTTTCAATATTAGCCATGTAACTTGTAAGGGGGGCTGCAAAGATTTGCCTCCCTGCAAAGCACCTAGATGCCAATGTTGAGGGGACAAGGACCTCATCTCCATATCAAAAGAATGTGGAGGTCTGCAGAATGGACTTATTGAAAACTATTGAAACTTGGAAGCCCGCTTCCTCTTATTATTTATTCACAAAAAATGAATACAGTAAATAAAACACCCACACCAAAAATCCTTTAGTTAAAAAATAAATAAACAATATCTTTCAATGTGAATCATTCACTCAGGTGGTTCAACGTGGTAAATCCACATCAGTCATGATGAACTGCTCCCTGATGATATTGACACACTGTCATGACAACCTGCCCATAATGCCATGCTGCTACTTTCATCAGAAATGACTGATCTCCAGTGCTGCGGTAGTGTAAACACAGTGCAAGGCATCCTGGGTGACGTCACTGACCAAATATGGTTATTATATGTATTTGACCATCACATCATTCATACCTGTAATCCCTTATTTTTGCAATCTAATGTACCTTCATCTCATTAGATTGTATAAAACGACTGTATATTAATATCCCAAATAAATCACAAAGATTCCTCTTGCCACATATAAACATGTAGATAAATCTAAACACAATTTATTAGAACATCCAGGCAAGCGAATATCCAGTAAACCTCCCAAGATAAAACACCATATAAAACAAAACATAATTAAGTAGCATATTTATAACATATGAGTGAACTGTTTTTACATTCTGCGGGAAGGAACCAACAGCAATATATTTAAACTAATGGCTGTTGCAGGATAAATTTGGATAAGCAATTCATTTTCTGTGCTGCTAAGCACTTACATGAAATATGAAGAAAGAAGAATGTTATTAAGGTTTAGCGTAATTTGAATCTGTAATAAGCAAAAAAACTTCCCAATATGACATAGTCCTTGACTTTCATAATTCTTAAACACTTTTATCATTTTGCTGATGTATGTTCTATTTTAAAATCAGGAGGATAATGGATGTGCTTCTTATACAGTAAATTGGGTTTTATATCAGAGACCTGTCAGAGCCACGACAGGCTGACCTGACAGTGGTCCTGTATTTGCAGCTCTCCTTCATGTCTGCTTTCTCAAGGTGAGAGGGTCAGTTTTAAGAAAAGTGCAGAAGATTGCTTGATCCCTCAGGAAACATCTCCAACCCGTAATAACAATTACTGCAAGCTATAATCATTTTATGTTCTTCTTAACAGCTTAAAAGCAGAGCTATACTTTGCTACCACATGTATTTGTATTAATCAAGGGCATTTAAGTCTACAACTGATATCTGGCATTTAGAAAAACTGTTTGGATTTTTATTTTCTACCAAGGAAAAGAAAATTATATTTCTTTCTGTTTATTCACAAAATTGTACATTTGATTGTAAAATGTTCCACTGCACAGTATATTATAGGTTATTTATATACATAGACAGTGGTTGCTGGATGTGATAGGGCAGGCTTTACAGAAATACCAATCTCACTAAAGGACAATGGATGTTAATTAAGCACTTCATTACAAGAAGCCAAATTAATTTGTTCATTAAATTGATTACCAAGTATAGCTTTATGCATGAAAACTTCCTTTTGTGGGTTTAGAACCAAGGGGATCATTTATCAACAGCTAAGGAGCTGTTGTTTTTTTGTATTTTGTTTTAAATGGAATAGATAAAGTATTTTTTTATTCTTTGTGAAACAAGTGTTGATTAATTCTGAGGTTGGGTCAATGATGAGATTTTCAAGGGAAAAAGCAAGTAGCGTTTCTGAAGGACACCAAAAAACATTATTATGTTTGGCAGGACAAATCAGCTTTTCTACTGCAAACTGAAACATACCTCTTCTATTAAGGTCCAGGTGAACCCTCATGATATATATAAAAAAAAAAAATCTAATCTTTGTTTACTCTTTCACACCGAATCGTTTTTCAGGTGCTACATCGCTAAAAATAGCGCCTGTATAGCACCCCGAAAAAAGCGGGTCCTTTTACTCCAGTGTGAAAGCAGGAGGGCTTTCACACTGGAGCGGTGCGCTAACAGGGCGGTAAAAAAAGTCCTGCTAGCAGCATCTTTGAAGCAGTGAAAGAGCGGTGTGCTTTGCGGGGTTTTTAACCCTTTTTTGGCCGCTAGCGGGGGTTAAAACCGCCCTGCTAGCGGCTGAATACCACGGCTAAAACAACGGTAAAGCAGCGCTAAGTATTTACCACTGACGCCCGCACCGCCCCAGTGTGAAAGGGGCCTTAGTATCTAAAAAAAGTAGAAAGCGGGCATACTGGCCTAGTACATTATCCAACAAATATTTATAAAAAAAATGGTAAAAAATAAAAACTACTCACAAACACAGGTGATAAAAAGCACTCATCAAGCCACACTGTGTGGCCATACACTACCAGACTGCCTCGCACTGCCAGTGGGTGGGAACCCAGCCTAGGTTCCCGCTGGCTGATGCATTTTTAAAGGAGAGTCATTCTTCAGACCGGTCCCAGGCGGACACAGTGTGGCTTGTTGATCGCTTTTTATCACCTGCGTTTGTGAGTAGTTTTTATTGTTTACCCATTTTTTAATATATATTTGTTGGATAATGCACTAGGCCAGTGTGCCCTCTTTCTTCTATTCTTTTTTACAGTGATATAAAGACAACCCCAGTCCCAGAGGGCAGCAAGGCCAAGAAGGCACATCCATATAAGCATGGTGGAACCGTCACTATTGGGCACATTCGCGGATGCGCAGGAGTATTGTTGTTGGAACTGGTTAGTATTACAAAAGTTTAAATACCATGTATTTAAACACTCTTGCTATTGCACAGGATATTTAAACCCTTCCTGCAGCACTTGCCAGTTAAATAAGGAGCAGAACAAGATTAGCCTAATTACTGTATATGCAGCCTGGCTGCATTAAAGTAAACATTTCCAAGGTTTCAAATAGGTTGTAAACAAATATTCACCCAATTACCTTTGCAGGGATACATTTACAAGAACAGCCTACAGAATTAGGCTTTTTTAGGTGCAATTGTCTCAGATCTGCTTTAAAATATTATTTCAAAGGAGAGCTGGCTAGAAAAATAGAAACAGAAATATATGTCTATTTCTCTAAGGTCAATTGTGTTTGAACACATTATGAATAAAAATAAATCCTTTATGCTATTTTTTTTTTACTTCCTAAACATTGTAAGCCTTTTATATGAGAAAATCTCAAATTAGTCATAAGCCATCCAACATCCAAATTTAAACAGGTGTTTGGTAAAGTATCATGCCTTAGTCCACATTAACGCTGTTTTCCATGATGGTCTCCATAAGCTGAACAGGTTGGCCCCTTGGTGGGAAGACCTCTAGACCACATTCCAACACCTCCATGTTTTACTCTAATGCCCCATACACACGGGCAGATTTTCCATTGGAAAAAACTTGGATGGTTTTTCTGACGGAATTCCGCTTAAGCTTGGCTTGCATACACACGGTCACACAAAAGAACATGCTCTCAATCTTTTGCTGGCGGAAATTCGGCCAGCAAAAGTCCAATGGAGCATACACACGGTCGCATTTTCCGACGAAAAGCTCTCATCTGTCTTTTTCTGTCCGAAATTCCGTACGCGGCATTACACACAGCAGGCACTCAGATGCCCACAGGCTTTAATACTAAGCACCAATAAGGCCCCTTTCACATTTGCGGTCTGCCTGTTTCACCAGTTCAGTCATGTTTTTTCAAAGAAAAAATGTATTCAGTTTACATCAGTTTTTTCATCAGTTTACATCCACCAACTGGAGTTCTTAACCCCTTTGAGTCCCATAGCCATTTTTTTTTGTTAACATGAGTTCTCTGCTCATCGGCGCCATGCTTGCACGCCATTTTTGGCTATGCCTTTGACGTTGAATAGACGTCACTCTTTTTCCATCAATGGCCATACACGGGATGGGCTTGGGACCCACTGCTGATGGCTCCTCCTTGTGCAGCTGGGTGCCTCCACCTTTCCTGCGCACTGTGGCCAATTAGACATGGCGTTAGCGGGGCCCCTCCCTGTGGTTGGGAGTACATTAGCAACCCGGAGGTAGCAGGTGGTTCATTTGCTTGATTCAACCCTAAGGACACACATCCTAATCCTACACACAGGTTACTTCCCTGTTGGAAGATCAACCATCCTCCTAAGGTATGTTGCAGCTGCCCATCACTCTCTACACACCCAATTATGTAGTTCCTTTATGGAAACACATAGATATCCTGTTCTCTCACCCTCACACCCCATTATACTAACACTAATCCCCCCATTTTTGTCTTTGACTCACGTTTTTTTCCAGTTATACCATGCACTTCTGGTGTACACATAGCCCATTGAGTCTTGACTGTGACCACTATGCTGGGCTCCGGGGGCTGCTCCCCACCCTGGAAGGGTTCCCCCGCTTCAACCCTGGTGGTCGACATCATGCCTCCGGCCCCTGCTTGCCTTGGTAGATACCGAACTGGGCCTAGGGATTACCTGTAAGTACTCTAATGTAATTTTCATTACAGTGAAACCTGATAGTCCCAGCCCTCCTCTTATTTTTATTATTAACCCCTGCTCTCCTTTTCTCAGTTTACTACCTCAAAACACTCCTGATGAATGGTTGAAATACCAGGAAACGCGTAGAGTGCCATTATATATCAACAGTTATTCCTCTATTACAATGATGTACTACAGCATGTATATCTACTGCGTCCATGTTTATCTGTATTGTATACAATGTAGCAACATATGAATCGAAAGTCTGTTGACTGCCTATGTATTTGATATAAAACATTCGATATGTATTTTAGGGTATAATAAATTTTGTATTGTGGATTCAATTTCACTTTATATTGTTGTTATATTTAATTCTCCACATGGCGTACCCTCATTTAAAGTCCCATTAACTCACCCCTTCCTATTAATGAGTAATAATAATTTTAGGAATCAAAGTGTTTTTATTTTTGCCAATAATAATTTTAGACCTGAAGATTACTTCCCCAAACATTATATATTTTCTGAAAGTAGACATCCTAGAGAATACATTTGTAGTAGTTCCAATTTTTTATGTCACATGATATTAGTACAACGGTTTATAAAACTAAACACTAATGTAACTTTAGGGAATCCAAAAGCAATAATTTGCCCATTTTTTGGTCAAATATAAAAGATGAAGTTGCACTGAGTAAATAGATACCCAGCCTGTCAAGCATTAAAATTGCATGTGCCCATAGGTGAAATGCTTTAAAAGGCCCTACAGGTCATCAGCTTAGAGTTACTCAGCTCTAGTGGTGCCTCACTTCATGTGCCTCTTTAAATGCTTTTATTTTTTTTAAATCATGACTTTATTATCATATAGCTATTAGCCCCATATGTGATAGCATATTAGGTAACAGGTCCTCTTTATGGCATGGGGGGTTAGTTAGGAGAGGGGCAGGAGAGGAGAAAAGCAGTGTTTACAGTGAGGGGGCAGGGTGTACATACAGGCTGACTCTGACTGTTGTTGCAGGCTCTGAATGTGACTGCCGGCTCTTTGATTACTTTATAGCGCCAGAGAAGAAGCTGTCATTCAACCCGCCATTAAAGTAAACAAAGGGATGGGGTCACCCAGTAATGTAACCTGATGACCTGCTCCTTTCTTTACTCCTGTGGCGGGGCTGAATGGCAGCTCCTTCTCCGACGCTATAAAGTAAGCAAAGAGTTTACAGTCAGAGCTGGCAAATGACATAGCCTGTACATACACACTGCCCCCTCACTGTAATCACTGCTCCTCTTTGCACTCACGGCCCACTCCCTCTCTTGTTTGTTGTACACACTGCCCCCATTACATTTAGTCTGTGCTGTTAGAGGGAATCAGAGATGAATCACTGATTGTTGTTGGGACACCGGTGGGTGCTGGCTCCTAACAAACAATTCAAAAACCAATTAAAAAATTTAGTGTTTACAGCTGTTTTTCATCTGTTCCAATTTTTTTTTTACAGAACAAAAACAGGGCTTTAATCTCTTCCAAAAAACAGATGTTGACAGAAGTGGGTGTTAACGGATGATCATCCGTTTACATCTGTTTTTCCATAGAGATGCATCGATGTCCATTTTTCATCCATCAACGGATGGTCCGCATGTGTGAAAGGGGCCTAGGTCATAATGTGTTTACAACATATAAATATTATAAGAGCAAAAAAAATGTAATCCCTACTGAAAACATTCTAATTGTACCAAAAGATAGCAACTATGTTACATTTAATAAAAACAAGTAATAGTAAAAAAGTAATAATAATAATAATCATACATACATACGGTATATAATCATCATATGGAAAGTGGTAGGAAATTGAAAATGATTTTGCTTAAATTAGGTTACACTAAAAAGTGTTTAAAGATCTGATAAGTGAGAACAGTAAAAAAAAATGGTCAAGGAGAAACTGTAATATGAGTTTAATAAAAAAATAAAAATGTCTCATGATAAAACGTAAGCCTTCTAAAGAATTCTTACGTTACAAGTTTTGCTTAAAACTTCTGAAGAACAAACAGGTCTTTTTGAAGTTACCATCAATAGAATGAGAATAACATTAACAAAACCTATTCCTTTGCCTTGCAGATGCATTCTGATTACACAGGATAATAATTAAAAGGTGCTATGGAGAGAACACAGCCTTCTTCTGTCCGAGTTACTGTATTCGGATGAAACGTTGCTTACTTTTTATTTACTTTCAGGAGTTTAGAAATGGAAGAATTAGGATGTGCTTTGCACAAACACGATCTAGCAGACAACTTCACATGTTCATGCTGATAGCTGTGGTCCAATAACAACTGGAGAGCAAGAGATGCTTTTCATGTATTTTAAAAATGGAATAAATAAACGGAATACAAAAGGATACAAAATCCTCCTGGTCAAATGCAATGATATTTGGGTGAGCATTTGGCATTTCAAATGCTACCTTGCCTACTGTATGTATGCCCTAGTCATTTTACTTTCAAAAGCCCATACAGAAAACCATATAAGAGCAATTGAACATATCATGTATGTGCATCTGTGTGTATAGGATTATGAGGATGATTTCAAATTTAAAAAAAACAGCACAATGTAATAAAGTTTAAATATATGGTATGTAACTGTTTTCTTATTTGTATCCCTTATCCTGATTTCTCTCAGTATTACCAGTCTTATGCAGTAAGGACATTCTCAGTTGGGAGCTTGTCTTCTATATGGATTTATTAAATAAACTGGTAACAGGTTTCCACCAATAGATTTCTTCTGTATTTTATAATGTACTTGACTGCAGTGCTGCTCCTCTTTCCCATTTTATATAGCACAGCTGGATTTGTAATTGAACACTTAGAGATTTCATGTGTGATGGTTACAAAAGCAATGGATTATGGGACATGCTGTTTCTCGCTTTTTTCATATTCAGTAAGAACATGTTTGTCAAACTTAAGGACATTTTTGGAGTCTATGAATGTCTAACACAAGAAATTACACTGACATATCTTTTTGAACATATAGCATCAAAGAATCATGGGCATCATTATTGGAAAATGTCCTCAAAGTTCTAGGTAATCTTAAAATATAAGTGATTTGCAAACAACTCTTCCATTTAAGAATGTCAGTTTTTCAAACAATCAAGGTCTAACTTTCACTTGTCTTATAAAAAAAAAAAAAATAGTTGGAAAAGTGTTTAGCCGAAATGCAATAGATTCCTAAAGACTTCCTAACTTCATTGGCCCAGATACCAGCCAATGAAGAATTGCTAATCTCATCAGCAAGCAGTGCACTACAAAGGTTGAAGAAATAACAAAACATCATCCCAACTGTGAAGCATGGTGGAAAGCATGCTTTGCTGCACAATGTTTTGAAGTTGTATCAGGAAATTTTATAATAGAATGTCACAGCATCTTTTTTTATTCAAAACTCAAACAAAGTTGGGTCATATAGCATGAGTAAATCAGAAGAAGAAAATTCAGGATTTTTTGAAATGACAAAATCATGATCGCAGTCAAATTAAGGAAGAAACTTCAGGATTTCTCCCTCCACCCAATTTTTTTTTTTTATAAACCCCTATACATACCTTTTCTCTTGAAGTCTTCATGTTAGTCTGATGATGTCACTATAGCTTCTTCTCCTTCTTCCAGAGGCAGCATGGGTAGATATTTTTCCAAGAAAGAATGGCACTCACAAAATTACTTGTGAACACCACTTAGTTCTGCAGTACCTGCCTGTCTTCTCCCAGGGTTAGCCTGCTTGATCATGCACCCATTGGGGAGGGCATGCAAAGGACAGACTGGGGTCACAAGTAATGGGCAGAATTACAGAGTGCAGTTCTATCCTGAATACGGTTACCGATGCCGGACTGAGGAGGAAGTCAGGGACAGCTTTGAAGTGTGGAGAGGGTACGTGAAGATTTTTTGTTAACAAAAAAAAATTAAAAATCCTGGAGTTACACTTTAAAAGGATATCATTGGAGCCAAGGCAGGCTGTTTAAAGTGCAACTTTCTAAAAAAACATTGTATTCTGATATGTGGTTAATATGCATATTAGAATTATTCACTTTACGACTTTTTATTTTACTTGTCTCTTTTTTTATGTATTTCCCCATTAAACGAGTACAGCAGGCTGCCCAGATCATGACACAGTTTTGGACAAACTACAACACTATTATGTTCATGTGCTCATGGGTCCCTTTCGCTATCACTTGTTTCTGAACAAATTGGCTGAATGTGGTGAAAATATATAAAAATGCCATGTGAAAGAAATAGAATATGCTGAATAGTTTTATTACCTATATTAACCATTTACAGTTATCAAAATGCAACAGCCAAAACCTGCTGAAACCACCACACAGGCCTTATAAGCAGCTTCAGAAATAGTTTGATTAAGGTTACTACCAAGGAACATTTCTCTAGCATCCTTTACCTTTACAGTGGCCATGGTTGTTTAAACAGATTAATCAACAAAGATATATAATGAATGCACATGTATGTATGCCTGTATGTGTAGGTGTGCATGTGTGTACTGATAATTTATATTTGAAACAGTAGAACACACTGCAGCAAGTTACAGATGAGTGGAAGTTGGTCTTCAAAATATACTTCCTAGATAATAGTCTCTGTAGTCTAATGAGCCATGCTTTATGAATACATTGGAATTGCATCATAAAAACCACATTTGTGTGAATGGTGCTCATTCACACTTCAATGGCAGCACTGTAGCATAGTACAAATACTGAGTGCTAAATTTTCTATAAATGTTCATTTTTCACAGCAGTTCACATTAGCTTTGGTTTTGCACCACTGTGAGCATTCTGCAATGTAGATATTGTTACTAAGAAGCTAGACACTTCTAGCATTTCAAAGTTACATACCGCAATTGGTAAGGCTGCATAAAGGTACCAGTCCATCCAGTTCAACGCGTGTGTGTGTGTGTGTGTGTGTGTATACAGTGGTGTGAAAAAGTGTTTGCCCCCTTCCTCATTTCCTGTTCCTTTGCATGTTTGTCACACTTAAGTGTTTCGGAACATCAAACCAATTTAAACAATAGTCAAGGACAACACAAGTAAACACAAAATGCAATTTGTAAATGAAGGTGTTTATTATCAAAGGTGAAAAAAAATCCAAACCATCATGGCCCTGTGTGAAAAAGTGATTGCCCCCTAAACCTAATAACTGGTTGGGCCACCCTTAGCAGCAACAACTGCAACCAAGCGTTTGCGATAACGTGCAATGAGGCTTTTACAGCGTCCTGGAGGAATTTTAGCCCACTCATCTTTGCAGAATTGTCCTAATTCAGTTACATTAGAGAGTTTTCGAGCATGAACGGCCTTTTTAAGGTCATACCACAACATCTCAATAGGATTCAGGTCAGGACTTTGGCTAGGCCACTCCAAAGTCTTCATTTTGTTTTTCTTCAGCCATTCGGTGGTGGACTTGCTGGTGTGTTTAGGATCATTGTCCTGCTGCAGAACCCAAGTTCGTTTCAGCTTGAGTACACGAACAGATGGTCGGACATTCTCCTTCAGGATCTCTTGGTAGACAGCAGAATTCATAGTTCCTTTTATCACGGCAAGTCTTCCAGGTCCTGAAGCAGCAAAACAGCCCCAGACCATCACACTACCACCACCATATTTTACTGTTGGTATAATGTTCTTTTTCTGAAATGCAGTGTTCCTTCTACACCAGATATACTTGGACACACACCTTCCAAAGAGTTCCACTTTTGTCTCATCGGTCCACAGAATGTTGTCCCAAAAGTCTTGGGGATCATCAAGATGTGTTGTGGAGAAATTGAGACGAGCTTTGATGTTCTTTTTGCTCAGCAGTGGTTTTCTCCTTGGAACTCTGCCATGCAGGCCATTTTTGCCCAGTCTTTTCCTGATGGTGGAGGCATGAACGCTGACCTTAATTGAGGCAAGTGAGGCCTGCAGTTCCTTGGACGTTGTTGTTGGGTCTTTTGTGACCTCTTGGATGAGTCGTTGCTGCGCTCTTGGGGTAATTTTGGGCGGCCGGCCACTCCTGGGAAGGTTCACCACTGTTCCATGCCATTTGTGGATAATGGCTCTCACTGTGGTTCGCTGGATTCCCAAAGCTTTGGAAATGGCTTTATAACCCTTTCCAGACTGATAGATCTCAATTACTTTCTTTCTCAATTGTTCCTGAATTTCTTTGGGTCTCGGCATGATGTGTAGCTTTTAAGGATCTTCTGGTGGACCTTACTGTGTCAAGCAGCTCCTATTTAAGTGATGCCTTGATTGTGAACAGGTGTGGCAATAATCAGGCCTGGGTGTGGCTAGAGAAATTGAACTCAGGTGTGGACAACCACAGTTATAGTATGTTTTAACAAGGGGGGGCAATCACTTTTTCACACAGGGCCATGATGGTTTGGATTTTTTTTCACCTTTAATAATAAACACCTTCATTTACAAATTGCATTTTGTGTTTACTTGTGTTGTCCTTGACTATTGTTTAAATTGGTTTGATGTTCCGAAACACTTAAGTGTGACAAACATGCAAAGGAACAGGAAATGAGGAAGGGGGCAAACACTTTTTCACACCACTGTATGTGTTTATATCATCACCATTTCCCATAGTTCCCTGTATATTGCATTTGCCAAGATGCCCATGCATGCTAATAGTCTGTTAGCTTTGCTTGCTGCAGCTTGGCACTGCATGCTATTGCTGAGCCTGTGATCTACTAGAACCCCCAGATCCTCTTCATCCTTGATTCCCCCAGAGGTTACCCCTCTAGCGAGTAACTTGCATTTATATTCTTGTTTTTTTTTTAAATAACAAACATGTTATACTTCCCTGCTCTGTGGTTTTGCACAGAGCAGCCCAGATCCTCCTCTTCTTGGGTCCATCTTCAGACCTCCTGGCCCCTCCCCTCTGTTGAGTGCTCCCACAGCAAGCAGCTTACTATGGGGGCACTCGAGCCACCCCAGAGCTCCCTGTGTCCATTTAGACACAGAGCCACAGCCCACCCGCCCCCTTTCTCTCTTCATTAGCTGACTGACTTTGATTGACAGCAGCGGGAGCCAATGGCACCATGCTGCTGCCTCAGCCAATGAGGAGGGGAGTCCCGGGCAGCCGAGACACTCCTGCAACATCGCTGGATCAAGATGGGCTCAGGTAAGTATTAGGGGAGCGGAGGGGGGCTGCTGCAACATAAAATGCATCAAGATAAAATAAATAACCTTCGGCCTTTAGAACCACTTTAATTTGTAAATTAGGCATATATGGGGTACTGTATCAAATACCTTGGAGAAATCCAGGTACATCACGTCCGCAGGCCTTCCTCTATCCAAATTACAGCTCAAATCCTCATATAATGTTAAAAGATTTGGCCTGACAAGAAATTTTTTTTATAAATCCATACTGGTTATTACTATTTTCATCAACAAATTCTTGGATATTTTGGTCCCTTCTCATCTCTTTCAATTGATTTTAGGCTGACTAGTCCATATTTTCCAGGTATATATCTTGGTCTTTTTTTGAATATTGGTAACGCATTATCTTTTTGCTTTCACAATCACTATTTCACTATTACTATTACCATTCAAGTCAGTAAGCTGTCCTTAAAAATTAGGGATAATTGTCTGGCTATAACATGGCTAAGTTCTTTGAGGACTCTCGAGTGCAAGCCAACTAATCCTGGCGATTTATTCACATTAAGTTTTCAAGTCTTTTTTTAAACACTAGCTTCTATTTGCCACAGGGGTACTTTCCATGTTGTGCTACTAATAATACTGTCTTGTTTATTATACCCCTCCTTTTCCCATTGTAAAAACAGAGTGTATTTAATACAGTTGCGTAATACTGTACAGTAATACAGTTTAATACATGCGCAGTACACAGGACAAGCAGATTCTGAAAATAGCCGAAGATGAATGGCGCCTGCGCCATGGGTCCAGGTTCAAGCCCCACCATCCAAGTGGACATAGAGTTAGAATAAAAAAGAGCCGAGCACAGCGAGACCATGCCCGAAGCTTGGCGAGCGAAGCGAGCCCGCGAGGGGCTCTCTAACTTTGTGCAGCCCTATGTCCACTTGGATGGTGGGGCTTGCACCTCGACTCACGGCGCAGGCGCCGTTCATCTTCGGAAATTTTCCGATTCTACTTGTCCTCCGTACTGCGCAAGCGCTGCGCCTGCACAGTACGGCCCGGACACACCGGCTCCTTGTAACTATGCTCTGACCTCGCCTTTATACTCTTAATATATTTAAAACATATTTGGGGATTTTTTCTTACTTTTCTCTGCTATGTGTCTCTCGTTGCATATTTTAGTTGCCCTGATCATGCTCTTACATTTTTTATTGCATTCTTTGTAATGTTGCAAAGTCAACGGTGATCCCTTGGCCTTATATTTTGTTTTGTGTTGTGTTTTTTTTGTGTTGCTGATTTAGTAAAGGTAAATAGGCTGTTTTTGCAATGGAAGTTTCACTTTGAAGGGTGATTTTCCCCAGAACTTAGTGAATTTGGTGAAATTTTACTTTACAACAATACCCAATCACGTGCAAAGAAAATAAAAAAAGCAGCATTTATGCAGCTTAAGCTCTGGGGATAATTCCCTTTCAAAGTTCAACTTAGTTTGAAAAGTGAACAGTATTTGCCTTTAGTAAATCAACCCATGTATGTCTGTGTCATCAGAGATTCTTACAGCTGTGACACGCTATCACTGGACAGAAAGAACAATAACTTCTGAGCCATTTACAGAAAAAACAACAGTTTTTTTCTGGGTATTTTCTAGTTTTGAGTGAATATAATGTAAGAAAAGCTTCCCCACAAAACAATGGTCATGTATTTATTTATTAACATCGGGGAATTAAACTGGTAGCTCTGCCATGTCCAGATCAAGGAAGAGAATGCACAGAGGCAATGAGCAATCCCTTTGATGAAACTGTTTTAATGGCAATTCATCAGTCAAACAATCTGTTAAATGGGCAGCTGAGTGATTCTCATTCTGACAGTTTGAATGATAGGTATTCCTGATCTGCTGTTTCATGCACAGCTCTAGCTCACAACAGCAATACAATCAATGACAACCCAAGGAGAAATCAGCAGGCAACTTCATGAGTCATCAAACAGTGCAAAATCAATACATTTTGCCTATATTGAAAGTCCAGTTATGCTTAATATTGCATGCTATAAAAAATATTGTTTTAGTGCTACAAATTGATTATACTCCTGAATACAGGAACACAGAAACTCTTTTACTTTCCATTGTTATAGTTCATAAGCCATGTTGAAATGTACAGTATATTGCATGAACACATCTTCAATGATATCAATACTCTATCTTCAGACTCCCATCTCTATTTGTCTCCACGTCATCAAACACTAAACAGTTGTAACTAAACATAGGTAGTTAACACAAGAACACATAACCCAAATGCTGAGAAAATAAATAGGCTGTCATTAATGACATTGAAAATAATATGAGTTTCCTGACTGTTTTAATTTATAGTTACATAGTAGGTGAGGTTAAAAAAAGACACAAGTCCATCAAAACCAACCTATGTGTGTGATTTTATGTCAGTATTACATTGTATATCCCTGTATGTTGCGGTCGTTCGGGTGCTTATCTAATAGTTTTTTGAAACTATCTGAGACCACCACCTGTGGAAGGGAATTCCACATCTTTGCCGCTCTTACAGTAAAGAAACCTCTACGTAGTTTAAGGTTAAACCTCCTTTCTTCTAATTTTAATGAGTGGCCACGTGTCTTGTTAAACTCCCTTCTGCAAAAATGTTTTATCCCTATTGTGGGGTCACCAGTACGGTATTTATAAATTTAAATCATATCCCCTCTGAAGCGTCTCTTCTCCAGAGAGAATAAGTTCAGTGCTTGCAACCTTTCCTCATAACTAATATCCTCCAGACCCTTTATTAGCTTTGTTGTCCTTCTTTGTACTCGCTCCATTTCCAGTACATCCTTCCTGAGGACTGGTGCCTAGAACTGGACAGCATACTCCAGGTGCGGCCGGACCAGAGTCTTGTAGAGCGGGAGAATTATCGTTTTATCTCTGGAGTCGATCCCCTTTTTAATGCATGCCAATATTCTGTTTGCTTTGTTAGCAGCGGCTTGGCATTGCATGCCATTGCTGAGCCTATCATCTACTAGGACACCCAGGTCTTTTTCCATCCTAGATTCCCCCAGAGGTTCTCCCCCCAGTGTATAGATTGCATTCATATTTTTGCCACCCAAATGCATTATTTAATTTTTTTCTACATTAAACCTCATTTGCCAAGTAGTTGCCCACCCCATTCATTTGTTCAGATCTTTTTGTAAGGTTTCCACATCCTGCGGAGAAGTTATTGCCCTGCTTAGCTTAGTATAGTCCGCAAATACAGAAATTAAACTGTTTACCCCATCCTCCAGGTCGTTTATGAACAAATTAAACAGTATTGGTCCCAGCACAGAACCCTGGGGGACCCCACTAGCCACCTCTGACCATTCTGAGTACTCCCCTTTTATCACCACCCTCTGAACTCGCCCTTGTAGCCAGTTTTCAATCCATGTACTCACCCTATGGTCCATGCCAACGGACCTTATTTTGTACAGTAAACATTTATGGGGAACTGTGTCAAATGCTTTTGCAAAATTCAGATACACCACATCTATGGGCCTTCCTTTATCTAGATGGCAACTCACCTCCTCATAGAAGGTTAATAGATTGGTTTGGCAAGAACGATTCTTCATTAATCCATGTTGATTACTGCTAATGATATCGTTCTCGTTACTAAAATCTTGTATATAGTCCCTTACCATCCCCTCCAAGAACTTGCATACTATTGATGTTAGGCTACCTGGACTGTAATTTCCAGGGATGTATTTTGGGCTCTTTTTAAATATTGGTGCTACGTTGGCTTTTCTCCAATCACCTGGTACCATGCCAGTCAGTAGACTGTCAGTAAAAATTAGGAACAATGGTCTGGCAATTACTTGACTGAGTTCCCTAAGTACCCTTGGATGCCAGCCATCTGGTCCCATTGATTTATTAACCACTTAAGCCCCGGGCCATTGTGCTGGCCAAAGACCAGAGCACTTTTTGCGATTTGGCACTGCGTCGCTTTAACTGACAATTGCGCGAGACGTGGCTCTCAAACAAAATTGACGTCTTTTTTTCCCGCAAATAGAGCTCTTCGATTTTTATTTTTTGCGCTATAAACAAAAAAAAGAGGCAATTTTGAAAAAAAAAACACAAGATTTTTTGCTATAATAAAAATATCCCCCAAAAATATATAAAAAACTTTTTTTTTCCTCAGTTTAGACCGATACGTATTCTTTTAGTGCTAGGTTTGAGGTTATGTCCCTATCCTAGTTTCATATAAAGAAAAAGAAAAATAGAATTGCGCTAAAACCTATAAATATAAAGTGAATATACACCTCAAACAAATGTTAGAAACACCTCGATCATGGAACAGCCCAGAACCAGCGTGAGTCAAAAGCAAATATAACAGTGCATATTTGTTATGTTATAATACCATAATCACAAATATTTGTGACAAATTTGAGTGAAAAATATAAGTGAAAAATGAGCCAAGTCCAATCATATATATAAATGCAAGTATATATGGCATCCACCCATGCACAACTAAAATAAAAAAATAAAATAAAAATAAAGTCCATCCATAAGTAAGATGAATCTTCAAATGTTGATGTGAAAAGACTGTGCTGAATCCACCACCGCTATACAGAGAGTTACTTCTTACCAGAAGCCCATGATCCCCCATTACAGAGGATCAGGGAAAGCATGTAGTAATGGTACAATCTCTGGAATGCACCAAGCAAGACCGCTGGTCTTCCAACCGCCTATGGTGATGATACTGTCTCCAAAGTGCAACAAGCAGAACCACTACTCATCAAACCATCTCATTAAATTCAAGCCCATAGATGGATGTACTTGGCATGTAAAGATAAAAATGCTCCAAATAGTGTAAAACCTTCAGATTTATTAAAACGAATAAAACAAAGTATCACACTTACAATATGGTCTCAGTAAGAATGCCTTAAGTCTGGTGCGCCGGCCGTCACCAACTCGGACAGACCCGTCCTTCCTGGACACTAAAACAGCAAACACGAGGTGACGTCAGCGTGTCACTCCGTCCAAGCTCCGGTCATGGCCTTTCTCTGCCTTTTCCAATTTCATATAAAGAACCCTTTTCTGCAGTTGCAACTCTCAGGGCTTATTTACACCGTATATATTGAACTGCACAGGGTAGCCTTACTTAATGCAGTATCAATGCATAAACAGGGCATACTGCCTTATATCCCAATAGTTCAGTTTACACCACTGTGCTGAAAAAAATTGAGTGTGTGCTGTACTTTTTTTCAGCACAGAATCTTACAACACAGTACACTAGAGCTGCAACTAACGATTATTTTCATAATCGATAAGTTGGCCGATTATTGTTTTGATTAATCGATGAATCGGTTAATAACCTTAAAAAAAGTGTGATGTATAATTTAGTTAATATGTAAAGTTTAAAAATAAGGTAATTTATTCTTAAATATCTCTATGCAGTAGTAAATATAAATAACCAACTATATGGTTAGGGAGCTAAATATCTAATCCACTCTGAGAATAACAGATAGAATAGATATACTGTATATACTATTAGAAGAGATCTACTGTATATACTATTAGAGGAGATCTACTGTATATACTATTAGAGGAGATATATACTGTATATACTATTAAAGGGTGAATCTGGTAAATATCAGAATCAGAGATCAATTTCTTTTATTTAAAAACAATGTCTTCCTTAAAAAAATATATATATAAAATGTTAAGAACGTTTGCTCGATTTTCTAATCGTTAGTGGGGTCAAATCGATGTTCATTTTCAACCACAGTGATGGGAACATTTGGAAATAGAAAAATTCTTGGCCAAAGAAATTTTCAGACACTGTAATGTGGTTTTCGTTCAGAAATTACATTAGTTTTAAAAACAGAATGTTAAAAACAAGTGAAAATTTCAACATTCTTTCATTCAGCGAATGTACAAAGATTTTTCGTCTGAAAATGAATCCAATTGGCCAGCATAAGGCTCGGTACTCACCTATGCAGTTTGCTCTTGATCTGTTTCTGCAGTGCTTTTTGCTGTGCGTTTTGATTTTTGCGCACGTGATTTTGCTGCAGATTAAAAAACATAAATTGCTGCAAAAACGCATTACATGCTTTTCTGCAGCTTCTCCATTGAAGTATATTGAACCAAAAAAGTGTTAAAAAAAGTCCCTGACCCTTTCCAAATACGCAGCGGCTGAAAAAGCATAGATGTGAACGTGTCCCATAGGAAACCATGTAAATAAACTGTATTGCGTTTCTGAAAAAAGCACCAAAAAACACATAGATGTAAACCAGGTCTAAGACGTTTATTAACATAATGGGGTTCAAAAAACGAAATTAGCCCTTTATAGTACAAAAAAGCATATAATCACTACTGTAAGGGGTTCATTTTTATTACTGTAGAACTGTAAAAGTAATATTTACAGTAGCGATTATTTGCACTATAAAGGACTAATTTTATAATTTTTTTAACCCCATTATGTTACTGGCCGATTAATCGATTATGAAAATAGTAATCGATTAATTTCATAATCAATTATTTGTCGATTAATCGATTAGTTGTTTCAGCCCTACAGTACACCACATTGTACCCCACTGCCATTAATAAAGATGAATGAAATGTCACTTTTTGATATTTCAATTAAGTTGGAGAAAAAAAGTAAACAATGTAATGCATCATTTATGATGCATCAGTACTACTCCCTTCAAAGTGCACACCACCCCCCAGGTTATAATGAGGACCTGATATCACAAGGTCACGATTTGTTTAAATCTTCCTCCTCTTTTAATACTGGTCACTCATTTTTCATTTAAAATGTTGCATTTAAATACATTATGAACACGTAACGCTTGTTCTTTTAAGTCATGGCACGTGAACCGAATATTTTATGGCAAGGACAGATCACAAATAATTTATTATGAAATGAACTTAGATTCCTTTAGACCTGTTCTGCGCATCTCAATAAATTGAAGTACTATAAACCATGACAGCCTTTCATAGAAAAAATATCATCAGAAATAAAGGACTGGAAGCTTACTGTATATTATTTCCTCTTCTCAGTATCTTACTGTGGCCAACTGTCAAAGCCATACAAATCTGCATATGAATACTATGCCCTTGCTAGTTAATGGATATACTCTGTGGATCTGAATTTGAACACAGTTTTTTATTTTTTTCCAGGATCAATCTTTAGAAAATAACACTACATATTAAGAGTCTTCTCCTTTAGACAAGTGGAACTAAATGCCTTGGAGCCAGCCGAGGAAGCCATTACAACAGCTTAAAAGCGTTCTTCCTTTGCCAAGCACAGTCATGTTTCAAGGCAGATCTTTTGGTGAAGTCAGGAAGTCACCAAAATAGGAACGGATTAATGCCATTCAGTCAAACAACCAACATGCTATAATTTATCATCCTAGCAACAGGCTTGTTTTGGGAAAAAACGCCTTTTCTCTGTAAATTTGTAACACAGCATTTGCTGTTCAGAAATTAAATTAGCATTCAGACAGTTTTGTTTTAATTAATTTCTTGTTAAAAATTTCTTCCAGAACAAATAGGCACTGCACAACACTTTGTGGCCTAATATTTCATTGAATTTCTTCAACAGCTTGTTATTATCAAAGGTCAAAAAAGTTTCTAAGAACAGAATTGTTAAAAGAGACCTTTAAAATTAAAATAAATGTCTGCTGATCCTTTTTTTGTTGGTGTTAAAAAAATTATAAGCATAGATTACACTTTACATTTTTTATTTTATTATAGTGCTTATATAGTTCTTGCATATTATTCAGTGCTTTATGGTACAGATAAAACAATTCATTCATTCCTACCCCAGTGGTGCATTAAACAATCATATAAGCACAAATATATACATGCTGTAGCCGCAGTCGGTGCTAGTTAAGCCACTTACAGTTTTTTCATTTGTTGGAGCTCCTATAGGAAACCTGCATGCAAAACAGCCAAACCTTGCAAGCTCCATGCAGGTAGTGTCCCAGGTCGAAACTGAACTGCAATGCAGCAAGGTAAGGGTGCCAGCTACATAACAGTAGCCATATGTCATGGAAAAGAGATATACTTTCAGAAGAAAAAAATACCAATATGCTGTTAGGTAAGGGAAAATAAGTTACCAATCAATTATTGAGCATACAGCAGGAATAAGCAGTTATTATGTTGTGAGTGCCCATACAGTTCAGGCTGGCTATTTTAGAAAAAAATCTATATACATGTCAATTTTCTAAGACACTACAAACTTTGGCAATGGTTTTGGCTTGATTACCTACAAGAAATGTGTGTGTTAAATTAGGTTTGCCACTGACTCCTAAGTTTTTAGGCACTTGTCAAAATTTGGTTTTACCTGGAAACCTAAAATATTAAATTGAATAATCTTTTTTTTGATAATGGTATAAAGGCACACTATAATTTATACATTGTAAATATAACCTATGCAAGGTTATATGTATACATTAAAGTGGTTGTAAACCCTTACAGATGACTTTGACCTACAGGTAAGCCTAGATTGAGGCTTAACCGTAGGTCCAAGAAATATCTCCTAAACCTACACGGTTTAGGAGATATTTGTAAAAAGACAGGCACCGCTGTCTATAGCGCATGCGCCATAGACAGCGGCGTAGAGGCGCAGTGGCAGCTCCCGTGCGCATGCATGGGAGTGACGTAGTCGCGGCGCCGACAAATCACATCGCCGGTGCAGCGAGACAAGGAAGTCACTCCGGGGTACATGGCAGCGGTGGAGAAGAAGAAGGAGGACTGCTTCGGGGGCTTCGTTCTCAGGTAAGTTATTCATAATGAGCTAGTATGCTATGCTCATTATGCCTTTGCCTTGCAGGTTGCATTTTTTTTTTTTTATGTTTTCATTGCATTTACTTCCTCTTTAAGGGTTTGACTGGTAATACTTGGTGATTTTCCTAGAATAGCTTTTTAATGCAGCTTAGGAGAAAATATTGAGCACACCATTCAATCTATATATCTGTCTCTGGTAACAATTGTTTGAGTGTATGTGTCCCTTTGGAGAGATCCTTCTTACTTTGCTCTCTCAAGACACAACAGATCTCTCAGAGGAAGGGAATCACATTTTAGACAGTTGTCACTGGAACAAATGTCTCCATTTAAAAACTCAAAATTATGGATTTTTTTCTCACTTTCAGTCCCAACAATGGTCAACAGGACAAAAAAATTAAATAAAAAGAGGGTAAAACTAACCAGTGAGGACACAGACAGCAGTAAACATCTAAACATAAAAACAACAAAAGACTGCCGCGCTAGTGTCTAAATAACTGGATAATAAATCCAAAAAAGTGTCCATATATGTGTCCAAACACTCCTCGTGATTCCTGGAATGAAGGAAAACAGAGACATCCAAAGTGCACCTTTCACCGTGAAGTATAAAAGATGTGCCCTCACCGGATAGAGAGACTCCACGTTATAGGAGCCTAGCAAAGCATGGATTCACAGACCCCATTAAGGATCCATCTATGGAAAGCAGATGAAGATGGCATTGAAATTAGCCTCGCTGGTTTTTCCTTTTTCTTTTTCTCTCATGCAAGTGATATAAAAGAAGAAAGAGATCGCCACATAGTGTAAAACCGTGGTATTTATTGAATTAGTCCACAAGTCCTTTTAACCCAGGACATTTTTTACTCTTGTTGGACTTGTGGACTCATTCAATAAATACCACAAGCCATATTGTAATTTAAAGTGGTATTAAACCCAAAGGCAAACATTTATTATATTGCAGCTTACCAATTCTTAGGTGTGATCGCTGCATTCATTTTCTTTTTTAGGCTTTCTTTCTTTCTTCTATTTTCATCTGGTGATCCAGCCAGTAAGACTGTTGTTTTTCAAATGAAGAAGATCTCCAGCAGAATGTATCAGTTACAGAGAGTAGACAAATCACTTATCACTAAAAGGGGTGCTTACAATGATCAGCTTTTATTTATGTAAAAACTTTATCCCGAAAAAGGAAAAAAGTGTTACTGTAACTGCTTATAAAGTTTTACATGGAGTTTGGTTTCAATTTGTTAGTGTATCTAAATCTGCTTGTACATCTAACAATCCTCTCCACCCTGACTGACAATGGTGCTATCTGCTGTGCCCATTCATCCAGAGCAGGGGCACTCTAATACAGGAGGTGGTTTACTGGTCAGATCACCAGGTAAAAACAGAGGGAAAAATCCTAAAAAAACAATGCAACCACCACATCTAATGATTGGTAAGCTGCAATATATAACATTTTTGGTTTTGGGTTTAATATGGCCTTGATGTTATTAAGAATTATCTTTCCTTTTCAATCTGCAGTGCTGCAAGTTGCTGTAAAATTCAGTACAGTATGGTAACCTGAATGCCTTCTGTACACAGTTGGTATACAGAACTGCCCCTGAATTGTCATTTTCTGTTTGGGTGATTGGCTCACTAATTTTCCCAAAAGTCTGCATTAAGATACAGGTCAATTTTTTAGGCATCCTCTGCAATAGGAATTCTATTTTTAGTGAGATGCTCCTTAAGGGTTAATTACTTCTAAAGGGATGAATACACTGCTAATGTCCTCATTAGAATGCTGAAACTGCATCAGCTGATTATGTTGAACACAGGCACTTCCATTTAGGAATCAGTATTCTAAAGCCCCATACACACGGTCGGATTTTCCGATGGAAAATGTCCTATCGGACAATGTTGTCGGAAATTCCGACCGTGTGTAGGCTCCCTCGGACATTTTTCATCGGATTTTTATTATAGTTTTATCTCCTGCTCTCAAATTCTCCGACAACAAAGTCCTATCGGACTTTTTCCGATCGTGTGTAGAGAATTCCGACGGACAAAGTGCCACGCATGCTCAGATCACATTACAAGACCCAAGCTATTGGCTACTAGCCTCTACGTAGTCCCGTCGTAGGCAACAAACGTCACCACGTTCAGAATGATCGGATTTTCCAACAACTTTGTCCGACCGTATGTATGCAACACCAGGGTCGGACAAAATCCGTCAGAAAAAATCCGATGGATTTTGTGGTCGGATTTTCCGACCGTGTGTACGGGCCATAAGGACGTAGTGGAACATACAGCTTTTTCTTAAGAACAGAAACAGATAAGACTCTCCTACATGGTTTGTTAAAATTCCTTGCAATGCACATTGATCATCCAGATGGGATTGTTTTGTTCTCAAAAGTGAATTCTTTGGTAACAGCTGTGAGAGCTAAAACCGAAAATCAGACTTTTGGGGGTAAATTCGATTTTCACACAGTCTTTCTAGAATCAGTGACATGAACTATCCTTCCTTAACTTATAATTTTTGTATTTAAATTTTTTTGCTCTATTGGCTGAAGTTAGCCAATTTAAAAACAAATGTTATTCAGTGGGGAAAAATGGATTGTTGGAAGTGAAAGTATGTAAAATGGAGAGATTGCTGAAGAGCTGTAACATGCCTCCATGTACAGTCACTGTTAGACGGGGCCATAAGAAGGATGACATGAGTTCCTTATTACCTATACCAATATTTATGTTTAAGTGAAGCTACATTTTACAGGACCATTCCATCTAAAAATTATAATCAGTCTTGGGTAGCAACCCACTTCTATGGTGATCAAGAGGTATGTTTTCTTTTTTTTTTTACATTATGGAGAATGCAAATGTCAGATGTAGACTCCTCCCACTTACACATAGAAAGTGAACTCAAGTATGTGGCAAAGCTTGCAATTCTGTGAGTCCACTACAAGACCTTAACAGCAGAGTACCTAAAAAGTCTAAGCCACCGTACACACGGTCGGAAATTCCGACCACAAAATCTGTCGGATTTTTTCAGACGGATTTTGTCCGAAACTGGTGTTGCATACACACGGTCGGACAAAGTTGTTGGAAAATCCAATCGTTCCGAAGGTAGTGGCGTTTGTTGCGTACTACGGAACTACATAGAGGCTAGTAGCCAATAGCTTTGGTCACGTAGTTTGATCTGAGCATATGTGGCATTTTGTCAGTCGGAATTCCCTACACACGATCAGAAAAAGTCTGATCGGATTTTGTTGTCGGAAAATTTGAGATCCTTTTTTTTCCTCCGATGGAAAAAGTCTGCTAGAGCCCACACACGATCGGATTTTCCAACAACATAATCCAATCAGACTTTTTCCATCTGAATATCCGACCGTGTGTACGGGACATAAGAAGAAAATGGCTAGTTTAGCTGATGAACCAGCCTCTGAACTTGTGAACAACTTGTGAATGTTTTCACAGTTGTTAGGGGTTATCTTTTATCAAGCTTATATTTGCTGTGCAGTCAATGAAGTAACAATTTCATCTGCTGCTTGTATTGTGATGATGAAAGTTACAACTCCTTACTGTCCATTAGATCTTCTCCAGCTGTTCGGTGATTCTAGATTTATTATACACACAACTGAATTGATTTAACACATATTATGCATTGTGGAAAAAACAGTGTTCTACATGTTTCAAATCTGTATTAATTAATCTTTTGGGACATTATCAGACAGTGTTTGTTCTATATATATTTTCTTCTTAATTTTGGTCCAGGAAATGCCTGATGTTACATTTATGTGACTTCATAAATCTGCACAGTCACAATGAAGGCCAATGGGACTAATTATTTTTGACACTTTTTGGAAACAATCTCAGAAGTTTCTCATGTATTTCAGAAACGAGAACAAACACAATTTTCGACACAAGGACATCTGGGAATGGTAATGGATTTCGTTCAACTGGCAAAATACATCTGTACATTTGTTGAGCTTTCACAATCATCTGAATGCTAAAATCACCTTCCTGTTTTTGTTTGCAGATTCTAACTCTTGCGTTAAACCAATACATACTTTTCTAAATATACATTTTTTTTAATCTGAAAATGTTCAAGAACATTCAAAGCAGAAAGGTGGAATTTTAATTCAATCTTAAGAAAACAAATATTTTTATACTGATAGAGTCGTCATAACTATGACATGCTAGATTTCTAATAGGATTACCAAGGATACAGTTAGGGAATGTTACTTATACTTTTTGATTGATAGTACAGCCATTTTCTCCAAGGTCTATTCCACAAGTAGACATTTGACATAGTAACAAATCATGGATTTCTACTGCAAATGTAAGAGCTTTAGAACTCCAAATATGAAAGCATGTGAAGTCTGATTTGGCAAGACAAATAATTCAGAACAGCTAAAGTAGAACTAAAGGACAAACTTTGTTTTTAGCCTGTCTGAACAGAGTGGAGAGGGAATGGAACAACCTGTTGGTTTTTTCGAGCTGTCAGTTCCCACTTTAGGGAGATTATCCCCTCTCTTTGTCCTCTTTACTGTTATCATCAAAAGTGAAAGTAAATGAAAATCCAAAATTTGGACACCAGAACAGTAAGAAAGGGGAAATCTTCCAATGGGGACAGTAGTTCTGGCGACCCTAGGAACACCCTGGAATTTCCTCACTTTGGATGGATTTCTTCTCTATTCTCTATTTTGGTTATGGGTCAGGAAGCAAAGGGAAATCTACCCAATGGGACAATGAGGTGTTGCCTTTAGTTCTACTTTAAAAAGCAATTCCAGGCCTGTGAAAGCATCCAATTAGCTACAAATGCTACTCTCTAAATACAGCAATTGTGCTCAAAGAGACATTAACACTTGCTCTTTCAGGGCAATGTCTGCATAGACACTGACCTACTTATGCTTACCTTTTCAGCAATCCCCTGTTGATCCTTTCTCTGTCATAGCTGATGCAAAATACCTAGTACTTCCACATATGGGATTGCATGTGACCTTCTCCCATGTTGAAGTGCTCAAGCCAACTAGCAAACTGTAAGGCCCAAGCAATGTCACATGAAAGAGGGAGTGACATTTCTGCTTCCTCTAGGCTGGGTATTTTGGTGGCAGCTACGACAGAGGAAGAAAAAGTGTGTCCTACTGAAGAGCGGGTGGGTGAGCAGGGCTTTACACAAACATTATGACTTTGCCCAGAATGGGTAAAATGACAGTGTCTCTTTAAATCAGAAAGACTACTGAATTTTCCTAATGTGAGTTCTGTGTAATCCCCTGAAGAATAACTACACACAGCTCATAGTGGGTTGGTAGCAGTGTAAAACTTTAAGCCTGTGGTGTGTAGCTACCACTCACACTTTCTGCTTGGTTCATCACCAATTTATTTAGAATTTCCAAGGAAAGCTTAATCAGTGGTGGATGTAAGAAGTTTCTTACTATTGTTATTTTTTTCACACAGGTTTACTTTGACACAGCAAGATGAGCATTCCAGTATCAACAAAATGTGTTCCTAGACCAGTTAATTACAGAAAAAAAGGAAAGTAGTGCACCTGTGAATCCAGTGTTTTAATTTAAAACTGGATGTGAGCGGGGCCTACCCTCATCAATGCCCGGGGCCAGGTGGAGACTACAGTCATGTGAAAAGTCTAACATTAAGGCAGTTCCCCGACTAAGAGATGAGCCTTTGTTAAAATACCGTTATTATGGTATTAATACCAATATTCTGTAAATTATATTGATGAGGAAAGTTCCAAGAAAATCCATTCAGTTCTTGTGTAAAGACTCGTAATAAAATGTATTTAATAATAAAATAGAATATTACAATAACAATATCAAAATGTAGAATGTAAAAATAACATCAATAATGCATTATATTCTTAAGATGAAGATTGAATCAGGTGTGCATCTTTGTGTGTGTAAAGCTGTGGCAGCTTCCTTCAATGTTTCATGGTGTGTCTGCAGAAAAATCTGCTAACTGTGCTTCTGTTACTAGCTTTTACTCTTAAAATCTGACTCCCCACTTTATCTTTCAAAGGGCTGGTTTAAGGTTCTCATATGTCTTGCAGTAATACAGAAAACCGTGGGCTTTAACCCCCTCACATAATGGTGGGAGTTGCTCAGTCTCTATGCATTGACATTCCTGAGGAGTGGGCAAGAACAATGTGTGAAACCATTTAACGTATACAATATAAGTTTCCTTTAACATAAGATCAAATTATATATATATATATATATATACACACATATATATATATATATATATATATATATATATATATATATATATATATATATATATAGTATTATATTCATTGAAATCCAAATGTTCTTATTAATATCCTAATAAAGAGCTATTGTAGTATAAAGAACTTATAATCTTAACTAAAACAAAGTTTCACATATTAAAAAATGTGAAACCTTTCTTCTCATGTGATGGGGCAAGGTGAGAACCCAGCTCAAGATTCCTTACTAACACATGTTGGCTCTCCATAGAATTGTCTATGAAACTTATAACAATATGTATACTTTTACAAGTGTAAGAGTCTATATAATTTAATTTTATCAATACCTAGAAGATATATATATATATATATTCAACTCAAATATTCTGTAAAGATCTAATCCATTCATTAATTTGTTAAGATTTGTTAACTGATGTATATTAGATTTTAGATTAAAGAATCTTTCTAACAGCCTTCACTGTGTGCAGTAAATGACATATAGAGTTCTTCTGAACAGTGTACACACTACACACTGTAACTTGATATATGTTGCATTAGGAGGGACGTGCTGAGCCTATGGCCACTCCACCAGTCCAACGTTCCACTGTTACCTCACTCCCAGTAACAGAGTGGGGTCCCACCTCATGTGTGCAGTTATTAACTCTCTCACATCCCATATCTTATGACCAGGCCATAGATCTCCATAATGCGAGTTTGGATTTGCTTGCTGTTGGATACCAACCGCTAGAGAGGGAGCCAGAACATCAGCTCCCTCACTAGCAAAAAACCTGTCACCATACTAGGTCCCATGCCTAATAACTGGTTGCTTGTGTCTCAAACTTGTACACTCTACCTCTTGTCTTGCCAAGTTAACCCTTTTGTAGTGGTATTACTTCATACCATGTCATGCTTTAAAGACCCTGGTTCTTTAGCTACACCAGAACCAACATACATCCCTTTGAATAACTTCAGACCAGGCTTAGGGCAGCTAATGAAACTTTACCAAACAAGTGTGGCATAACAGTTCAATATGAACAACATCCTATTCCTAACCTTAACTACAGTAGTGTGGCTGCCCAGGCATACTTCTGTGAGGTAAGAGTCCCATTATGACATTGTCCATGACCTAGATGTCTCTGAAAGTCCTGGTGTCTTCAGCAACAGTTCTGGTAGCACGAGCAGAACAAACCAATTTGGTTAAGAAGAGGGCCCTGTACCGCAGCCTTCCCCTTTTTTATAACATAGGTGAGCTGGCTAGGACCAAAAAGCCTGGGAACTGAGCTTGCAACAGTAAACCCTTTTCCCTAGTCTGGGCCAGCCACAAACTTGCTGGAATTTAACACTTTTCAGCCTGCCTACTAGGGATGAGCCGAAATCCCCCCCCCCCCCCCGGTTCGATTCCCACCAGAACTTGCGAACAGACAAAAAATTAGTGTGAACATGCAAATGTGAAAAATCACTTACGTTCGACTCAAACTCAAAGCTCATCCCTACTGTCTACATGTATCTCAAGGTTCCTTATTTAGGAAAAAATATATATTATTGGGAATCATGTGCATCAAACTGCCAACATCCTATATATACAGGCATACTTCTGTGAGAGTCCTATTAAGGCATTGTCCATGACCTAGATGTCTCCAGCCGCTAACTTGCTGGAACTTAACACTTTTCAGCCTGCTTACATGTATCTCAAGGTTCCTTACTTAGCACAACATATTAGTACAACAAATTAGTACAACATTTAGTACCCTATAACACGAGGTGCATTTTCAGGAGTTTTTGCACTAAAAATTGTGCCTTAAAACCACCTGTAAACTGCCTCTCAGGCCACTCCAGTGTGAAAGCCCGAGTGCTTTCACACTGAGGAGGTGCACTTGCAGGACAGGAAAAAAAGTCCTGCAAGCAGCATCTTTGGGGTGGTGGGGGAGCGGTGTATACACTGCTCCTCCACCACCCCTGCCCATTAAAATGAATAGGCACCGCTGTCGAAGCGCCACTTTTCGGGCACTATCATACTACTGTTATACTTAACCTGCGCCAGCCCTTCCCACTTCACACTGGCCTATAACATACACAACTTGGATTGGATGCCCCGGAATGAAAGGGGCTGGGTTTACCTGGGGCGCTCGCCTATACATAGGGAGAGAGGTGATTGCGTGCCACCGTCGCTGAAGATGTCTATGACGAAACGCATACGACAGAGCTACGCAATCACGCCGATACGTCACTTCCGGGAATACGGGCTGTAGGAGCATAGCTGGAACACAAACCGCTCGCCCACAGTGTCGGGTCTATTTTTTTCCCTGAAACAACGTATGCTTAAGCCCCACTAACCTGAGCTGCTTTATTTAAGCAGGGGGTCCCTTTTTCGGCAATATTTCTTGTTTTTAAAGTTTTACTTTTTTATTTTATCGCCTGCAAGTGGTTTTGTCTGTACATTATCAGTATTTTTTTAACAGAACTTGGTCATAATAAACAGAAGTTCTGGTTGTAAAAAGTAATGCACTATCGGAGTTTTTTCTTTCTGTTTCTCATTCTATGAGGAGTAATTCTATAACATACCAGCAATTTTGAAAGCTTTTTCATCACTTTGAAAATCCCGGTGGAGGAGCAATAGGATCCGGAGCTGAGACCTGGCCGTGGTAAAGTGTGAACTTCGTGCCTGTAGCCCCTGCAGGGGTGCAGGGAGCTGGTGAGTGGCAAATCACTGGGGGGGGGAGCACCAAAGTCACCTGAATTGATCGTGAGCACAGAGAAGTCATCCGTTTGTTGTGCAACTACTAGCAGGGGTTTCTTTTAAAACTTACATCACATCTGCTGGACCTTCCTTTTTGGATTTTTTATTTTTTCTTTTTTCTCCTTTTGCTCTACATTGATATACGAGACTGTGCTAGATACGTAGAACCATATTTACGCCTCATGCTAAATTACTTATCCGTGGATGCCATTTGACTACACATGCTGTTTTATATATTTTTCTCAATCTATACACATATACCTATATATTTCTCTGGTGGTGTCAATATATATGCTTTTTTAAGCACGCACATGGATGCATGTATTCATGCACGTTTATAATTTAACCTTATTTGTTAGCACTAGATACCTCTCTGAGGGGTGGAGACCTTTTGAGGTGTGTGGTGATTAATACCACTATATGGTATATCAACATACCCTGAGGAGTCTCCTCATTAACCCATGCATACCATTAGCTCTGTGAGACTTGCACTAGTCTATACGGATGAGCTTATGTAAGGCACGTACATTTTCACTTTATATCACTTTATATCACTTCACAGTATTATAATTTACACTCTCTATACTATTAATGGGATACACTTTATTTGATATAGATATTATATTTGTGTCCTGGGGGACACCGTTTGATATAATACTATTACTTTCACTTTATGTACCAGTACTTTTGATATGACAGACAGAGTGTAAAGCACCAGTGCATTTTCTAGCTGTGTACAGCAGATCTTTCACAGCCATATTAAGGCATTTATTGGAAGCCTTAGGTGCATTGTTTGTGGATGTAGGGTGACATATATATATATAAATACAGATTTTCTATTTTGACTCGTGTCATAGGTAGCGCCGGACCTCAGTACCAATTAACATAACTTAACTTTTCGGGCACTATTAACCCTTTCCTCGGCAGTTAGAGGGGGTTAAAGCGCTGAATAGCGCCGCTATAACCGCGGTAAAGCACTGCTAAAACTAGCGGCACTTTACCACTAACGCCCGCACTGCCCCAGGGTGAAAGGGGTCTTATCCTGGTCTGTTATAACACCATTTGGTGGTTTAAAGCAAACACTTTCATATTTCATAGACTTGGCAAGGGTAAATACTACTATCAAGTTTTTACTATCCATAATCCTGTTTCACGAAATTCACCTCACTTCCTGTTGCTCCAACAGCACTTTCTGTTCTTCTGACTACAACTCAGTATGAATGGAGCTCTTTTCACTAGGACAGGAAGACAGAGATGATAATATTAACATAATAGAGGTTCTAACCCTGCTGATGTGTTTTTTTCTGAAGTGTCCATCTAAATTGGAAGTTGTTCTTATAACTTTTGTCAGGAAGTAAGTGAATCTTCCCAGTGGGGACTCAGACTGCAAAATAAGGCCTTGCTGAGGTTCTATCCCTTTCTACACTGTCCAAGCTGGCTGTACTGTATAAAAGGAAAATAGATCTGTTCTATCCAATATGTATTTACTGTTTTCCAATAACAACAAAAAAGAAAATTCCCAACAGACGTAACCAATGAGTGAAGAAGTTGTACACGTATAAGAGAAAAAAACAGATACATTTACAAAATTGAATACCTTACTTTGCTAAATAAAATTCTGAAAATTGTATTTGGGATTTAGGCAGCTTTCAATCATCTAAAAATGTTGTACCTTAATTCATACACTTGGGTATTGAGAACAATGTATATATGCCGGTGATTCAAGCAATGAAATGCACTTTTTATTTTAGAATAAAATCATTATTTATTTTAAATCTCATTTGTAATAGCTTGGTGGCAGCACGTTTACATTTGTTTTTTTATCCGCTTAAGCCTGGTATAGTTATCTTATTACAACATTAGCTTACATGAATTCATGCAGATTCATGATTTTCCCTTTGTTACCAATCACGCTGGTCTCAAAGAAAAGAAATTCATTGAAAGCTTTTAGTCTGCCATCTGACTAAGATCTAATTACACATCCATTATTGTATAAGTCCCTTGGCATCAAGCCCAAATAATTTAACAAAACAGCAAAAAGAAATTACAAAATTATTTTAACATTGCTGTGAAATGGAAACACAGTTTTAGCTATGTAAGCACAATAGATGCCTATAAAGAATGTTTTCTCCTAGGTTAAGGCTTAAGTAGCGTTTTTGGTTTTAAGTTTTAAGTAGCTCAGTCATACTGCTAACATCACCTCTCAAACAGTAGAAATTAACTGATGGTGAAACAAATTGCTCTCTATGATGTAAGCTATACAGTGGTGGTTTATTGCATGCAACTGTAGCACTGTGCATGACTAATCACAGTTTTTTGCTACAATGTAGCTTGCACTCCAAGAGCACCTTCATTTGATGATTGATCACTTCCTCCTACATTATCGGTGACTTTCATGGCTGTCTGAACTATTAAAATCTGTCCTTTTGGGTAAAGTGATTGAGAAGTCTATTTTTTTTTTTTCGATAAAAATAACAAACATATTATACTTACCTGCTCTGTGCCGTGGTTTTGCAGAGAAGCAGCCCAGATCGTCCTCTTCTCAGGTCCTTCTTCAGCTCTCCTGGCCCCTCCCTCCTGTCGAGTATCCCCACAGAAAGCAGCTTGCTATGGGGGCACCCGAGCCGAGTCACAGCCCCCCGTTTCGGCCCTGCTGCCTCTCTCTCCTGATTGGCTAACTGGCTTTGATTGAAAGCAGTGGGAACCAAAGGCGTGGTTGCTGTGCCTCAGGAGAGTCCCGGACGGCCAAGGAACTCATTGACACTGATAAATAGAGGTGGGGCTCAGGTAAGTATTAGGGAGTGCTGGGCGGCTGCTGCACACAGAGGGTTTTTAATCTCAAAGTGGAGTTCCACCCACATTTTCTACATTGCATCATTCTCTTCAATCCAGCAAGTTAGAACAATATTTTTTTCAAGCTTTCTTTACCCTTCTTTTCAGGGTGTATTCTTTTTTCTTCCTGTACAGGGCGCCACGGCGATGTACCGTCATAACCTGTGGCTGGGAGATGTGATGTCATCATTCCCAGGAGTCAACAATGGGGCAGGACCTTCCTCCGCCCCCACCGATGTGACAGCAACCAGAGATACAATTGTGTGCCGCCCCTTGGGTATTATGTGCATGCGTGAGATAGGGAGGTGCATGCTGGGTAACAAACAGCACCTTATTATGGAAGACTACACTCGTGGGCTTTACATGCCCACAATTAAGATAGAAGTGCACAGTCAAACAGCGACTTTACATACTTGTGATAAGAAGATCTTTAAAAAAAATAAAAATTACGGTTGGAAAACCACTTTTATGCATAGAATGCATTAAGATAAAAAACCTTCTGAACTTTACAACCACTTCAAGCTTAAATTTTCCTTGTGATGTCATAACTCCAATAAAATATTTCAAAAAGCTGGAACACCTTCAAACCTTTCAAGTGTAGATCTGTACAACATTGTGTCATTAATGGCTATTTTCTAAAAGTGAGGCAAAATCAAATAGGTATGATTAACTTTCCATTTTTGTGAAAAAGCTGTGAAAAAATTTACAAATAATGTAACTAAATGTGTTGGGAAAGCAGCAGATTAGTAGTAAGCAGCAAATTAACCTCCCTGGCGGTATGTTTATGTCTGGAATTTTGTACCAAAAGCGGTACAATTATTTTGCATGGAAATTTGGCGTTTTTATATTGTAGGCTGCAATTCTTATGAATAACTCACTTAAATCTGTCCAAACCAGAGTCTAGTAGACATCCCGGGTATGATAAAGTTTGAAACACAAAATCATAAATTATAATATAATAAAAATATGTATAAAAATTATTCAATAATGTAATCAAATCAAAAACACAGAAATTTGCTCAGTTGCAGAATAGTCGCTGTCATTAAATTTATTGTTTGATGATGAATTGTGATTCTAATTTATTATCGCTGTTTTCTAGCTGGTCTAAAACCACTTTTGACATAAAGGAACACTTTTTGGTTGCTATGGACAATCTCCAGTTTCCAGGCAGAGAAGACAAAGGGGATGTGTATTTTTTGTATACACTACTGTAATCTGTAAGATTACAGTACTGTATGTGTACTGTGTTTTTTAACTTTTTTGAATTTGGCGCCGATCTCCGCTCCCGTGCGTCGTAACATCGCAGGGAATGGAGATCAGCGGGACTCGGCACTGTGTGAATCGAGCGAGCAGACAGCTCGCACACACAGCGGGGAGACATCGCAGGGGACAAGGTAAGTAACTTCCCCCTGTATCCTGCAATGCAAGCCCGAGTCTGGCTCGGGGTTACCGCTTTTGGTACTGAAGATCCCGCCCGAGCCAGACTCGGGAATACCGCCAGGGGGGTTAAAATACAGTGCTAATAAGGGGGTTGATTTAGGCAAATAGGCTTTTTTACTTTGCAAGGGTTTTTCTGGCAGGATCAATGATAAAATTATGTTACAGGGAAATTCAGAAAAACAAAAATGGCTGTGTTAATTCTATGGACAGATTACAGCACACGCTGTGCTTCTATTTTGCCAGAAGTTAAACTTTAAAGAAAGAGAAAAGAAAATGTATGATCTCATCAATGTTCTGTTGCTTTTATGTTCTCCCATCAGTAGGCTGAAGGAGATGATATGATTAAGAAAACAAAAGTTCAGCAGTATTATTCTCTCCTCTATTGTACTATTTACAATGATTTAATCAGCGGCAGCTGCTCCATAAGGGGCGCAGGGGCGCCGCCCCCCCATCTATGCGTCCGGCTCCCTCTACATGCAGGTGCTGGACGCATGGATTCCAATGTTTTTCTTTTTATGAATCTGGTGATTAGAGGCTCTAATAGACTTCAAAAAAGGGTGCGCCCGAGCACACCCACTTGTGTGACAATAGAGAATGCATATTCAATATTGTCTTCTTCATTTTCCTCCCGGCCAATCAAGAAGCCCCTATTGGCCAGGGAGCCTTAGGACTTCCTGACCAATCGTGTCTCAGGACACACTTTCTTTTTCTGTTCGGCCAGGAGGAGAATGTCTCCCTGTGTGCTCGCCGGAGCGGCCCCAGCTCTTCTTTCACCCTGCCTCCATAAGCTAAGGCAGCCAGTACTCCTCTTGGGTAACCGCCGCCACCGATCTTCCGTGGGGGGTAGATCGCCGACCATCTCCCGTGGGGGTAATCGCCACCGTTCATCTCCCGCAGGGGGGAGGTGGGCTGTGTGTGACCGCCGGTGTTCGTTTGTGCCGCTCCCCCCAGAATAGTGAGCATCAGCCACCACTGGATTTCATAGGTGGGACAGGTATAGACTGAGCTATGAGAATTAGGTAGAACATAAGTGGGACATATAATTGACATCTTGTTATTTTTACTTGCCTGGAGCCCCACTTTAATTCTTTATCAATAGCATGTCTGACAAATCCATGTGAACAACACAAACAACGTGTGTTTTTGTTTTCTTTACTTATTTCTGTTTTACTGAAATTGCACATGATTTATGCTTTGTGTTCAGGTGAAATACAAACAGAACTAGTGAAGTTCTGTTGTAAAACACAACTCTTGTAAAAATGACAGCAGAATGAAACACAGCATAGTAGTCATAAAGGTATGACTAAATTGCACGAGGCATGCTATTACTACAAAATATGACAAGGCAATAATATTGGGAGGTTTTACAATGAGTAAGCTCTTTAAAAGGATTATGTATATGTTCCTTGTTTTGATGAAAGTTAGTGATGGTGCACATAATCCAGAGTCAGCAAATATCTCTAATCTTTGTACATCATACTCAAGAGAAATGTTCAGAACTCAGGAAGAATATTTCAATTTTATTTGCAGTTACTATTGATCCTCATTCGCTACAGAATATAACTCTGGCTCTATTAAATTAGTTTTCTGTCCCCTTTTACCACTATAGCTGATAGTTTACTAACCATTGAGATGCTTGCAGTCCTTAGCATGTTTAAACATGTCCTTAGCATGTTTATAGACCCCATGTTGTTCTGTAGTTCACAATGCCTACCAGTAAATATATCTTTGGATAACTACAGTTTGTAAGAAGGTTTGCTTTTCTAGCACATTTTTCTTCTATAAAATAGAAATGTACCATGAACTGTTATTACTACCAAAGAACTTTCTAAAATTGTGTTGAAGGTGTATAGGGAGTAAAGTGTCCTTTTTTAGTGTTCTGAAAATCAGTCCTTTGGAGCTGTATCTAATTTTGCGTACAACTTTGTTTCATTTGTAGCATTGAGCCCCACTATACAGAAATGTGAGCATAGCAATAAAAGCACATTTCTAAAATCTCACAGTGCTTGATGGGGGACAGTGCAGTTAACAAATTACATTTAAAGTGTATGTAAACCCTCACATTGTAAAACGACCCATTCAGTTTAAAATAAAAATGAAAGGCATAACATTTTTGTATAGATATGGGGGAGGGATGCTCCATGAATGGGATGTAGTGTGAGTCGGGTGAGGTTAGTGAAAAGAATGAGAGGGGTGGGTGAATGAAATGACCAGGGAGAGATACGATTTCAGGGAGGATAAGGTGGCCAGTGAGGGCTGAAGTCTAGCTGTTGAAATGCCTTAAAAAGATATGAAAAATGATTGCACAGTCAATTACTAATTTATTAAGTATGCATTTCTAGGTGGGACCCCTTTTTACTTTCAGAAAAGGCCCTTCAGATTTGTCAGCCTTACATTCATGCTATGCTTTTTCCAGTTTCATCACTATACAGAAGTGCATTGTTACTGCAAACTAAGATCTGAGGTTTCCAAAGTACACCAAAGTCACAATCATGTTTTTGGAACCATCATCACCATAATCAATATCATCACATGCAGTGGCATCGCTAGGGGGTTGCTTTTGGGGCTATAGCCCCGAATCTGGGGCCCATAGCCTAGAGTCTCTGCAGGGGTCCCCAAGGGGAGGGGGCTCTTTGGGGACCCTGATGTAAGTGGGGGGCTCTCTGGGGATATATAATATACACGTATGTACGCATGTACGTATGTATGTATATTATATACATGTGTATGCCCGCCCAAGCTTATGACTTTCTTTACTATACTGCTATGGGCTCTAGCCCCAGATCTTTTGTAGACCTAGCAAAGTCCCTGATCACATGCATGTTTTGAGACATAATATATTATTCAGCTGGATGTAACCATTGGAAAATAGGTAGATTGAATAAATGGTCAGCAGTGTTACTCTGGTAAGTTTTGGCTTTGAAATGATACACAGATTCAAATAAATGGCCTAATATTTAGCATCATTCCTAAACCATTATACAACAAGCCCGGAAGTTTGGAGATTAAGTGTTACCCTTTATTGGCTAAATTTAACTATTAAATATGCAAGCTTTTGGGATAACTTGGATCCCTTCATCAGGCTTATCTTTAATAACACACGTTAGCCAATAAACAGTATCACTGAAACGTCAAACCTTCTAAATTATTCGATGGCTAACACGGTAAAATATTCTACTAATGCTGAGTATCATCTGCATAATCGAGAGCTGTAAGACCAGTCAAAAAGCTTTGGGGATCCTGTGGCCATTGAAAGCTTCAGATCTGTTCTTAATTTAGCTAACATAGGTATATGTAACATGTAGAGACGCCCTCTTGTCTTTCAGATTGCCAAGTCTGGTTATTCTAGCTAAAAAATGTGTACATTTATCTATTTTCAACCTGATCTGGTCCAGTCACAAATGGTCACATGGTCCCCTGTGTCAGTGAGAAGCTACTGCAGGGTAGAAGAGGGAGCGCTTAACAACAGTTGAGAAGTCCAGGAGTGGTGACATCACCCATAGGCTCCAATAGCCCAACTGTTGTTGGCACTCCCTCCTCTCTCTTGTAGCAGCCATTGACTGACACAGTGGAGATGGAGCTGTGAATCACGTTACTAGATCAGCGCGGACAATAAATTCTAAGTGATACAGCATGTTGTTTCATAAAGTGCATAGTGACAGCATAAAGTATTATTCTAAACGTTTAAACTATTGTATACAGTTTAATATTTAATTTCCTTTAGCTAAAACTATGAACATGTGCTATTTTATTTTTGCAAATAACTAACATGCAGTTGCATCAGTTTATATAATACTATATAAAAACAGTTGGCTAATATTTACCATTATGGGCACATTGTGTAGGCAAACTATATTTACTCATCACTATAAAAATGTCAATGTACCTTAGGAACAGTAAAAGAAATGCCTTTATATTTTTCTATCCGGATAATAATGCAGAGGCTGCAAATTTTAGAAAAGGAGATATTAAACAAAATATAGTTAAAAATGAATGAAATGTGCTTGGACCGAGAAAACAAGCCATTGTGTGCTACTTATTTGATTACTATATTCCCTGCTACTCCAATCTAAAGGAAAAGGCTGTTGGAGGCTTTGCTGTGTTTGTAACACAATTGCTTGACAGAAAAACTCACAGAGGTTCAATAAAGATCATATTATTATTGGCTAATGAATGTTTTTAGCTGCCAGCTTTCATGACTACTTAGCTTCCTTCCTCAGGCAATGGCACCGGCTCAAAGATCATTTATTTGAAGGGTGGCGGTGAAATTCAAGGTTGAGCCCAATTATAACACTATAGGTCACGGAGAGAATAATTTCATTTGTTCTGTGGTACTGATTATGAATTCTCTTTAGACTTTATTCTCTTCGGTATAAATCTGTGGAGCCAAGTAGCACTATAAGTAACATATCATGAGAGGCAATATAACTGTCCTTTATTTTTGAAATTGCATCACATGAAAGATGACAGACATCAATAAAGTCCTGAGCAATAAATCGATGAGGTAGCATGCAATGCATACACAATTCTAATTAAAGCAATGATTTTTTTTTTCTTTGTATTTTCTTGCAGAACATCCTTTATACAGCTTGAAAGGGGGGACATTTTTGAAATAGCATTCTAAAACTTCACACTGGTTCTGTCTTTTATTCATATTTTCAAACACAAAATATGCAGACTTAAATAGACTCTCAGCACATCTTCTTCATAAACATGGGCATTCATGGACACGCAGAATGTGGCAAATAATTGTTTTTATGAGAAATGCTGAACAGACCAAGTAAATATTCAACTCTTCTGGGTATGGTGTGTATAGGACTCATTCCCCTTTCTCCCATGTGGCAGCACGACTTGTGCTGGGCTTCTTCTACTTATTATTATTACGATACAGGATTTATATAGCGCCAACAGTTTGAGCAGCACTTTACAACATCAGGGCAAACAGTACGATTACAATACAATCCAATACAGGAAGAATCGGTGAGCCCTGCTCGTTAGAACTTATTTGCTATTCTTTGCAAAGAGGGTATTGGTCATGCACAAAGCACAGACCAAATTTTTTTGTTTTGTTTACTTTTCTTTATTTTAGCATTAATTGTATCCAATCACTCTTTCAACCTTCTACTTAAAGGATAAAGATGCTTATTCTAACATGATCCAATTATTTTCAAACTACCATATCCCCTTCCACATCCCAAACAGCCAATCATCTTTAGCATTATGGTTGAAGAATTGTTTGCGCATCACAAGCCATATTGTGGCTGTTCAAAGACCAAACATGCTAAACCATAAGAAAGCAAAGAACTTTCATTGTTTCTACTAGCTACTGACAGACCAGTACAAAATCAATTACAGTAATATTTATGGTTGTAGAAAATCTCATGGTACCAAATAAAGAGATTATAAGAAAGATCTGGCTAGACGAGGTTCAAAAGCTGAATATAAAACAACCAACTAACCTATCGGATAATTATTATTAGTAGAACTCCAGGATAAACTTAACTAGTCTAAAAAAAAGTGCACCCTCAACCCTCCTAACACCTATGCTGACTAACCTGTGTAGGAAACATGAAAGCACTTACATCATTTCATCCAACTCTGGTCACAAAATCCTGTTTCCCTGTGTCAACCAGTGGAAGCTGCAGGAGAGAAGAGCGAGTGCCATGGAAGCATGTGGGTGACATCCCTGCTCACAGGCATTCCCAGCCATTGTCGAGTGCCCTCTTCTCTCCCCTGTGGCCGCCGCAGGAGATCATGTGACCGGACCAGAGCAGGCAGAAATAGATAAGTATATATTTAAGAGTAGTTAGCATAACTGCTTAAGGACCGCCTCCTGCACATATACGTCGGCAGAATGGCATGGCTGGGCAAAACCACGTACCTGTACCTGGTCCTTTAAGAGTCCAGCCGTGGGTCGCGCGTGCGCCGCCGGCGCGCTCGCAACCTGGTCCTGAGCTCCGTGACTGTGGCCGCGGGACCAGCGGAAACGATCGCCGCTGGTGTCCTGCGATCAGGTCACAGAGCTGAAGAATGGGGAGAGGTCTGTGTAAACAAACCTCTCCCCGTGCTTCCTACACTGCCTGTCACTGATCGGCTGTTCCCTGTCATCGGGAAAGCCGATCAGTGAAGTCAGATGTAAAGCCACGCCACCCAACTGTAATAAAAACACACACACGTCACACTAACTCCTCCCCGCCCCCTAGTGGTTAACTTCTTCACTGCCAGTGTCATTTACATAGGAATCAGTGCATTTAAATAGCACTGATTTCTATATAAATGACAATAGTCCCAAAAATGTGTCAAAAATGTCCGATGTGTCCGCCATAATGTCGCAGTCACAATAAAAATCGCTGATCACCACCATTACTAGTAAAAAAAAATATTAATAAAAATGCTATAAAACTATCCCCTATTTTGTAAACGCTATAACTTTTGCGCAAACCAATCAATAATCGCTAATTGCGATTTTTTTTTACCAAAATATGTAGAAGAATACGTATCGGCCTAAACTGAGGGAAAAAAATGTTTTTTTATATATTTTTTGGGGATATTTATTATAGCAAAAATTGTCGCTTTATTTTTGTTTATAGCGCAAAAAATTTAAACCGCAGGGACGATCAAATACCACCAAAAGAAAGCTCTATTTGTGAGAAAAAAAGGATGCCAATTTTGTTTGGGAGCCACGTCGCACGACCGCGCAATTGTCAGTTAAAGCGACGCAGTGCCGAATCGCAAAAAGGGGCCTGGTCCTTTGGCTGCAAATTGGTCCGGGGCTTAAGTGGTTAAGCCTGACATTTCACTTTTAAGGTTCATAAATTTAAAGAAATAAAAATGACAATGTAGTATTTCTGGCACTTGCAGGTTATGCATTGTTGTTTTGAATTTTCCTTTAAAGGGAATGTGTACATATTTTGTCCATATTTACTTTAATTTCTTTTAATAGCTCAAGGTGAAATTTATGCATAGAAGTGAATGACCCATCTTTTAGCAGACGGATCAGTTCAAAGTTTCTGAGAAATCAAATATATACAAGGGTCGAGGAAAGTTGAAAACATTAAAATCATGCCAAATTTTAGTATGTATAGTGTGAAAGAAAATAATTACTAAATTAAATTAACTTTAAAACTCAGCCATACAAAATTCTGAAATGTTTCTGAGTGATCCGGTTATTGTAAATACCAAAAAAAGTTTTAGAGCTATGATACTACTACTTGGTGCACCAATGGTAAACACAGTTACACCCAAAATTGGAGCTCAACCAAAAAGGGGAAGCTCCACTTGTCTGCCTCCTCCCCCCTTCCACTGCCACATTTGGCACCTTTTGGGAGGGGGGGGCAGGTACCTGGTTTTGACATGTACACGCTCCCACTTCCAGCTCAGTTAACCATGGCAAAGTGAGCCTGAAGTTCGGCCACCCACCTTCCCCCTGCAGCTGACCCATTGACAAAGCGCAGCATGATTTGCGCATGCGCAGCAAGAAACTGGCTGTGAAGACGCAAGGCTTCACTCCCGGTTTCCCTTAGCCAAGATGGCGTCATCAGCACCCGGCCGATTCAAGAATCGACTCGGTTGAGGACACCGCTGGATGCCTGGACAGGTATGTGCCCTAAGAGTATTTGTAGCTGCTTTTAAAGGGGGGGGGGGGGCAAACTCCTCTTTAAGTTGTAAAAGTCTCAGTAACTTCTCCCAAAGTGTGCAGTTGAACACTTTTATATATTATAGCAGTAGAGAACTTGATTATGCTAAAAGGCACCTGAATATGAAACATGTAATGTTCACAAACTGTTTTACATTTTTAATTACATTCACAGACTAATATATAAGGGTTTCAGTCGCCTAGAGGGGCAGAGGTTATTTAATATGAAGGTAGTAATGTAAGGAGCATTATATTCAATCACATGGCTTCTCTGTAATCCAAGTGTAAGAAACTGTTCTCCAAATGCTAAAATATAAAAAATACAAATCAGCGTGCTTCTCTTGGGGAAAAAGAAAGTCTGGTCCTGAATTTGAAACACGTTCTCATGAACTGTTTTACATTTTTAATTACATTCATAAATTAATATCTAAACGTCTCAGGAGATTATCAGGACGTATGTTATTTAATATGAAGGTAGTAAAATAGGGAGCATTATTTGCAATCACATGGCTCCTCTATAATCCAATTGTAGGAAACAGTTCTCCAATCACAAAGCTATGGAAACACAATGAAATACGAGTGCTTCTATCAAGAAATTAAAGGAAAGCTTAAAAGCTTGCTCCGGGCTGCAAATATGACACCTACCAACAAGCAATTGGCAGAGTAAAATTAAATAAATATTAAATGTACAGGTGTGAGTACTGCTACATACATACATGTGAATGTTTTGGCCCCTTAACGTGTAACTTTTTTAATTTAGGGTTTAGGAAATCCTTTAAACATAATGATTAAGATAAAATATTTTTAAGAGCTTTCTCAGAAACTTGTGTAGCACACATATTTGGAATTGTTAAGGTGGAACTGCTATGTGGTTGCTGAGTTCCAGCTCATTCCACATTTCATGACAAGTTGATATGAATTCCCATGAGATATAGAGTGGAAGAACAGCCGTTGAACATGAACGGTTGAATGGTTTCCTGATGGTTTGGTCATAAAAAGAAGTTCAAATGTTTCTGTTGTTTTTTGTGCATACAATAAAACACAGAACCTTTGCTTCGTAAAAAGAAACCTTTACTTATAGCTTGTAGGTGAAAACTGAAAAACAAAGTCAAGACATAGCCTAAAAATGTACCCTTTTGACACAATATAGGAAAGCATGCTGCTTATTTTTTTGGAAATACTGGAATATATTTATGTTTACAAGGGAGACTATTTCATTTACCTTTCAATAAAGAACAGGAACACATTCTTAATACATTCATACATTCATTAATTGCACAGATTAGTCATTAGGATTCTATACATAAACCCTTGGCATTCAATGGTAACTTCAAGGAAAGGTGGGCGCATAGGTATACTTAGGGCCATGTCGGTGATCCTGCTGCTGGTGACACCTCACCAGTGACAGGATCACTAACACACCACTTATCTAATCATATGGAGGATTTCTAGCCAGACAAGAAGGATTACATTATTTTGCTGCTCCCATAATAGAGAGGAAAATATTGCAGCATTCCAGGCTAACAAGAGAATAGATCCTAGTGATTCTGCTGATAGCAATGTGTCGCCAGTAAAAGAATTGCACATTTGATGGCCCCTTTCACATAGGAAGTGTCTGTTAAGTCTAGGATCCCCTGCTGAATCAAATTAGAACACTACTACAGATGTATTTTCCAACCCCCCCCCCCCCCCCCCAAGGAAAAATGGTGTACAACCTGTGTAAAAAGTAACATTATCAGTACTAGGCCTGCCCTGTGATAAACAGATTTTTTTTCACACTTGTTGTTACACTAAGCCCCCGTACACACGGTCGGAAATTCCGACGGACCATGTTGTCGGAAAATCCGCCCGTGTATGGGCTCCATCGGACTTTTTACGGATCCTGCTCTCAAATTTTCCGACAGCAAAATCCGTTCGGACTTTTTCCGATCGTGTGTAGAGAATTCCGACTGACAAAGTGCCACGCATGCTCAGATCAAATTACGAGACCAAAGCTATTGGCTACTAGCCTCTACGTAGTTCCATCGTACGCAACGAACGTCACCGCGTTCAGAATGATCGGATTTTCCGACAACTTTGTCTGACCATGTGTATGCAACACCAGTGTCGGAAAAAATCTGTCTGAAAAAATCAGACGGATTTTGTGGTCGGAATTTACGACCGTGTGTACGGGGGCTAACAAGGCCCTTATGCCTCCTATGGGACTACAGTATTACAATTTGGCCAGCAAGTTGACTTAAACACAAATGTTAAAATACAGTTATGCTAACAGTATTGCTAGGGTGAATTAAGAAGAGTAATAAAATGGCTAATATACCGTACATAGCTTTTTAAAAAACGAATAATTTTCCACAATTCTTTAGTCAAAGTCTAAAAAAATGGCTCAAGGTGGAGACATAGGAAGGGGAGAATGTTGATGTTGAAGAAGAGAAACTGTGGCAATGTATCACCACAAAGAATCGATTATTCAGAGTAGGAAGTTTTGGAGTCAGTGATGGAGCCAAAATGTGATGTTCTTATTTTTTTAAATTGTTTATTTAACACTTTAGCACAAAATTACACAAATAAAAAGCTTTGGGAGATTGATACCATGAAAAGCATCCACAACAGACCCAGAAGGCAAGATACAGTATATTGTATGCAAACAAAAAAAAAAAAAAAAGGGAAGGAGAGGATGGAGACAGGACAGGGACCGTCCGTGTCAGAGACTACAGCAGGGACTGACAAGTGAAATCAGGCTTGGGAGGCCAGCGACGTGTTATACTTGGTGGAGCAATGTTCTCATGTTCTAGGGTTCGAGAGTCAAGTCTCAAGCTCAAGACATGACAGTTCAGGGAGCAATTGTGAGATTTCATGATTTGTCACTTTTTTCAATATTACAAAACTCAGTTAAAAAGTAAAGTGGTTAGGAGGCGCTGCCTGGTTGGAGAACAGGCTGAGGTTGCCACTCTACTCATCACTTTAGAACACCTAGCACACACACACACACACATTTCCTAGGTCTCAGTTGAAAAATACAGTGGAACAAAACTGATTGATTTAATGTCAGACCTACATTCAAAGTCTGACATGAATGATAACTGGCACAGCTGCTTTATGCTCTCAACCAAACGTTCAAGCCATCAAATGGCTGGTGTCATACCTGATCACATGTGTAGTACCATGGCAGCTGCAGATCAAACAAAGGCTAAGATGGCAGCTTTTTGGCTGTAAAGGATAGAAGAGTTTAGTTCCACTTTAAATTGTGCTACCTCTAACTCCACTGGGAGATTTTACCTCACATCCCAACTCTGCTAAAAATGTTTGTATGTGTCCCTCTTGAAGACATTTTTAAATCACTTTTTGTCCTGACAAGACATGAGGGGGAATTTTCCCAAAAGAGACACAAAGTTAAAAGTAAACATACAGCGTGTCCTGCAAAATTTCCATCTAAACGTGAGCATAAAAAAAAAAAAAAAAAATATATATATATATATATATATATATATATATATATATAAATATACAAAACTGTGACTGTACAACCTATATTAAGGGATTTAGAATGCATGCAATATCTTTGGTTCGAGACAAGAAAGGCCAGAAATTGCCTCTCTATAGTACTGAAGTCAACCTCAAATGCTAAGAAATGCCTCTTCTACGCTTTCTTCTACGTTTTCCTTGCCGTGGTGAGAACAGTTATATTTAGATATTGGAGGACCAGCTGTCTCCTGAGTCCCTACAATTACATTTCTAGGTCGCCAAACTCACCCATCTGCAGCGTATGGATGAACTGACAGCACAACTTCCTGATAGATTTGATAAATATGTCTCAAGCTGGTGCTCATGGATCCACTACATGAGCCCTGACCATTTCTGGAAACTAGTTTGACACCTGTACTAGCTTTTACACACTCTTGTCATCCCCCCAGTGGCTACCCAACTCCTCTCTTCTCTCTCCATTCTTTGTCTTATCCTTTTATGTGGTTTCAAAGTTTAATTTTCTTCCTGCATTATTATCCTGATGCCCCTAGGTTTGAACATCAATACTTAGTTGTAATTTACCAACACAATCACTTTTCTTTATATGTTGTGTGATATTGTTGTGACGTATACTGTTGATTGTGCATCATGCTCACTATCCGCACAATAATTATCCCCTTTTTCTGTTTCTGTATCTAAACACTATTTTGTATGGAAAATGTTAAATTAAACTATACTCTTTAAAAAAAAAAAAAAAGTTGCTTATTCAAAGTAAAGATTCTGTCTAACAGCAGGTGCTACAAGATGTTTTTTTAGTCTACTGTCCACTAAGACAACCTCAGTGAGTACCAAACGTGCTTTCTTTGGACATGAACTGGTTCTTAGTGGAGATTAGTCACTGAGTTATGGAGGTAGTAGCAGGCATCCTACTATATCTGCTTATGAAATGCAATGGATTATTACTACAGAATGCATGTTTGGTGTGAATTTCTTGATACAACTGGGAGTTACTGGTACACACAGTCCCTATTTTCTTTTATGTATATACTTATACAGGAATCAATGCCCTGCTTTGATCATTCTTCCCCTTCATTTCTTTTTATCGGACAATATACAAATCAGATGTGAGATTTTCTGATGTTTTTAGCATAGTCAGAAATATTTTAAACATATTTACTTTAGTATCCACCACACAGCACTATTTTGATCAAAGACATTTGCATGCATACAGCAGTGAGTTTAAATCAATTTATTTGAGCTAATGGTTTATTCTATGATATCCATCAATTTTTGACTTAGATTTAAAATGTTAAAGTACGTGTCACTTTTGACACTGACAGGCAGAACCATATTGAGATTGATTTATTATCTTTGTCATTTCAGATTCTTTCAGACCGGTATAATTCTATTAATTCCCCGAACTGCAGTTACATATGTCAATAAATAGAAAGACAGGCTTGTATTGTCTTTCATACCATTGATGACTGCCTGGAAAAGTAGATTGTAAGTTTTAGGGGAAAAAGAAATCTAAAAAAACTATTGTATGTGTTGGTTGAGTTGGAAAGGGAGTATACAATGGCAGGGGTCTCCAAACTTTCCAAAACAAAGGGCCAGTTTACTGTCTTTAAGACTTTTGGTGAGAAAAGCTGTGGCCATTGGGAGTAGAAAAAGTCCCAGCACCAGTGGTAGAAAACTAAGCTTCAGGCTTGGTGGTAAGTGGGGGTGAAAAATATACATAGCATTTGTAATCAGTAGGAGGAGTAAGAGTGCCCCCCCCCCCCCAACATTAGCATTAGTGGGAGAAATAGTGCCCTATCTTTGGTGTCAGTGGGAGGGATCGGTGGAGGAATTATGCCCCATTGTTGGTGTCAATGGAGGAATAGTGCCCCATATTTGGTGTCAGTGGAAGGAATAGTGCCCCATTGTTGGTGTTAGTGGGAGGTATAATGTCCCAGTGTTGGCAATATTTCCAAGACCCTGAAACTGAGCTGCAGCACAGTGGCCAAGACCATACAGCGGTTTAACAGGACAGGGTCCACTCAGAACAGGCCTCACCATGGTCGACCAAAGAAGTTGAGTACACGTGCACGTGTCATATGCAGAGGTTGTCTTTGGGAAATAGATGTATGAGTGCTACCAGCATTGCTGCAGAGGTTGAAGGGGTGGGGGGTCAGCCTGTCAGTGCTCAGACCATATGCCGCATGCTGCATCAAATTGGTCTGCATGGCTGTCATTCCAGAAGGAAGCCTCTTCTAAAGATGATGTACAAGAAAGCCTGCAAAAACTTTGATGAAGACCAGCAGACTAAGGACATGGATTACTGGAACCATGTCCTGTGGTCTGATGAGACCAAGATAAACTTATTTGGTTCAGATGGTGTCAAGCATGTGTGGCTGCAACCAGGTGAGGAGTACAAAGACAAGTGTGTCTTGCCTACACTTAAGCATGGAGGTGGGAGTGTCATGGTCTGGGGCTGCATGAGTGCTGCAGGAACTGGGGAGCTACAGTTTATTGAGGGAACCACGAATGCCAACATGTACTGTGACATATGAAGCAGAGAATGACCCCCTCCCTTCAGAGACTGGGCCGCAAGGCAGTATTCCAACATGATAACAACCCCCAAACACACCTCCAAGATGACCACTGCCTTGCTAAAGAAGCTGAGGCTAAAGGTGATGGACTGGCCAAGCATGTCTCCAGAAAACCCTATTGAGAATCTGTTGGGCATCCTCAACCGGAAGGTGGAGGAGCGTAAGGTCTCTAAATGCACCAGCTCCGTGATTTTGTCATCTAGGAGTGGAAGAGGACTCCAGTGGCAACCTGTGAAGCTCTGGTGAACTCCATGCCCTAGAGGGTTAAGGCAGTGCTGGAAAATAATGGTGGCCACACAAAATATTGACACTTTGTGCCCAATTTGAATATTTTCACTTAGGGGTGTACTCACTTTTGTTGCAAGCGGTTTAGACATTAAAGAGGAACTGCAGATTGCTCACATAATTTTTAATAAAAACATCGTTGCCATTCTGAAGCTTCCATCCAAGCACTTTGCATTTTATTTTATATATACTGTGATTCTGTACTTGCCAAACATGCTGCAGAAATCTCCCTCCACTAAGTCTGGTTGCAACCATTTTAACTGTGGGTGCCTAAAGCTGCTGCTTGCTCACTTCCTGGTTTTATACAGACACACAGGGGCACACCTCCAGCTCTGCAGCTCTGATTGGCCCTCTGATTGGCCCCTGAGGGCTTTCACACTGGAGCGGTGCGCTTGCAGGATGATCAAAAAAGTTCTGCAAGCCGCATCTTTGCAGCGCTATAGGAGCAGTGTATTCACTGCTCCTAAATTGCCCCTTCCCATTGAAAACAATGGGGCAGCGCTGCAAACCCGCCGGCAAGGCACCGCTGCAGCAGCACTTTGCTGGCAGTTTTAACCCTTTTTCGGCAGCTAGCAGGGGTTAAAACCGCCCGCTAGCGGCCGAATAGCGCTGCTAAAGCGACGGTAAGGCAGCGCTAAAAATAGCGCCGCTTTACCGCCGGCGATCCGCCCACCCCAGTGTGAAAGTAGCCTTACAAGCATGCTTTAATGCATATACAAAACTGATTTTACTGTTGTGTATTTAGTAACACTTTAGGCCCCTTTCACACTACCGTTATTTCAAAGTTGTGCGATTTTGCCACAATTTCAGGGAATGCCTGTCTATCTTGCATCAAAGTCGGACCAAAGTATTGCAGGGACTACTTTGAAGTCGGCATGACTTGAAGTTGTACTAATATGAATGGTTGTCATTGGAAATCATGGGGAACGACTTGTCATGCGACTTTGCAGTCTCAAATCCTAGGTCAAGTCATACAAGTGTGAAAGGGGCCTTAAGCCTTGCACAGTTGTGCAGGCTCCTCTCCTTTAGTGAAATTTTTACTCTGATTTTACTGCACACTCCCAGCACAATGGCGTATTTGTCACCAACAGTTCTATGTCACTGTTTATAATCAGAAGTCAGCAGGATGAGCTCTCAATTATTTGACTGCTGTGACAGCCAATCCCAGTGGTCACATGATCAAGAACTCCTCCTCCCAGAATTAGGATTAACTGAAAGGTCCACTAGGAGGCGTAAGTATCTAGTGAGCGAAAAACCTAAAACTACAGAAAGAAAAATATATACATGTACTTCAAACTAAAATAGCAACAGTACTTCTATACATACTGTATGCCACATGCATCAGATAATTGAACATATTTTCCTCCCTGCAATTCATGTCTTTTAAAAGATTAATGTCTAAAGCCACTAATGAGGTTTAAGATGATTCTACCAACCAGTAAGAAAAAAAAAAAAAAAAAAAAAAAGGAAAAAGAATCCAAGGGAACGATTTATCAACCAAGGTCAAATGTAGCTTACTCAAATTTATTAATGAAAGACAAGGTGCATTGTAACAGTATTTATAGAAGCACTCTGATAAATTTGACTGACTGTGGATTTATAGCAGCTTTTGGCAAGTGACATCTTGAAGGGAAAATTCATTGAAGAGTTTTAGCGACCTGAGTTCAAAAAAAGCTGTTTGCAAATGAAACATTGCAACTGTAAAGCAACTTATTACAAAAGACAGAAACATAAATAACAACTGATATCTCGCCTCAAGGAGAAACTACTAAATATGCATATATATGAAATCCTACTAGACTTACTTTGTCTTCTCTTTTTTATTTATTGAATACTGTTAATTAATTTCTCACCGAAATACAAAACACATTTCACACAGCTAGACAAATCTGGCTTTGTAGGAGAAATCTTTATGTGTATACAGTGAAGAAGGTGTATTGTATTCGTATGCAGAAACACATTCCATTTAGGATTATACAGTTTACACGACATCTGCTATTTCTCTTTAGTATAAAAACCTGGAATAAATAATAATATTAGTTATTATTGTTATTTTATTTTTAAAAATAAGGAGTGGCGCTTCCCAGCGATTACTTAAAGTGATACTAAAGGTTCATTTTTTCTTTTTGAACCTCTTCCCACCCAAGGTACATCATATGACATGCTTGACTTTGCGGAGGTATATCTGAATGATGCCTGCAGCTACAGGCATCATTCAGATATTGGCTTTTTCAGCCGGCGATTCCCCGCACTATAAGAATGTGCATAGCAGTTGTTCCGCCGCTTGATCGTTCTTACGAGCCCCCCTCCCACTGCCCTCCGGTGCTTCTACCGACTCACCGCTTCCATCGGTGAGTCAGAGACAGGATCCGCCATCCCCAGATGGTGACGATAGAGATTTCCGGTGGACCAGATGGTTGCCGGAGTCTCTATGATCGCTCGGAGGCCAGGTACAATGTTATGACGTCACGCTCGGCCACTGCATTCAAACGAATAACGCCGCCCCGGCTGGGAAGCCGAAATCGTTTTATTAATTTTTTGGATTTCAGGCTTCCCAGCCTAGAGGTGAGATGTGGGGTCTTTATTGATCCCATATCTCACTGTAAAGAGGACTGATCGTGCCATATTCCTATTACAAGGGATGTTTCAATTCCTTGTAATAGGAATAAAAGTGATAATTTTTTTTTTTTTTTTAAGTGTCAAACTAAAAAAAACAAAGTAAAATTAACAATAAAAAAAAAAATTTAAAGCGCCCCTGTCCCCGTGTACTCGCACGCAGAAGCGAACGCATACGTAAGTCCCACCCACATATGAAAACGGTGTTCAAACCACACATGTGAGGTACCGCTGTAAACATTAGAGTGAGAGCAATAATTCTAGCCTCCTCTGTAGCTCAAAACATGTAACCAGTAAAAAATGTTAAAGCGTTGCCTATGGGGATTTTTAAAGTGGTGGGACACCCTGATAACAAAAGCTTAAAAAAATGTTAGTAACCATTTAAAATGAAAAAGAAAAAATAAATTATTTTTTTTTACTTACCAGAAATGGCTGTTGCTAGGCAGATCGTCCTAATCTGCCTCCTCCAGCTCCGCGGTGATCTTCTCTTCTTGCGTCTTCTGTTGAATGGGGAGCGGTGTGTTATGGGAACTATGTCCCACAACACATCGCGTTCCCATTCACAAATTAGAGTCGCGCATGCGCAGTCGGCCGCGCGCCGACTCGCGCATGCGCAGTAGGAAACGTGAAGCCGTTTCCCATACTGAGGATGACGGTGCTGGAACCGGATCGCCGAGGGACAGCTCGTCCTCCACGACCGACATCGCGGGCGCCCTGGGAGGGTAAGTGTACTTCTTAAAATTCAGCAGCTACTTTTTTTTTTTAGCTGCTGACTTTTAAAAAAAAAATTTGTAAGGTGAAACACCCCTTTAAGTACCGAAGTTTGGCACCATTCCATGAGCGTGTGCAATTTTGAAGCTTGACATGTTAGGTATCTATTTACTCGGCATAACTTCATCTTTCACATTATGCACAAAAATTGGGCTAACTTTAATGTTTTTTTTTTTTAAACGCATGAAACTGTTTTTTTCCCCCAAAAAAACGTGTTCGAAAAATTGCTGCGCAAATAGCGTGCGAGATAAAAAGTTGCAACAACCACCATTGTATTCTCTAGGGTCTTTGCTAAAAAAAAAAACATATATACCCCTTTAAAGCGGTAGTAGAGGCTAATTGCAATTATTCTCTTAAAATTTGACCTACTAGAGGTTAGGTATGGGGGCACTGCATTTTACCCAGATTGTAAACAGCATTTAAAGCCCACCTCTAGGGAAAGTAACCCCCCCAGCTATGGGAATGTTCAAAGGTTTGTTCAAAAATCCAGCAGTGTATAGCCAGTAATTTGAGGCCCTAAATAAACTATCCAATTCATTTCTATCTAATCAGCCAGGTCCTTGCCTTACATCAGTTTTGGAACATCTAAGGCCCCTTTCACACTTATACGACTTGTCCCACGATTTGGGATGGCAAAGTAGCATGACAAGTTGTTCCCCATGATTTCCAATGACAGCCATTCATATTAGTACGACTTCAAGTCGTTCCGACTTCAAAGTAGTCCCTGCACTACTTTGGTCCGATTTTGATGCCACTTACACAGGCATTGCCTGAAATCGTGGCAAAAATCGCGCCCGCGAATCGCGGCAAAATCGTGCGACTTTGAAGTCGCACAAGTGTGAAAGGGGCCTAAATGAGATTGTACAATCAGATTGTAACATGTGTGGTGAACTGTAGAGGTAACTGATGCAGGTTTCCAACCCCAGTGTATTACTTCTAGGGTTCTTATTCTGAGCATCATGTATATAATTGTAGCATATAAACCAATCAATGAAAATATTCATTAATGCTTGTATGGTAAATGCAAGTTATGAACTGTATACCACATATATCCTGCTTTGGTTTCCTTTTATCTTTTTGGTTGCATTGCTACCATCAGTTCTATAGTACAACAATATAGACATGCAGTGGTTTTATTGTCAGCATCAATGATCAATTGCAGCTCTGTTTATTTGGCAATGAACCTGACTGCTGGTGCACCACTAATTAAGCATCTAATTCAGTAAACCAGAAGAAATATATTTGTGTATTCATTTTTACTAACGTCTTTGGTTTGGTAGACCAATAATATTTTTTAGTTTTACTTTGATGGAATTGCACGTAACTTCAGTAGATTACACACACGTGATTTTAACTTAGGCATGCATACATCTACATTTCTCCCTATTAGGAATGTCATTTGTTTACATTTACCATATACAACTCATATATCTATAAATACATTGAAAATTAACTATTTATTGGATTTCCCATTTTCATCAACTTCTTCAAGGTGCTGCCATACTACCTATAGTATTCACTTTCTACTGTTCAGGTAACAGGTACGTTTTTGCTAGTCAATAGGAAGATGTCTTACATTTTTGTACATTGTACAATTACTATAGAATCTGCAAATATCCTGATTTTCACCCCGATGAAGATCACAGACCCTTCAACATGACTAATTCCATAAGTAACACAGTGCTCTGCTCCTGAACTCCACTCTGGTTTTCTGGTTAGTCAGCAAACATTCAAAGGACAGAGAAGTCTGGGAGGAAGATAATTCTGTACCTTGAAGAATGGGTCATGTTGGAGAGTATCAGTTTACTGAAGGGCAGACCTGGGCATTTTATGGCCCCAGGCTGCCCCTATCCAGTCCTCAATGTCTCCACTGTCAGCAGGCCTCTCTGAGCTTGTGAATGTGTATCCTGAACTCAGGGAAATAACTGGCAGAGCAGCAAGCACTGGAAGGGGAGAACCCTAGGAGCTGATTAATACTGTGGGGAGGCTTGGTTCTGGCAGGAGAGCATCGGGATGTCTCCTAGGCAAACCTGTTTCCAAGGAGAAGTCTCATGCTCTCTTGCCACTCTGCTTTCCTGCCAAGTTCACCCTGTTAGCGCCAGGATTGAGCCTGCACACTGCAAACCCCAGGAACCATGCGCCTGTTTTTCACTCCAGGTCTATAGAAATCCCTCCTGTGCCGATCTTAGGATCTCTAGTTTTAGCACTTGCAGCTCTGCCAGTTATCTCTCTGAGCCTGTAAGTCACACATAAGCACTCAGAACAGCAGATCAGTTAAATACCCTTTGTGCCTGACCGCTCCCTCACTTCTTTTGACTTAGTGGCCCTGGTTCTGCCCCCCTGTAATTATAATAGCTGGTGTTTTTTGAGAGGGGGCGATCTCAGTTTTTTTTTTTTAGACACCCAGATAGCCCTATCCCATACTGCCATTTTGGCCTAGGCCAGAATAACGTCCCATGATCCACTAGGCCCCTGTGATATGCCAGGAGGCAGTCAGAGCCCATTCACAAAGAGACCAAGGGGCTGCCTGAACCCTGAAGAGGACCAAGTGGGTGGTCAGGGGAACTGCCTATCACACCTGAACATTGGATCACTACAGGACAACAATGAATCTGCTGGAAAGGTGAGTTGCTTTTTTAATAGAACCCAGCATACAATGTAATAGGGGATGGGAGGTGGAGGAGTAAGGTTCTTCTTTAGACCCCTTTCACACTGGGGCCATGGCCACATTGGCGGTATAACGCTGCTCGTTTTAGCAGCATTTTACTGCTGTTTAATCAGCGCTTTTCGGTCACTAGCGGGTGCTTTTAACCCCAAAGAAGGGGTGAAAACTCCTGTGTTGCGGCGCTTCCGAAGTGCATTCATTCCAATGGGCAAGGTGGTTTGGGAGCACTAAATACAGTGCTCCCAATCCACTTTATTTTGTTTTAGATAGCATAGGAAAGATTAAAACACCTGACAGTTTTTTCTACCATGCCATTTCAAAAAAGTTGGGACACTTTGTTGGGCGGCCCAACTTGGGCCCAAAGAGCATCCAATATTGTGTTTCGGCCTTGTCCCTTACACACATTAAAAATGGGGTTAAAACAGGCAGTGAGAAGGTGTTGCATTGCTTCCTTACCTGTCAGTAGCCTCTGGAGTATTGTTGCCACCTCATTCCTTTAAAACTGAACACATATGAATTACACATCCGCTGTGAATGATTAAGGTGGTAATTAAACTCACTTGGTGCTTTAGCTGCATTAAATTAGCTTCAGAACCTGTGTACTTCATAAGTGTTTGGGTTCAAAGGGACGAGGTGGCAACCCTACTCTGGAGCGCAATCCAATGCGGACTAAGCTTCAAAGGAAAGGGAGATTTCGATGCATGTCTAAATCTACCCTCAGGACCACTTTGCACCATGTGAACTGGGACTGCGCTAGGCAGCCTTGCCCAGCACAGTTCCAATACAAAACAAGATAAAAAGCCCTGTTCAGCATTCTGTCATTCCAAAGATTCCAACTCACTATTCCCAATGTACACATTCTCGTAGAAATGGCTGTGCATATAAGTGGTGCTGTGACCACTGGCTAGTCACATGCCGATGAAGGGGTCCTGCGAGGTTCCCAAATGTTGCTATTGCTGTAACAAACTGATTGCTGAATAAAGCTTTGGACCCACTGTAGAGATGCATAGTGTGCTGGTGACATTCTCTTGCAGTGATGTCAGTTTACACCATGGTGCTGCAGTGGCATGTATACTTTTTTCAGTGCAGGTGGTACAACGCAATCCACTGCATCACGCAGCGCTGTTGCCAATAGAAAGTGTCACTTTGTTAAGTCTGCACAAAAAAAAAAAAAAAAAAACTGTATGATGTGCTCTTCACAGCATATCAGAACCTCTGCTTTTACACCCCACACCCAGGGCCGTCTTTAATACTGATTGGACCCTGGGCAAAACTTTTCTTGGGGCCCCCCATGCAGTTTTGCTCTCCACCTGCTCTGACATATACAATAAATAGCAGCTAGACTCAAAATCAGTTTACTGAATCAGATCAGGCAGCTATTGCGATTGGTTGCCAGAGGTTACAATGTATCATTACCGCTCACTGACTGGTTACTAGAGGTTACAGCACACATTACGGCTCACTGATTAGTTGCTATAGGTTACAGCACATGATTTCTGCTTGTTGATTGGTTCCAAAGATTACTTTGGATATGACCTCAGGGGGGCATGATGTACATATCAATGCCGCTGACCGCCGTTATTTACATATGAAGGCCGCCACTATTTACATATGAATGCCGGTAATTTACATGTAAACACAGGTGAGTCATCTGTACACATCAATAGGGCAAAGCTGGGCAGCATTAGTAGCAGAACTTCACACTGAGATAATGGGACACAGCACAGGACTAAAACCTCAAGGGACAAGGGAATTTAAACCAGGATAGTTGGCAAGTATGAGGCAGCTGCTTTGGGCCCCACAACAATGACAGGGCCCAGGGCAGATGCCCCTTTTGCCCTGCCTTAAAAACGGCCCTGCCCACACCAGTGGCTGCACAGCTTTTGGTGTGAACAAGCCATACATTTTTTGATTTCCTATCACTTAGGCTTTATATACACGGGACGTTTTACAACCTCTCCTGAACTATTTAACTTGACAGATAGTAACCGACGTTTAAAACTGTCCGTTTTGCCACGTTTACAAGCCACATTTGCGTTTAGAAGCGTTTTTTTTTTTTTTTTAAATAGTCAACAATTCAAAACACCTGCCAACAAAACACCTGTAAACAAAAAATGCTTCTAAACTCAACTGCCTAGAAATGACTATAAATGACCATGTGTACATGTACTGATAAGATAACATAGAGGAGAGTTCAGGGGCAGCTGAAAAAAAGCCCAACTGCTCTTAAACGTCCGTTTACCATTGATAATGGTCACAGGACTTACAGAGGGGTGAAACTTCCAAGTAAGAGTCTAATAGTGCCCATACACTAAACAAAAACGTTGGAAAATCTGTCATTTGGACAGTTCACTCGTTTTTTTGGCCAGATAATGGGCACAAATCGGTAATCTGTTGTGACGTATTTTAGCCAAAAAAGACAAGTTTGGAAAACTTCTTCTGAACTAGGAATAAATTGAAAGGTTAATGCCTTCATGATCCGTTAAAGAAGTGAATGGTTGCTACTGCGTATGTGTGAAAAAAATGTAACCAGGAAGATAAATATTTTGTGTCAACAAATGGTTACGGCAAAAGGCAATAGTATAGTATAATATATTAATAAAATACGGAACACACAGGAACACACAGGAGGCCAGATGGAAAGGTCAGATACATTTTGCCACTGCCTTTTCATATGCAAAAAACGCACAACAAAGATTAATTGATGTCCATGAGCGATTTGTTGGTCGTAAATCACATGATGGCATTGTTTCTTCTCACAAACTTGTGTTCGATTTTCGAAAGCATGTTCGAACGATTTTTCGACTAGTGCATGGCTAGCATTACTCTTCCTATGCAGGTGTGACAGAACACATGAGATTTTGGTGCATTGCTTTTGAAATGACTGGGCTGCCTTACTGATGGAAATCACAGAAAAGAAATGCAAGCACTTTTATTTTTAAATTGGGCCACTCCAAAACACAGGATACCTTGTTACCATTTGTTTTAAGCATACAATTTAGCAAATGCTAGCAAGATGCATTGGAGTGCTATTAAAGATTACCATCAAGCGCCTTTTTGTGTCTCGGGAGCAAGTGCAGTTTTGCATTCATTCCTGAACAGCTCAAATGCGAATCTAGCCTCAAGCCTCGTATACACAGTATGATTGTTGGCCAACTGAGCGTCTGATTTTTGTCAAAAGGGCGTGTGCCAGGATCTTGTCTTGCATACTAATGGTACACAATTGTCGTGCCCAGTGCCGATCCTGACCTCCCTGGGGCCCTAAGCAAAATTCTGCTGAGGGGCCCTCTACCTGGATCTTTCAGCGCTCCCAATACAATCCTCCCTCCTTTAAACAAAACAGTACAACAATATAGAACAGACATGTATACAATATATATATCTTTAAATATCTGAGTGTGGATCCCCCACTTACATCAGGGTCCCCAGAGAGCCACCCCTTACATCAGGACCCCAGAGAGCCCCCCCTTACACCAGGGTCCCCAGAGAGCCCCCCCTACACCAGGGTCCCCCCCCCTTTACACCAGGGTCCCCAGAGAGCCTCCCCTTACACCAGGGTCCCCAGAGAGCCCCCCCTTACAGCGCCTCCCCTTACACCAGTGTCCCCAGAGAGCCTCCCCCTTACACCAGGGTCCACAGAGAGCCTCCCCCTTCACCAGGGTCCCCAGAGAGCCTCCCCCTTACACCAGGGTCCCCAGAGCACCCCCCTTACATCAGGTCCCCAGAGAGCCCCCCTTACATCAGGTCCCCAGAGAGCACCCCCCTTCATCAGGGTCCCCAGAGAGCACCCCCCTTACATCAGGGTCCCCAGAGAGCATCCCTATGAAGCCCCTCCTTACATCGGGGTCATTGCCCTTTACATCAGAGTTCCCCCTTGCACTGTAAGGTGGAATCCTGCATACTATGATGTAAAGTGGGACTGTGGGGAGGACTCTGGTGACCAGAGAAAGAAAACACTAAGATAAGGGGGTTTACTGATAAGGGGGAAACCTTTATATCAGTGGCTGGATTTAGCTCCAGCCATACATGTCTGACTTCTCCCATGACCCCCATCCTGGCAGCACTCCCTCTCTTGACTCAGGGGAGGTCAGAGGCTGCGGATGGGACAGGGGAGGTCAGAGGCTGCGGGGGGCAACAGGAGAGGTCTGAGGCTGTGGGGGAGGGCAACAGGAGAGGTCAGAGGCTGCGGGGGGGCAACAGGAGGGGGGGGGGGGAGGTCAGAGGCTGCAAGGGGGGGGACTGGAGGTCAGACGCTGCAAGGGGGGGACAGGAGGTCAGAGGCTGCTGAAAATTTATTAGCCTCTTATCCAACATTTGCGAGGGGGGGGGCAGGAGGTCAGAGGCTGCGAAGGGGGGGGGACAGGAGGTCAGAGGCTGCAAGGGGGGGGGGGACAGGAGGTCCGAGGCTGCGAGGGGGGGGGCAGGAGGTCTGAGGCTGCGAGGGGGGGACAGGAGGTCTGAGGCTGCGAGGGGGGGGGGGAAGGAGGTCCGAGGCTGCGAGGGGGGGGCAGGAGGTCCGAGGCTGCGAAGGGGGTGGGAAAGGAGGTCCGAGGCTGCGAGGGGGGGACAGGAGGTCAGAGGCTGCAGGGGGGGGACAGGAGGTCAGAGGCTGCGAGGGGGGGGGGCAGGAGGTCAGAGGCTGCAAGGGGGGCAGGAGGTCAGAGGCTGGGAAGGGGGGGCAGGAGGTTTTTTGAAAAAAACTGGTGCCGCTGCCGCCACTGTGAGGGCAGCGGCGCCTGAAAAAAAGATCGCCGCGGGGGCGTACTGCGCATGCGCCCGCCTTTCCGAAAATTGCCGAGCAGCGGCAACAGCGCTGGCGCATGCGCAGTTGCATGTCGGGCTACTGCGCATGCGCCAGCGCTGTTGCCGCTGCTCGGCAGTTTTCGGAAAGGCGGGCGCATGCGCAGTTGCATGTCGCCCCCGCGGCGATCTTTTTTCAGGCGCCGCTGCCCTCACAGTGGCGGCAGCGGCCCCAGGGGCCCCCGAGCAGAGCCGATCCGCCGCGGGGCCCTACGCAGCTTGCGTAGTCCGCGTATAGGGCTAAGCGCCACCATTTGGGCCCCTTCTGCTAACGTTGTGTTTGGTGAGCATTGATTCGGAGCATGCGTGTTTGTACTGACCATACAAAAATCTGACGTCAAACTAATGTCTGCTGAAAATTTACTAGCCTCTTATCCAACATTTGTTGCCCGAAAGTTCGACAACAATTGTTAAAAGGAGCGTACTAACGGTCAGATTTTAGTACCGTGTGTACGAGGCTTTAATATTGGATAAAGGAGACACAGGGAAATGTGTATACTTAGTGGGCTTCCTAAGATATTATCTTGATTGACTTTATTTTTACCTGGTGCTTATTTTTAGAATAGTAAATAGATTTAAAGAATAAATCAAAAATCCTAATGTTTGAAAACAATCAATACTCTTTTCACATAAAACAATGTAAAATTTTCCTGCCTAAAGACTACTTAAATAAAAACTCCAAACAGTCATTGCGTTTCCTTAAAGCTGGATAGTTTATATAGGTAAAAAGCCATCTAATTCCGGTGCAGCTCATTGCCTGCCACTCCTATGTGCAGTCCTGCATGTTTGACAGGCACATTAATGGATATCAGCATGCACATGGAGCATTTCCGTGCATTTTTTGATCACAAAGGTCCATTAGTGTGTTTACCCCCGCTGTGTGTAAATGGCAACTCCATTCATCATAAAGATGAATAAAGCCTGTCAACCATACAGAAACACAAGTAGCATTGCTGGGCGACCACATCTTCATGTAGCTATTTCATCTTACCTCTGAATAAATCTGAATACAACTGCTATTGCTTACTTGTCTCTAGTCGTCCTGCAGTCACACGCAAAGGCTGGAATTCATAGGTTAACCCCACCCAATGGCTATCGCTAGCCCTTCCAGCTTTAGGCTTTAAAATAGTAGTCAAGTGCAGTTTGTTGCCTACTTCCTTCTTTGATAACTATACAGCCCAGCATGCATACGAATGATTTGACTAGTGGATAAGGCTGGACATAGATGGTCAATTTTCTTTTGTTCAGCCAGCAAGCGCACAAAGGAGGTGGAGATAAAAATGAGCTAGGACATCATACTGACAGAATACACCAATCAGAGGCTGCAGCTGCCGATCTTTTGAAAAAATTCCCAGTTTGTCCCTTTGACAGAAGTCAACTAAATAAAGTGACTTCTGCCAAGCGGGGTTGGTGGTGGCACACACTACTCCTTTACTCACTGCTGGACTGGCTGAATTTCAATCAGTTTACGGCCAGCTTAAAGCGGTTGTATACTCGTTTTGTTTTTTTGTTTTTTGTACACTACCTGCAAGACAAAGTCATAATGAGCTAGTATGACTAGCATACTAGCTCATTATGCATCACTTACCTTAGATCGGGGCCCCCGACGCCGTCCTCTTCTCCCCCTCCGGCCGCATCCATCTCTCCACAGATACCCTTCCGAGTATCGCCGCTCCGGCCAATCACAGCGCCGCTGCGGCGCTGTGATTGGCCAGAGCGGCGAGGACGTCGCTCCGCGCATGCGCTCGGGACACTTCAACTGCGGTGATCCGCAGTTGTGAATGGGGATTAACCCTGTAAATGCACCGTTGTCTACGGCGCGCATGCGCCGTAGACAACGTTGTAAAACGTTCTTTTCAAATATCTCCTAAACCGTGCAGGTTTAGGAGATATTTCTTGTACCTACAGGTAAGCCTTAATCTAGGCTTGTCTGTAGGTGCAAGTTGAATTTAAGGGTATACAACCACTTTAAGAATCAACTGCATGCATTTGGAATGGGCAGAGCAATTTTTTTTGATATTTACAACAATTTACTATGGTGTGCAACAAAATTGCATTAAACACCGGCCAGAGGGATGACATTGTTAAGTTGTTAGATTACCGGCCATGTATTTAGCTTGGTGTTGTACCAAGTTGTGTATGTGTTGTATGTCAAAAATTTTCAATAAAAATAATTTTCAAAAAAAAAAAAAAAACACTAGCCAGAGGGTCTTCTACCGCATCCCAGCAACTTATAAAAACATTTTTTTTTTTTTTTCTGATGCTGCCATCTCTATTATTGCACACATGTGTTGAAGGGCTCTGCCCGGCCTTCAGGTCCCAGCAGAGCCCTATTGTCCATCTGCACAAGCATAGTAATGTATGGCACTTCCATACCCACCCTTTGCGCATGCATAGTATCCTAATACAGATATCCAAAAAGCTAAGGAAAGCACTATCACAAATAATTTTAGTACCAGGTAAAAAGATTATAAATAATATGCAAATATGAATACATATATCCAATATGAACATGCTTTTTAAAATATAAAGCAAATAAATTTGTTACATATACTATGTATGTGTAATTTTTAACTTGTATTTTCTTTTTAATGATGAAGATTAATACTGAGGATTTAATTATGCAGCAAACAAGAATAGGTGCGGAGTCATTACCCTGGACGGTGGCTTCAAAAAACCTTCAGACACACCAGCTGAGAAATTTCTCCAAAAACAGACTTTTTCCAAACGTGGTCCTAATCATAGCAATCACGTCTTCTGTATGATAAGTTTCATTGAAGCGAACATTTGATGTCAGAACTTTTACCTCTTCACATATGAAAGAAAGCCTATTATTAAGTAATCACTTGCTGATCGGCATATTCAAGACTGACGCGTGAGGAGGACTCGGATTAAGGCCCCTTTCACACGGGGCGGATCTGTATTGATCCGCCCCGTGAAGATCCACTGCTCAGCGGGGATCGCACAGCTGATCCCCCGCTGAGCCGGCTGATGACAAGGCGGTCCCTGCGAGCTGTGCAGGGACCGCCCTGTCAGTTCTCCGCTCTCCTCTATGGGGGATCGGATGAACACGGACCATCTGTCTGTGTTCATCCGATCCGCTCTGCAGACGATGAAAAAATAGGGTTTTCCTCCGTCTGCAGAATCGTACAATAGCGGAGGCGGACGATAGCGGGTGTCAGCATGTATGTCCGTTTTTCATCCAAAAACGGATGGATGAAAAACGGACATACGGTCCGCATGTGTGAAAGGGGCCTTACACTTGAACATATTCAATGGCATAAATAAGCAGGTTACAAATGAACCACTAAGGTTAGCCCAATTGTTTTGTAGAATGCAAAAGATGAAGTTACACTGAGTAAATAGATACCTAACATGTCATGCTTTAAAATTGTGCACACTCGTGGAATGACGACAAACTACGGTACTGAAAACTCTCTATAGGCGACGCTTTAGAAATTTTACTGGTTACCTATTTAGAGTAAGGCCCCTTTCACACTGGGGCGGTTTGCAGGCGCTATAAAAATAGTGCCTGCAAACCGACCCGAAACAGCTGTTGCTGTGTCTTCAGTGTCATCAGGACGCTGAAAAATGTCCTGCAAGCCACATCTTTGGTGCGCTGTAGGAGCGGTATATTTACCGCTCCTATAGCGCCCCTTCCCATTGAAAACCATGGGGCAGCGCTCCGAACCCGCCCGCAAAACGCCGCTGCAGCGGCGGTTTGCGGGTGGTATTAACCCTTTTTCGGACGCTCACGGGGGTAAAACTGGCTGCTGGCGGCCGAAATGCGCTGCTAAAACGACGGTAAAACGGCGATAAATATAGCGCTGCTTTACCGCCAGCGCCCCCAACACCCCAGTGTGAAACCAGCCTTACAGAGGAGGTCTTGTGCTAGAATTGTTGCTCCTGCTCTAATGATTGTGGCGATACCTCACATGTTTGGTTTGAACACTGTTTACATATGCGGGTGCGACTTACATATGCGTTTACGTCTGCGCAACAGCAAGGAGGGATGGGGCGCTATAAATTTTTTTTTTTGCTTTTTTACTTTTTATTTTTACACTGTCCTTTTTTTTTTTTTAATCACTTGTGTTCCTATTGCAAGGAATGTAAACATCCCTTGCAATAGAAATAAGCATGACAGGTCCTATTTATTGAGAGATCTTAGGTCCCTTTCACACTTGTGCGACTTTTCCTGCAACTTTGGACATCAGAGTCGCATGACAAATCATACCCCATGATTCCCAATGATAACCATTCATATCTGCGCAACTTCAAAGTAGTCCCTGTAACACTTTGGTCCGAATTTGATGCGAGTTTACACAGGCATTCCCTAAAAATCGCAAGACTTTCAAGTTACGGCAGTGTGAAAGGGGCCTTAAAAGCACAATTAAAAAAAAAAAGTTTTGCCTTTTAACTAAAAAAAAATAAAAAATAAAAAAAATCGGCCCTTTAAGACCGAGAGGCAGAAGTGACGTCAGACATGCCCTCACTCAACTTCCTGCCCAGGCATCTTAGGAATCGGATTGGCTCTGGGCTTACCGATGGCTCTGAAGATGACAGGGAAGCTCGGTGATGTCTGGGAAGCAGCGGGAGGCACTTCTCCCGCCGCCTCTAAAAGTAATCTCATAGCGAATCCACTGCTGGGACCACTTTTATCAAACGCAGAATCGCCCGCAGTACAAAATAAAACCGGGGTTATGGCAGCTAGCTGCTTCCATAACAACGCTATTTCATGTCAAAGTAATGATGTAAATGTACTGTGGTGGTCAGCAAGTGGTTTTAAAGTAACATTTGTTCCTGCAATTACTCCTCATCTCCTCACATAACAAGAACCAGTACTATGTAAGATAAAAAGCTTTCAGTAGCCAAACACAATGAGATATTATTACAAATACTACAATCTTGTTGCAGTTATGTAGCATTCTTAAAGTATGTGGAGTGCAAACGGTTTAAACTAAAACTAAAGCTAAAACTTTTTTTTTCTCATTTTGGACAGTGTAAGGGAATGTTATAAAGTAAACCACCTTAACAAAGACAACAATAAAAGGCTGACAGGTGTTCTAATCCCTTTCCACTAAAAAAGTGTTGCCTTTCAGATAACCTTGGTAAAACAATATTACCAGTTTGGTTCGATTTTTCTACTCCTGCTATCACAGGAATGCCGTTCATTAAATAGATTTAAATGCTGGGCAAAAAAGGGAAGTTATCATGGTATAATTGTTTACCTGCAAATTCTCTTGTTTTATACCTATTTAGAATAGTATGCCAATACATCCTTTCAGCATACCTCCCAACTTTTTGAGATGGGAATGAGGGACACCTATCAGCAAAAGTATGCAGGCATGGGATTCCCACGCCCCCCTTAAAGGAGAATTGTACAAAAAACAAGATTGGTTAAACACTTGCCAACTGCCTCCTGTACATATACGTCAGCAGAATGGCACGGCTGGGCAAAGTAACGTGTCTGTGCGTTACTTTGAATTTCCCGCAGTGCACGGACGCCTGCCGCTGAAGAACGGGGAGATACCGATGTAAACACAGCATCTCCCCGTTCTGCCTAGTAACAGGACACTGATCGTCTGCTCCCTCTCATTGGGAGCAGCGATAAGTGACGTGTCACTGCTAGCACATCCCCCAGACAATTAGAATCACTCTCTAGGACACACTTAACCCCTCCCCCGCCCCCTAGTGGTTAACCCCTTAACTACCGGTGACATTTTTACAGTAATCAATGCAATTTTATAGCATTGATCGCTGTATTAATGCCAATGGTCCCAAAAATGTGTCAAAATTGTCCGATGTGTCCGCCATAATGTCGCAGTCACAATAAAAAAATAAAATAAAATAATAAAAATCGCTGATCGCCGCCATTACTAGTAAAAAAATTAATTATTAATAAAAATGCCATAAAACTATCCCCTATTTTGTAGTCGCTATAACTTTTGTGCAAACCAATCAATAAACGATTGCGGTTTCTTTTTTACCAAAAATATGTCGAACACGTATCAGCCTAAACTGAGGAAAAAAACTTCTTTTATTTTTTGGGGGGATATTTATTATAGCAAAAAGTAAAAAATAATGCGATTGTTTGAAAATTTTGCTCTTTTTTTTGTTAATAGCGCAAAAAATAAAAACTGCAGAGGTGATCAAATACCACCAAAAAAAAGCTCTATTTGTGGGGAAAAAAGGACATCAATTTTGTTTGAAAAGCCACGTCGCACGACCGTGCAATTGTCAGTTAAAGCGACACAGTGCCGAATCGCAGAAAGTGCTCTGGTCTTTGGCCAGCCAAATGGTCCAGGGCTTAAGTGGTTAAACTCACAAGTGCTTTTTTTTACCACTACTATTCCTTTATATCGGCTTTTGGAATTTTTGATAGATAAAAAGTACATTTTATATGCATCTATATTGATCAGACCAAAATGAGGAGGAATGAGGGACAGAGGGACATTGCTCCAAATTAGGGACAGTCTCTCGAAATCAGGGACAGTTGGGAGCTATGCCTTTCAGTGCTAAACTACTTTCTAGAGAGCAAGCCCTAGTAAACAGTTTCGTCCAGATTATGACAACTACTGTGTTGTCCTCAAATCTGCAGTGAACAATACAAGGGGTGGTATACACAGATCCTTCTTACAGTTCATTCACACCAACCAATGCAGAGGCCTGTACATAGTGCAAGAGCTGCTTGTTTATGTTTCCCGAGTGGTGAATAGCTTTGTGTAGGCAGCTTCTGTTAATCAATGGAGACACAGCCGCTGTGTGGATTCACCTGAATTTGACAAGCATGCAGGGGCGGGTGCATATCCCCAAACACAGACTGCTTTTGTATGCTATATGGGCCTCTGTGATTGTATAATTGAACCCTTAACATGGATCTAATCTCTCATATCCTTTACAGACAAGAAAGCTGCCTCTGTTTGATCTGCAGTTGCCCTGGCGCTGTACATGTGATCAGTTTTGACAACAGATATTTGATGGCTTGACGGTTCCGTTGAGAGCTCAAGCAACTGTGACAGTTATCATTCATAGCATGCCTTGAATTGAACTGTTTTGGAAAACAAACAGCTGGGCTTACAGTAGTTCAGCTTTGAAGGCTAGGTCCACCTTTAGGAACATGTTACACCCATATTTCTGGTGTAACATGTTCCTAATAACCTGCCTCCCATCAGCAGAGCTCCCCTCCCTGTGGCAGCGTGCTGGGGTTCCTCTCCCCCCACAGTCACATTTTTTATTTTTTATTCTTTTTGTTGATATTTTCATAATAAAGTTACAAACATTAAACAGAGTCAACAGTCAGCACAACAATGTACCAGCACCCATGAACAACGCAGACCATACCACTGACCAGTTTCTTGTATAGACGTAAATAAGGAAAATGAAGTACACATTTACAGAGTCAAATCGCATCACCCCTGGGATATCAACAGGTATTGGGCCATGTGCCCCCCAAGGCCTGCATATAGTTAGCATTTTGCCCACAGTATTAACTTTTAACCACTAAGCAGTTAATTGGAAGCGGTAGAGCTATCATTCATCCAACCACCCCACACCTTTTCAAATTTAGTTGGTACCCCTCTACTCAGATACGTAGCTTTGTACAGCGGTAAGGTATTATTTACAAGCCACAATGGTAGGGGCCACATTTTCTCCAACGACAGAACGATTATTTTATGTGTATAATACAGGAGCAGGGTGAGTAGCGTACGGATCACCTTTTTGGGTGCCAACGGGTCCATCAGTCTCAACAAACAGAATGCTATGGAAGGTCTGATGGTAATTGTCGTAACTGACTTGACACATAACCTCCACCCAAAACTGCTGGATCAGTGTGCAATGCCAGAAAATGTGCAGAAAATGTGCCCCAGGGGCAGCACACCTCCAACAGTTCGAGCGATGCGCTGGAAAAATTCTCTCAAGTTTAGCTGGAGTGTACTATATTCTATGGAGAAATTTGAATTGTATCAGGTGATCCAGTGCTGACACCTGTCTAGAAAAGGTTGCTCCAGTCATCACTATCAAGCGGCGGGAAGTCTGACAAGCAGGCAGCACGACAGGAGGCCAGAACCTCAGTAGAATCTCTAAATATTTTATAAACAACAGACAGGGCTTTAGGGAGGTCTTGTGCCACGTACACATGATCGGAATTCTCGTCCGAATTGTTTCCGAGCATGCGTAGGAATTTTGCGTGTCAGAATTGCTACAGACGATCGGAATTTCCAATAGAAACCTTTTCCGTCTGAAAAATAGAGAACATGCTCTCAATTCTTTGCTGTCGGAAATTCGGCCAGCAAAATTCCGATGGAGCCTACACACGGTCGCATTTTCCGATGAAAAGCTCTCATCTGTCTTTTTCTGTCCGGAATTCCGATCATGTGTTGGTCTCTAAGCAAGTGTTTATAAACTCTTCCCTAAATCCAGTGAAGTGACTGGCCTCAGGTGATACACAGATATGAAACACAAGTTGAACCTATTTACCTGCAGTCTTCTCTTCTCTATATTCCTTCAAAGTCCAGAATTTATAAACTTGTTGGAGCTTTCAGAAAGCAGGGGACGGTGAGGACAGCTCTGAGAGCTGATTCACACAGCACACAGGAACAGAACTGAGGCTGTCAATCACAGGCTGTGTGCTTGAGATCCCTCCCCATCACTTTTAAGTCTCTGGAAAACTTGTCAGAAGTGAATTATGCCGATAGCAGAGGAATGAAGTAGCACAAAAAAAGTCACTTATGCCCCATACACACGGTCGGAAATTCCGACGGAAAATGTCCGATCGGACCATGTTGTCAGAAAATCCGACCGTGTGTGGGCTCCATCAGACTTTTTCTGTCGGAAAAATTTGAGATCCTGCTCTCAAATTTGCCGACAACAAAATCCAATCGGACTTTTTCCGATCGTGTGTAGAGAATTCCGACGGACAAAGTGCCACGCATGCTCAGATCAAATTAGGAGACCAAACCTATTGGCTACTAGCCTCTACGTAGTTCCGTCGTACGCAACGAACGTCACCACGTTCAGAATGATCGGATTTTCCGACAACTTTGTCCGACCGTGTGTATGCAACACCAGTGTCGGACAAAATCCATCGGAAAAAATCTGACGGATTTTGTGGTCGGAATTCCCGACCGTGTGTACGGGGCATTAGTGCTCTGGATTGAGACAAGTACACACTACAGAGGGATATGCTTTGTTAGTATTTCAAGTCAGAGGTTTACAACCACTTTACAATCCACCCACACAGCCACGTCGTCAATTCACAGAGATCTGTGAATGTATAAACTACAAGTCCTATCTGCCACTGTGGCAGAAAAACCTGTAGTTCTCGATGGACAACGAACGCACTGATCAGCGCACCCGTACTCCATTGACACTTCCTCCAGCTCTGCAACTAAAAGCCTGTACAGAGTTATGGGCAGAGAGCAGTAGGAAAATACTTTTCAGGCTTGTTTTACCCTGCAAAAAAATGTGTAGTTATTACTTTTTTAAATAAATGCAACCTTAGTATTTAATTCACATAGTGAACTGGGTTACCAACACTGCAAGTTTTAATCAAACTGAATTAATACTTTTGTGACACATGTGATTTTATGTGTTTTAAAGAGTTACAACTGCCATATTTCCAGTTCAACGATTCATCAATTATGTGGTTAGAACTGAGTGAACTTCTTTTGACATTTACCATGTTGTATGACCAGTATCGTAACTACTATTTAGAACCCACCATTACTGTTTCGTAGAAATGTCAAGCACTTCATTCACAGAAAAGCCTGCAGCCAAATGCAGAATGATGAATTAAAGCACATTCCAACACCCTGAATATTTCATTTCATACAGCATGTCTTACTAGGATCCAAGCTTTGCTTTCTTTACTGCATCTTATCTGCTATTGACTGAAATGCCATCATTTTACTTTGGTAAGACCTATCTGCAATAGTTATACATCTTGAAGCATCAAAGTACATAGGACTTTAAAATTACAGGTTATTATTGGTTACTGATTTTGTCCTATTAAAGTTGAACATCAGAAATTCAGAAACTTTGTAAATTATGCTTGCTATGAGTGAGGTCCATTAAGGTGTATGCCACCTCATGGACATATTTTTTTTTTTAAACTGACAGTTTTAACCACTTTCAGACCGGACCAATTTGCAGCCAAAGGACCAGGCCCCTTTTTGCGATTCGGCACTGCGTGGCTTTAACTGACAATTGCGCGGTCGTGCGACGTGGCTCCCAAACAAAATTGACATCCTTTTTTTTCCACAAATAGAGCTTTCTTTTGGTGGTATTTGATCGCCCCTGCGGTTTTTATTTTTTGCGCTATAAACAAAAATAGAGCGACAATTTTGAAAAAAATGCATTATTTTTTATTTTTTGCTATAATAAATATCCCCAAAAAATATATAAAAAAACATTTTTTTTTTTCCTCAGTTTAGGCCGATACGTATTCTTCTACATATTTTTGGTAAAAAAAATCGCAATAAGCGATTATTGATCGGTTTGCGCAGAAGTTATAGCGTTTACAAGATAGGGGGATAGTTTTATAGCATTTTTATTAATAATTTTTTTTTTTATTATTAATGGCGGAGATCTGCGATTTTTTTTTTGTGACTGCGACATTATGGCGGACACATCGGACATTTTTGACACATTTTTGGGACCATTGTCATTTTTACAGCAATTAATGCATTTAAATGCATTGATTTCTGTATAAATGACACTGTCAGTGAAGGGGTTAACCACAGAGGGCAGTGTAATGGTTAAGTATGCCTAGGGGTGTGTTTTTTACTGTGGGGGGGGGGCGTGGCTATCAGCTAGTGAATGCTGATCTCTGCTCCAATCACAGGGAGCAGAGATCGGCGTCACTAGTTGCTAGGCAGAACGGGGAGATGCTGTTTATCTCGGCATCTCCCCGTTCAGCCGCCCCGTGAGACGATCGCGGGGGTCCCCGCGGCGATCGAGTCCGCGGGGACCGCGATCGGACTCACGGGGGTCCCGACCGGCGCGGGACCGCGCCGCTCCCGGCGCGCTCCTGGTGGCACGGACAGGCTAAAGGAGGGACGTATATATACGCCCTCCTGCCTGTACGTGCCATTCTGTCGACGTATATCGTCGTGCGCCGGTCGGCAAGTGGTTAATGAGCACCAGGAGTACAGCTATCACTACACTCCTGACACTGACAGGAGATACGCTGTCTTCACATACAGCAGCAGCTTCGCCCACCCTTCCACTCTGCTGTCCATTCACAGAAGGCTTTGCATTTTCTGAATGAGTTCACATAATACAAAGTGCTCTGTGATTGGGCAGGAGGAGGGGAGGGGCAGGCACAGAAGCTGAGACTAGAAGGTCTAGTGTTGTAAGTATAGCAATAGCTATGCTCTTGGTGCTTAGTAAAACTGTAAATTACATGAGGTGGCATGTACCTCATTGGATGGGCGTCTGGGCGGTTGATGATTTGGGGTTTCAGTATAAACTATTACTCACAGAGCCAGTAATAAATTATCACTTACAGAGCCAGGTACAAATTATTACTCACAGAGCCAGGTATAAATTATTACTCACAGAGCCAGGTATAAATTATTACTCACAGAGCCAGGTACAAATTATTACTCACAGAGCCAGGTACAAATTATTACTCACAGAGCCAGGTACAAAATTATTACTCACAGAGCCAGGTATTAATTATTACTCACAGAGCCAGTAATAAATTATTACTCACAGAGCCAGGTATAAAATTATTACTCACAGAGCCAGGTATTAATTATTACTCACAGAGCCAGTAATAAATTATTACTCACAGAGCCAGGTATAAAATTATTACTCACAGAGCCAGTAATAAATTATTACTCACAGAGCCAGTAATAAATTATTACTTACAGAGCCAGGTACAAATTATTACTTACAGAGCCAGGTACAAATTATTACTCACAGAGCCAGGTACAAATTATTACTCACAGAGCCAGTAATAAATTATTACTCACAGAGCCAGGTATAAAATTATTACTCACAGAGCCAGTAATAAATTATTACTCACAGAGCCAGTAATAAATTATTACTCACAGAGCCAGGTATAAAAAGATCATAGTTACCATTAGGGAAAGGAGCACTCTCTTGCCCTGGAGCATCAGATCAAACCCCTTCACAGGAGGGAAGAGAAGTGGCGTGTATTGCTTTCCCTTTCCCCTGCAGCACCTATCGGCTTTCATATGCAGCCCCCGGTCACCTGGCAACCAAGACACAAGGAGAGGAGGGCCGCAGCACCTTGCTGGCTTTCAAGTTCGGGAGTGCGGCTCTCCCGCACTTGAAAGCCAGCAAGGTGCTGCGCCCGCATATAGGGAAGTTGGTGGCCTTGGCTTCTCTGTCCCTCCTCCTCTTCTGGTTGCCAGGTAACCGGGGGCTGTGGGGGACACATGCGTGAACTGAATGGAGAGGCTTTCTGAACCTCCCACCATCACCAGGAATATGCATTTATATCGTCCCATGGCCGGCCCTGCCAGCTCTTTTTAAGGCTTGCGGCCTGGCAACCCAGTGGCCCTTGGCCCACCGGGCAAACGCCGGTCTGCCCTATGGCCAGTCCGGGCCTGGTTATGTATTAATTGCTGTATTTTTATTTGGCCTTGTGTATGAGTCTTAAGAGAGCTTAAATGAGAAGTGTAGCCAAAGCTTTTTTGGCTGTACTTCTCCTATGGATCACAGGAGTGTAGTTCATTTTGCACTTCTGTGACCAGTTTTCAGTGGACAGCGCGCTAAAGCCCACTGACGGCTGACGTCATAGAGCCATATGATCCACCCAGATGCCTGGACCAGCAGCTGCCTCAGCCTCTCAGTGAGCGCCGAGAGACTGAGCCAGCCGATCCCACCCCCTCCACAGCCCAGTGCTCCAGTGAGCACTGGAGGGGCAGATCAGAGATCTGTGACTGATAGTCACTGGCTCTCTGCAGGCTGAAGGCTGAGAGCTTAGCGATCAGCAATGTTTAATTGGAACAGGTGCATCCAAGCACCTACCTCCTGTGCAATGCCTGGTGAGCCTCAAGAACACAGCACTCTGCCTGTGAAGTCTCTGTAAACCTCCAAATAGTCCATGCAAAAAATGATATGCCAGGCTGACCATCTAACACATACAAATGAGAAATTTAAATAGAAACAGACATCTTGAGGTATATACTTTTTCGTCATACTCTTTTATTATATGCAATGCTGCTCCTTTTTTTGTTTTGTTTTTTTGAGATACAACTTTTTAAATACATTCATGTACAATTGTATGCTTATAGTTCTCTTCTTTTGTATGGTGCCCCTTTTTTTGGATACTGTGACCCCTGGGGTTGACCATGTGATTTAGTCTACACTATTTAAAGCGGAGCTCCACCCTAAGGTGGAACTTCCACTCATCGGATTCCTCCCCCCCTCCGGTGCCACAATTGGCACCCTTCAGGGGGGAGGGGGGTGCAGATACCTGTATAATCCAGGTATCTGCACCCACTTCCGGGACTAGCTAGCGGCAGCTGCCCCACCCCTTTTTGAAGATGCCCGCCCCTATCCGCAGATGCCGCCCCCCCCCCCCCGTTGTGTCTTGGGAAACAAACAGTTCCCAGGACACAACGGGGACCAATAAAGACGCGCAGCGCGACTCGCGCATGCACAGTAGGGAACCGGGCAGTGAAGCCGTTGCGGCTTCACTTCCTGATTCCCTGACAGAGGATGGCGGCGGGGGCAGCCGAGAGACGAGCGGTTGCTCGTCATCTTCTGCCGACACCGCTGGAATCTGGAACAGGTAAGTGTCCATTTATTAAAAGTCAGCAGCTGCAGTCATTTGTAGCTGCTGACTTTTAATATTTTTTGTGCAGGTGGACCACCTCTTTAAGCCATTTTGTGTCACTTAGAGAGTTCTTTGCCATGGAGTGCCATGTTGAATCTCCAGTGACCAGTATGAGAGAGTGAGAACGACATAGGCATGTGCACAGGGTGCGCCGGAGGTGCAAAACATGACCCACATGTATGATTTCTATCATTTTGCCACACCATGTGAATGACCCCTAAACATGAATTTTAGCAGGATTTTCTGCTAGCTCTGTCAGCAAGAACCTGCGTTCCATGCAGAAAACATGCATATGCCCATGTCAATGAGCCCTAACACTTCCTTCTGCAGGTGGGGCTGCTGTCCAAGAGTGTTTCTTCTGCTTCTCCATAGATAGAGGAGCCACCCTAACACGAGATCACCAGGTGAAAGTGTGTGTGGTTAAATCATTTTTGGTGTGTTTTTTATGCATTTTCATGTTTCCTCTGGGTTTTTTGTTTGTTTTTGGTTTTTTTTAGGAGAGAGACCAAAAGTGCATGTACATCCATTTTTGATGCGGTTCCATTGAATTCTATGGAGCCTAATATGCACTTTTTCCCAAATCGCACTGCAGGAAACTGCATTAGATATGAATGAGACCCATAGGAATTAATGTTAAATGGATTGTGGTGCATTTCTGCTGATCTGCAAACACGTTAAAAAACGCACAAGGTGCACCTACAGTCGCCTGAGGACAGGTAAGCTGCAACATATTCCGTTTTTGTTTCACGGCTTGTTCACACCTACTTTGGTCACTGAAGAGTGATTCCAACGCAGATCATTTGATGTTGGTGAGGGGGGGGGGGGGGTGCTGCATCTCCCCTCCGCCTGCCTTCACTCATTGAACCCCACGCTAACGCACTGCATCTGTGGGTGCGGGGAGCTTGCAGAGCGCCCCCATTCATTTGGAAGGGTCATGCTCAGCAAGCGTAAACGTGACAGGGGGTAGAATTACTGTACCTGCAGATTAAGGGGGAGCGGTTGTGGGGCAGTAAAAGGGCGGCTCAATCGTGGGATTTTACCACCCCTCAGCTGCCCTAAGGGTTTAGAGACACTTTAATTAAATTAACCTCTATGGAATGAATGCTTCCCAGCACTGTGGATTATAACACATAAATTGCAGGTTTCTTCTGACCTCCAACATCTGAACTCCAGTCACATTTTACTATTAATCATAACACATCATTGCCACTTACGTTTGAATTCTTCATCATGGCTCTCTGTGGAGTGTAACCGGCGGAATACAGGTAAGCAGTGGTAGCCTCTTACTGATGTTTACATCCGTTGTCACAGCAACAACGGAACACGCTGCCCGTCGTTGCTAGGCGACATATCAACAATGTCTGTTACGTTTCATGTGTGACGAGGCCTTATTCCGCGTCCTCCCGCCGTACTACAAGGGGCCCGCGCATGCGCTGTGTACTTGTATTGGGTGGAATATTGGCGATTGGGAAGCGGGAGTGATAGGAGGTGACCGCCTTGGTCAGGATAGAGTACGAACGTTACAATGTCACACATCAGGGATGTGTCCTTATGTTATCGTAGAGAGAGATACATTGTACATAGAAAGTACAGCTGTGTGGCTTAGGAGACGAGTTTGCAGTGTGATAGTTCAGGTGATAGTTCCACCCTGACTAACTAGACGGGTTAGTAAATATTGGATCGAAATACCCAGTAATATACAGGGGTGTGTAACCACAGCTCTCTTCACACTTCACGACACTGCCGTGTTGTGTTTTCTGCTCTTGTATTACGTATTACAAAAAAAAACACAAGTACATCTAGTTCACCCCATAAAAGGAAAAAAACAAAAAAAATATATATATATATATATATATATATAGATATATATATATCTATATATATATATATACAGGATCCACAAGGCAGGGGCGCTGACACTGACAGGCTAGGTGAAGGGATATCCTTCAGCTGCGGGGGATTTCCTCCCCCTCCTCTTCACACAGACACTGCCGTTGTTCTGTCAAAAAATGCCCGGCCATCGGATAGTGTCCGCCCAGTACTGCGCAGACGCATCGCTTGCGCTGTACGGAGGACAAGGAGATTCTGAAGATGAACGGCGCCTGCGCCGGGAGTCCAGGTGCAAGCCCCACCATTCAAATGGACATAGGGCTGCACATAGTTGGAGGGCCCCTCTCGGGCTCGCTTCGCTCGCCACGCTTCGGGCACGGCCTCGCTTCACTCAGCTCTTTTTTTTTCTAACTCTATGTCCACTTGGATGGTGGGGCTTGAACCTGGACTCACGGCGCAGGCGCGGTTCATCTTCGGATATTTTCGGAATCTGCTTGTCATCGGTACTGCGCATGCGCAGTACGCGGCGGACAGTATTTGACAGGACACCATCCGCTCTTTTCCTTTGCTCATTGGCAGTGGCCAGAGCCAATGAGAGGGAAGAGTCAGAGCAGGAGAGGATCATGGGACATGTAGTCCCAAGTACCAGTGACCAAATGGTGATTGCCTGTGAGTTGACTGTAGCCAGCAGCATGCACAGGGGGAGGGGAGAGAACACCAGGAGGCTGCAAAGAAGATCGAGGGAGATAAGAGGGGATCATGAAGCGGTGAGTACAAGTTGGAGGGAGCCTGAGAGGGAAGAATTATTTCCTTTTTTCCCTGCTGGGAAGACACTGCAGCTGAGCAAGGTGGTGACCCTTTCCTGGAAGCAGCAACATGGTCGGCCACAGGTTACTTGTCGCAGACCCCCAGATCTGCTTTACGGGGCAATGATACAAATGTGTGCATTGTGGGCACATGAGCACCGCCCCCCAAATCCCTGCCGCCGCCACCCATCCATGCACCCGACCCCTTTCAGGATTCCGGGTGCATGGATTCCAATGGTTTTTTTTTTTAAGCACCTGACTAGAGCCAGAGGCTCTATTAGGTTTCAAAATAGGGTGGACTTGGGGCACAGACAGTGCTCCCTGATCCCACCCAATTGTGTGACCATAGCGAGTGAATTTTTGCTATTTTCACATTTATGTTCCTCCTCGCCAATCAGGAGGCAGGCAGGTGGTGAAAGCAGTTTCCTGATTGGACAAAGCATCAGGCGATCATATTGGATGCCTAGCAACAGAGAGGAGGCGGACACCGGAGTCACTGCCTGCACAAATGAAGGAGAGGACACCACAGCCCCACAACCCCCAGATCCTTCTTCACTATGGATTCCCCCAGTTGTTCTCCCCCTAGTATGAATGATGCATGCAAATTCTTAAACCCCAAGTGCAAAACTTTACAAAACTTTACATTTATAAACATTAAACCTTATTAGCATTTCTTTTTGAGTGGCACCGGTCCAAAACCAAGCTAAAAAAGTTCACGTACCAAATTTTGGCCCTGAGCCAAGCGTGTGTTGTGTCAACAAGCCTTTGGGGTGTCATTAAGAAACAAAAGCACCACAAGCCACAAGCATGTCATGCATTTTTTGCGCATTTGCAGAAATGGTTATTTCTGCCAAGGTTTCTACTACACATCGTTATTAAAGGGACCTTAGGCAACTTGGAACCATAGGCAGAATCAGCGCGATTCCGCCCATTATTCCAAATCAGTTTAAAATCATGGCAAAACACATGACACGCACTTAGGTTAGGGCGCCCGCGATGTCGGCACCCAAAGCCGATCTGTCCCTCCTCTCTCGGGTGGAGGCGCCACCAACTTCGGTAGGGGAATCAGAAAGTGAATCCTTGCGACTTCACAGCCTGGTTCCCTACTGCGCATTCACAAGTCGCGCTGCGCGATCCCACAGGTCCCTGCTGTCTTCTGGGACCTGTGTGTCTCCCATAAGACAGCAGGGGGGGCGGAGGAGGTGTCGGATATGTCATAGATATCCGCGCGTACCCGCGGATATCTATGCCCGGAAGTGGATTATACAGGTATCTGCTCTCCCCTCGCCCTGAAAGGTGCCAAGTGTGACACCAGAGGGGGGGGGAGGATTCAGAAAAGCAGAAGTTCCATTTTTGGGTGGAACTCCGCTTTAGTGGCACCTCAAACGAGGTACGATTTTTCCAGGTAACAAAACACGTGTAAAAACATGCCTGGCTCGGGGCCCAAATTGAGTGCTTGAACTACTTTGCCTTGACTCACCGCATTCAAGTGAGTGGGCTGCGTTCTAAATGAACGGACTTTCCTTCGTGTGTGGGCAAGTCTGTTCATTTCAAAAGTCCCGCGGACTTTGGCCAAAACTCCGGCGGATTGGCCGCCAGAAAAGTCCGGGCGTGTGTGGGTAAGTCCGCACGTTCGGAAAGTCCGGCGGACCTCCGCTGGAAAGTCCGGCGGGTTGTCCGCTGGACTAGGTCCGGTGGACAATCCCACCGCAAAAAGTCTGAGCGTGTGTACGCCGCATTACTCTTCAATAACATTTAATAGAGCCCAGATTCTATTTACAATAATTACAACATACTACAGGTATCTTTATCGCTGTCTACTTGAGCATAAGAACAAATATTTACCTAGTCACCACCATGCCCCACATCACAATGCCATCTTGGCAAAATTTCTAGCTTTACAGGTGCTACAGATGATATACAACTATCTGGCCTGTGCCGTACCACAGTGGCAAGTACCTGGCTGTTATTCTTTTGTATCAAGGTCCCAGGCCTCCTTTGATCTAATGAGAACCTCCAGGGCCAGGGATATCTGACATCCTTCTGCATGTAGCGGTTTGTGAGGCATGGTGGGTGTAGAATGCAAAAGAAAGTTTATTTCTCTTAACCAACTTTTTTGGGGGAGAGAGGGTTAGGGGCAGGGCACCCTTAGGTAGTTGCAAGATTAATTGGCAGACTCTGAGACTTCAATAGGAGGACAGCCATGCAGGGAAAGGCATCCAGCAAGACGCCACATCTGCATGTGCAGGAATGCTGTCTTCTATGTCAACAGTCTTTAAAGAGGAAGTAAAGCCTCCTCACAAAAAAAAAAAAAAAAGGAACCTGCAAGGCAAAGCCATAATGAGCTAGTATGCATAGCATACTAGCTCATTATGAATAACTTACCTGAGAACGAAGCCCCCGAAGCGGTCCTCATCCTCGATCTTCTCCGGCGCCATCAATACCGGAGTGACTTCCGGGTCTCGCCGCTCCAGTGCTGTGATTCGCTGGAGCGGCGATGACGTTACTCCCGCGCATGCGCAGGAAAGTGGCATATCGCCGTGAACTCGACATGCGCAGTCTCTTTTTTTCTAAATATCTCCTAAACCATGTAGGTTTAGGAGATATTTATTGGACCTACAGGTAAGACTTAATCTAAGCTTACCTGTAGGCCAAAGTGGTTTGTAAGGGTTTACAACCACTTTAACAGTTCCTAACACAAAGCTTAACAGTTCCTTCACGTTCACTACAATCGCTCCTTGTAGTTCTTCAGCACACTGAGCTCCTGGTCTCTCACTAGACCCACTGATTCACTGCCACCGAATCCCTTGAGCTCCTCTAATTTTCAAGGTGGTATCTTCCTCAAGCATCACCCCCGCTTCTCTGCTGGGTCCCTAGCTTGGCATTCTAGGTACCTCTCAAGCTTCACCCCCGCTCGCCTGCCTGGTCACTGGCTTGATATACAAGGCTGCTATTCAAGCGTCACCTCTGCTGACTGGGTCCCTGGCTTGGTACACACTCAAGTTTCCCATTTCTTCACCGTCCCCAGTTGGTGAGAATACTGCTCCAGTACTTGCTTCAGTTACTCACTGTGGTCCCTGGTAATTTGGCTGATAGTCCCTTACTGGCGACAGCTTCCCCTCCGACCACGACAGGTTCTCTGTCCGGCAGAACCATCCCTTCTGGTTGGACTGCAAGCCGCAGTCCCAAGCCTGAGCTGCTCTCTTGCTTCTGGATAGGCCCTCACACAGCCTAGCAGCCAGATGTGCCTGGGATAGGCCCAATCTTTGGCTTAGCAGCCTGGGCAATACAACACACGTCCACCCAGATAGTGGTCCAGGTGGCACAGAACCTAGATCACCTGACTCCACCCGAATATATAGGCTCTCCAAGGAGGCAAAGGGATTCAAGAAAACCCCTGCCTATTGACTGAGATACCCCATATACCCATAACCTGACCTTATGTTGCCCTTTTTGTATCTAGTACCACCAAGTACCCGGCCACCTAGTGGTAGAAGAGAAAAGTGCAACGAGGCCAAACTTAGGGAGAAATCAATAGATCTCTAACAATCAATTAGGATAGTTATTCCTGGCAAGTAAATTTGTGAGGAGCAACCCTGCCTAAACTCCAGGGTGCTACACTTTTTTTTACCAAGATGGCTATCCCTGCCTTCCACAAGCATGTGGAAAGTAATGTCTCGCTGAATCACATGGTCAGCAGCAGGGTTCACATGACCACAGACATGCAGTTTAGCAATCATGGGATGTTACATTTCCATCATGGCCCAGTGGGTCAATTTTCTGGCAACTAGGAAAGATTCCGGATGGGACACACTGCTGAAGATGATGGTTCTGTCCTAAATTGTGCAATTTACTGAAAGTGACAGCTCAGTCAACTCTGCCCTCCACTTCTTTCCCAATTGCCTCATCCTGTGAAACTTCAGAACTGCCATTAACCCCAAGCCTATGCAACAGCTTAGACAAATCACTGGAATAATGTTTTGAAGCTGTTATGGCTAGGGGACAGGAGCCACGCTGGGGGAAGAGATTCTCATCTCTTCAGTGGTTGGCCAAAGGAGGCTGACCCCACACCATCTTGTGGCAAGAAAGGTCTTGTCTGACAATGGCACCAACCTGCTGTCTGCTCTTTGGAAGTGAAGGTTCTCACACATTACTTGTTTTGCACATGCCTTTAACCTGACAGTGCAGCAGTTCCTAGTTAGGTACCCTGGCTTACATGATTACATGATTACTGACTTCCAGTAAATATACCCAGCCATGTTCACCAGGCCTAAATTTAGCAGCAACAGAAGCTGCCTGCCATCCACCTGATATGTGATACTCATACACTGGAACTAAACCATGGCCATGCTTTAGTGACTGCACTTACATCAGCAGGCAGCTACAATGAGAATGTGTGCGAATATGGGGCAGGGAATGTCTCTGCAGATCAGTTTTCTCTTTTACTTACTGCATCAGTGTCTCCTCATTCAGGACTTGTGTACTGTATTATCACCATTCAAAGAGGCAACCAGAAAGGTAAGCAACGATGAGACAAAGATCAACGACTTGATCTCTTTCATGTTTCAAACACTGCATAATAGACCAGGCACAAGAGGAAGAGACCTGCCTTTTGCTATCTCAGGCACTCTTTATCCTGACTCCATCCATGTGAGACAGCACTAGTAACAGGAGAATCATGAGGAGGAGGGTTGGGGTGCCAGCAGTGAGAAAGAGGAGGACATAAGGCAGTCTTCCAGGTTTATGTTTCACCCCTCTCAAACACCAAAAATTCTATGTGGGTGGGGTGAGGTGGATGATGCTCTCACTGACAGAGGCCTTGAGTTCCTCTGGCACTGTAGGTATGTGGTGGTTGGGCTCATTTATGCTACAGTGCTTTTGCAAGCATCCTAGAATCCAGGCCATCAAAGAAAGAGACCATTTTTGGTTGGCCATCCTTTCGGAACCTCCATACAAGGAGAAAATGCCAAAGCTCATCCTGCCATCAGAGAGAAAGAAAAATAAATAAAATAAAAAGCACCATCTGGAAGAGGTGCTATGCAGGAACCTCCTAAAGTGATACTAAGCACGCTGTTTAATTTACATTGTACCTGTGTATGGCATTGTAATTATTTTAATAAAAAGAAATAAAAAATCTAAGTACCTTTTTCCTAATTGATATACAGCTGGGGCCAGCCACCCGTCTGTCGTGGGCTACCTGTCGACCGCGGGTAGGTGACAGGTAGACCAGGAACAGGTCTGCGCCGCTGAACTCTGCTACTGCTAGCTGCCGGTCCTTCTCTCTCTGCCCTCAGCCTTCTCTGCCGCCCTTTCGGTCCTCCCCTCTCTGCCCTCCTCTTCTCTCCGCCCCATCCTCCTCTGCCACTGTCATCAGTGAACAGCGGAGAGCGAGAGGCAGCACAGCTTAGGACAGAGGAGGCGCTGGCCAAGTTAACTTTTCAAGTTAACCCACAGGTGATTGGTTGCTAGGTCCTAAGCAACCAATTACCAGCTTGTTAATATGAAAATTCACTCTGCCAGCTCCTGCTTCCGCCCCCTGTCCAGAACAGTGCTGCCTCTCGGTCTCCTGTGTGCACAGGTAGGATGCTATGGGAGGGAAGGGGGGGAAGACACTAGTGTGTGTGTGTGTATGTGTGTGTGTGTGTGTAGGGGGGGGGGGGTTGATGTGAAGGGGGTCGTATAGCAGTGTCCTCTACCACACTTCACATCACCCCACCCCCAATCCCTGCATTCTGAGCGCTACACACTCCTGATCCGTGCATTCTGCGCGCAATGCTCTGGAATTGGAGAGAGTCCAGAGAAGGGCAACAAAACTAATAAAGGGACTGGAGGACCTTAGTTATGAGGAAAGGTTATGAACACTAAACTTATTCTCTCTGGAGAAGAGATGCTTGAGAGGGGATATTATTTCAATGTACAAATACCATACTGGTGACTCCACAATAGGGATAAAGCTTTTCCACGAAAGGGAATTTAATAAGACATGCGGCCATTCACTAAAATTAGAAGAAAAGCTGTTTAACCTTAAACTGCGTAGAGGGTTCTTTACTGTAAGAGAGGTTAGGATGTGGAATTCTTTTCCACAGGCAGTGGTTTCAGTGGGAAGCATTGATAATTTCAAAAAACTATTAGATAGGGACCTGAACGACCACAGCATACAGGAATATACAATGTAATACTGCCATAAAATCACACACATAGGTTGGACTTGATGGACTTGTGTCTTTTTTCAACCTCGCCTACTATGTGATCCCTGCATTCTGAGCACAACGCACTTCTGATCCCTGCATTCTGAGCACAATGCGCTCCTGATCCCTGCCTTTTAAGGGCAACGCACACCTTAACCCTGCCTTTTGAGCCCAACACACACCTTAACCCTGCCTTTTGAGCGCAACGCACACCTTAACCCTGCCTTTTGAGCGCAACGCACACCTTAACCCTGCCTTTTGAGCGCAACGCACACCTTAACCCTGCCTTCTGAGCGCAACGCACACCTTAACCCTGTCTTCTGAGCGCTACGCACTCATGATCACTGCATTCTGAGTGTAATGCACTCCTAAATTGCACATTCTGAGCGTAACACACTTCTGAAGACTGCATTCTGAGCGTAACACACTCCTGAACCCTGCATTCTGAGCATAACACACTCCTGAACCCTGAATTCTGATTGTAACGCACTCCTAAACCCTGCATTCTCTTGTATTACTTTTTTTGTGTCCACTGCATTTGGGATCTATGTTTGGGGTTAACAATATATCATCACCCGCAGTAGATCACAAAGGCAGTGCCTCTTGAACACGGTGCAGGAAACATACATGGAACATGCCTCTCTGGCATTACATTCTGGTGTGAACCGGCCCTAACAACAGGACTTGACTTCATTAGTATTGTTCAAGTAGATCTCCATCTCTCTAAGGTTGCCTACCTGTCACGTACCTGACAAATGAGTCTGACCTGCATCGGGAAGGCCTTGCGTACAACCCTTGTTCAGAGGCCACCGATGTCGGAAACAGTGGCCGCAAGAGCCAGGTGATGTATGAGTGCCTGGATCATCTTCTTTTCAGCAGATGTCTTAGCAGGTTAACGGCAGGTGAAGTCAGCTAAGCTGCTATAGACAGGAAACCGGAACAGGAAGCATGTAGATGCAGAGCTGTGGAGACACTGGATACGTGGTCAAACAAGCGCGGGTTCGATAACAGAAGATCAAGCAGACACAAGCGGCAGCCAGAGAATAGTCAGGATTCAGACAAAAATTTGGCAACAGGATATCAGTCAATATAGAAGTAAGCTTAGTCACAAGGCAAGCTGGGGTCAGGATAACAGTGATCAAGCATAGTCAAATAAATCTAGGTCAAACACAGGAAACAGATTGGATCACAGGAACAGGTAGTCACAGGTAAGAGCTGCAGATCAGACAGCAAGGCCTCTGTGCAGCTTAGGTGTTTAAATAAATCGCTCTGCACCATTGTTAACCCTTAGGTGGCCCCTGTGCAGGGTGGCAGCTCCATGACACAAACCCTGATATACAGCTTTCACAAGACTCAGCTCTTTCCAGTCTGTTTGCAGGGAACTATAAGCAGGAGGAGCTTCTATTCCTCTGATGCTGGTCACATATTAAAAAAAAAAAAAAAAACAGCCTTTGGAATACAGAGTAAAAATAAATAATTAATATCAATAAACAGTTTTAAATTGTCATACAAATATATATTTGAAATTTAATATTTATTGTTTTTTGTCAATATCATGGTGTACAGTAGGTGGATTTCTTCCAGTCACAGGCCCTCCAGTCTGTGTCTTAGAATAAGAGTGAGGTAAAGTCTCCATCAATGAAGATGTAATATCCCACCCCCATTGTGTTTAGCTCAGGGGTCTCAAACTGGCGGCCCTCCAGCTGTTGCAAAACTACAACTCCCATGAGGCATTGCAAGGCTGACAGTTACAAGCATGACTCCCACAGGCAGAGGCATGATGGGACTTGTAGTTTTGCAACAGCTGGAGGGCCGCCAGTTTGAGACCCCTGGTTTAGCTGGTTAGTGGACATCAAGGAGGAGGGAGGGAGTTGGCTGTCATTTACCACTGTGTATACGCCCACATGTGTGACTCACATACGGGCTGCTCAGATGTGAAAGTATCATGTACCTGGTAGCAGAGCCTGATATGATGAGGAAGGCCTCTTACACCTCTAAATCAGGGCCCCTGATAGTGTAGACAGGGGGTGCAGGAGTGCAGAGTGGCATGAGTGCCTGTGAGTCTTGCTAGCAGCAGGGCAGATGCCCTTTCTGGGCAGGAGAAGGTTGGATCACAGGAACAGGTAGTCACAGGTAAGAGCTGCAGATCAGACAGCAAGGCCTCTGTGCAGCTTAGGTGTTTAAATAAATCGCTCTGCACCATTGTTAACCCTTAGGTGGCCCCTGTGCAGGGTGGCAGCTCCATGACACAAACCCTGATATACAGCTTTCACAAGACTCAGCTCTTTCCAGTCTGTTTGCAGGGAACTATAAGCAGGAGGAGCTTCTATTCCTCTGATGCTGGTCACATATTAAAAAAAAAAAAAAAAAAAGTTTGGAATACAGAGTAAAAATAAATAATTAATATCAATAAACAGTTTTAAATTGTCATACAAATATATATTTGAAATTTAATATTTATTGTTTTTTGTCAATATCATGGTGTACAGTAGGTGGATTTCTTCCAGTCACAGGCCCTCCAGTCTGTGTCTTAGAATAAGAGTGAGGTAAAGTCTCCATCAATGAAGATGTAATATCCCACCCCCATTGTGTTTAGCTCAGGGGTCTCAAATGGCGGCCCTCCAGCTGTTGCAAAACTACAACTCCCATGAGGCATTGCAAGGCTGATTACAAGCATGACTCCCACAGGCAGAGGCATGATGGGACTTGTAGTTTTGCTGGAGGGCCGCCAGTTTGAGACCCCTGGTTTAGCTGGTTAGTGGACATCAAGGAGGAGGGAGGGAGTTGGCTGTCATTTACCACTGTGAATACGCCCACATGTGTGACTCACATACGGGCTGCTCAGATGTGAAAGTATCATGTACCTGGTAGCAGAGCCTGATATGATGAGGAAGGCCTCTTACACCTCTAAATCAGGGCAGATGCCCTTTCTGGGCAGGAGAAGTCTTCAGATAGCTTCAGCAAACAGGCAGGCAGCTGGTACTGGCGACAGCAGGCAATGTAGCAACATCAGGGAGGTCGGGTCATACACAGACAGGATTTATCAGGTACAGGGCATAGGCAGAAGCATGGTCAGGAAACAAGCCTGGTCTGGAACTGATCAGTGGAGCAGAAGCCAAAGGAGCAGACAGAAGCAAAGGTCAGGGGACAAGCCGGGGTCGAAGCAGGTGGAGCTCAGAGTATAGTCAAGACAAGCCAGGTCAGCAACTGGAAGCAGGATACAGATTCATAGGATCACAGGTACACAGGAGGCTGAACAAAGCAGCACTGATCCTGAGCACTGGCTGAGCTTAAATAGTCTGGCGCCAGCATCTGCCACAGATGCACGCAGAGGCGGACTGACAATACTCAGGGCCCCCAAACCAAATAAAGCAAGGCCCCCTGTCAGGCCCTGCCCATGACCCACCCCTGACCCCACACATGGCCCTTCCCTGACCCCGCGATGGGCCACCCCTGACCCGCCCCTACATTTTGCACAAAGTACAACTTTGACTTTTTTTTAATGGGACCTGGAGGGGGGTCTCTTTCTAACAGTGTCCATTAGACAGTCTGTTAGAACGAGTCCTCTCCAGGCCCCATTAGAGTCTACAATAGAGTCTAATGGGACCTGGGGGTGTTTCTCTCTAACAGTGTGACAGAGAGACCTATTAGAGACTACAAAGGAGTTTAATGTGACCAAGAGGGGGGTCTCTCTAACAGAGGCCTTTTCAGTGTCCATTATAGAGTCTGTTAGAAAGAGTCCCCCACAGGTCTCATTGTAGACTACAAAGGGGTATAATGGGACCTGGAGTGGGGCTTCTTTCTAACAGAGTGTACAGTGAACACCTTCATTCACTCTGGTCCTCACGGGACCCCCTCCATGTGCCATGACTCTCAACCCTGCCCCAACCTTTAGAAATAAAATTGGCACTGTGTAGCACTCCTCTTACCTTAACTATGGGTACTGTAGCTGTGGCTGGTTCCTGCATCCTCTGTGGCTGACTGGTTCCCGCGTCCTCTGTGGCTGGCTGGTTCCCACGTCCTCTGTGGCTGGCTGGTTCTCGCGTCCTTTGTGGCTGGTTGGCTCCTGCATCCTCTGTGGCTGGCTGACTCCCTGGTGTAGGTGGGTCACTGTGGGTGGCTGGCCCTGCTCTGGGTGGGTCACCATGGGTGGTTGGCTGGCACCCTGGCCCTGCTGTGGGTGGGTCCCTGGCATGGGTGGCTGCCTGGCTCGCACCCTGGCCCTGCTGTGGCTGGCTGGTGTGTCCTCTCCTCTTCCGCTGTTCTGGGTACTGTTTGGCAAGGTGAGGGAGGGAGTTGGAGGCAGGCAGCGGCCTTTGCCCTATCCGGGACAGTAGAACTAGAGGCGCGCTTCGCAACACATAATGCTGTTGCATGTGTGTGTGCAGGTCCTCTCTGTGTCCATTTGAGAGTCTATGTTGGAAAGAGCCCCCTTCCGTGCCCATCAAAACAGCCTCATCAGTGCCCATTAATGCAGCATCACCAGTGCCCATCAATGCAGCCTCACCAGTGCCCATTAATGCAGCCTCACCAGTGCCCATCAATGCAGCCTCTGCAGTGCCCATCAATGGTGTCTCTGGAGTGCCCCTCAATGCAGTCTCACCAGTGCCCATAATGCAGCCTCACCACCTGTGCTCATAATGCAGCTTTACCACCTGTGTCCATAATGCAGCCTTACCACCAGTGCCCATAATGCAGCCTCACCACCAGTGCCCATAATGCAGCCTCACCACCAGTGTCCATAATGCAGCCTTACCACCAGTGCCCATAATGCAGCCTGATCAGTGCATGGGGGTTAGAGAGGAGAGCCGCCGGATCACACAGATCTTCTGCTGTTACACCTGCGCTGCTGTTATCCGATGTCCCGCCTCCGGCTGCCCAACTGAGCTAGTTTCTCTGGATGGTTATGACTGAATGCTCGGATATAAGTCTCACAGCATGGATATTGCTCTTAGGTTCCCTGCTGGCAGCAGTCACGATCAATGAATACAACACCTGGCAAAAAGTATGGACTCCCTCTTGGAAAATGTTCATTCAAGTGTTTAATCGTGTAGAAAAAAAAAACTAATCACAGACATGCCTCAAAACTATTTTCATTTTAACATTCCAACCTTCTGGCTTTTAAGAAACACTTAAAAAAATTGAAAAAGAATGAAAACTGTAGTCAATTGAAACTGTTTTTGTAGATCAAGTAGAGGAAACAAATATGGAATCACTCAATTCTGAGGAAAATATTATGGTATCATGAAAAAAAAAAAACACTACAGTACACGACTAGTACTTTGTTGGACCGCCTTTGGCTTTTATAACAGCTTGAATTCTCTGAGGCATGGATATAACTATCGACAAACAGTAATCTTCATCAGTCTCTTTCTCTTATTGCAGTTGCCAGATCAACTTTGCAGGTTGGAGCTTTGTCATGGACCATTTTCTTTCATTTCCACCATAGATTTTCAATTGGATCGAGGTCCGGACTATTTCCAGGCCATGCCATTGATATTATACAGGTGCATCTCATAAAATTAGATTATCATCAAAAAGGTAATTTATTTCAGTAATTCAATTCAAAAAGTGAAACTCATAATTTTATATAGATATGTTACGCACAGGGGCGTATCTGCCGCAAAGCAAACAAGGTGTTTGCCTGTGGCGGCATTCTACAGTTTGCCCGCCCGCTCACAGAAGGGACACTAGTGGTCAGACAGTCTGACTCAGACTGGGCCGCCGATCAGGCATTCCCCTTCTCCAAACCTTGCCAGCAGCAGAACCGCAGATTTAGCAGAATGAGAGCCGCCATAGCTCTGGCTCCGTCTCCGCCCCCACCTCCCCTGTTGACTGAGGCTATTACTGGTCACTGGTTGCTAGAGCCGCCTAGCGTCTAGCAATCAATGACGTAATGGCCGTGACTCCCTGCCCTTCAGAGGGAGCCTGGAAGCCCCAGCATTCAAAGTGGAGGAGGATTTTACTTTCTCCTCCTCCACGCCAAGTGCGCTCTATGGTCCTTCCACCTCTTCTATGATATGAGGGAAGAAGAGAGCTGTCTGTGTGAAGCCTGAAAGGTGAGGCCCGGCGCAGGCCAGTTTTAGACATTGTTATCATGTGCAGTCTGCAGAGACCATACAAAGAGAAGTGGTTCATGCTGGGACTTGTAGTCCTTCACTTTTGGGGGTAACATCCCCCAAAAGTGAAGGACTACAAGTCCCAACATGAACCCCTCATAGCTGAGGATGTGACACCCCCCCTGCCACCTTAACTAGTGAAGGACTTCAGGTCCCAGCATGAACCCAGGAGATCTAAGGGGTTACATTCTTAGATCTTAGGGGTTCATGCTGGGACTTGTAGTCCTTCAGTTTTGGAGGGAGTCACATCCTTAGATCTAAGGGGCTCATGCTGGAACTTGTAGTCCTTCACTTTTTGGGGATGTGACCCCCTGATTTCAGTCCTGCCTGGGGCAGCACAAAGCAAAATACACCACATATACAAGCATTTATTTCTTTTCATTTTCATTTTGATGATTATGTCTTACAGCTAGTGAAAACCCAAAATTCAGTATCTCAGAAAATTTGAATAATACATAAGACCAATAAAAAAGGGATTTCCAATACAGAAATGTTGACTTACTGAAAAGTATGTCCATGTACAGTATAGTATGCACTCAATGGTGATGGGAAGGAGCTGCGCTAAAAAATGAAAATATCAAGGAAATTGATATGTGATACGAAATGTAATACCAACTGAGGGCTGAAAATAATTGCCCAAATAGCTATACGTTTCATATATAAAGGAGTCAAAAAGGAAGTCTGCGTACAATCAGATTAATATATAAATGAATAAATAAAAACCCGGCTGAGCTCTTCCTATTTATGTGGAAGTGAAATTGAATGTGCACAGTGGATGTACGCTAATTGGTGAGATAATAAAACCCCACATAAAAAACATGCATTAACATAAACTGAAAAAAATTGATGTAAATAGGTGAAAACCCTACTGTGCGGTATGTGATACCTGTTATCGACTGTTGTGCAGAGGATACAAATTTATATATCGTATACTATAAACAGTGTGCACACTGAATCCTGGACCGTAGCCATTAAACCTTAGTGCAAGTAATCCATAAAAAGGGGATGATATTTCAACTTAATAACAGAATATTAATAAACAACCTACAGGGCATTCAAGACAATATTCAACCTGTTATTGGCTGTTGGAAAGTGAATGCCAACTTGATACCCTAACTGGAATATAACCAGTGAGTTAGGTGAAAAGAATCTAAATAAATATAGAAATACAAATAAAAAGTAAACACCCTACAGAGCCTTAAAAATTACTATAGTGACCAAATATGTGTGTAATCCCCAAGGGATGAATGAACAATCCCTTAGGGGTTGAGTGACAACCACTTGACCAAAGAAATATATTCAAACAAAAAAAAAGGGTTAAAAGTGAACACCCTACAGAGCTTATAAATCACAGTGGTGACTGGATGTATAAGTGATCCCCAGGGAATGTATGGAAACAATCCCTGAGGGGTTGTGTAACAACCGCTTTGCCAAAAAAATGAAATCAATCACAAACAGTATATATAAGTGCGTCTTGAAATGCACAATGTAGCAAACAAGTTCCGTGCTATTAACAGTCTATGTAAGGACTCCAAAAATCTTGAAATGAAAGTGACTTGTATAACACCAAAAAAAGGATGTGAAGACCTCCACCAAAGGGCAAACTTGTCTCCTTACCGGAACTATATGGTCCCTTTTTTAGGGGGACCTTTCACACGGGTGGCTCTTAACCCTAGCCAAGGGTATACAGGGGGAACGTCCGATATCCAACAGATCACATTGGCTCGTCCAGAATGGCTCCCAACCAGGGTCCTTCTCTGATGTCAGCTCAAGGTTAGGCTCGGTGGCCAAATTGTAGTTGGAAACCAGGGGGGATTAAAGAGAGCTCACATAGTGTGAAATCCAACGATATTTTATTAAAATGAAAATAAGTAAACACTTACAGTGTAGCAAAATTCAATGGACTTGAAGCGAGCCGGCCGGTCTCGCAAATACAGCCCGTGGTATGGGATCACGTCTTACAGCGGTAGCGTCAGGACGTAGCTCCTCCTCCCTACGCGTTTCGTCATCAACGGACGTCGTCACGGTGCCCCGTGACGACGTCCGTTGATGACGAAACGCGTAGGGAGGAGGAGCTACGTCCTGACGCTACCGCTGTAAGACGTGATCCCATACCACGGGCTGTATTTGCGAGACCGGCCGGCTCGCTTCAAGTCCATTGAATTTTGCTACACTGTAAGTGTTTACTTATTTTTATTTTAATAAAATATCGTTGGATTTCACACTATGTGAGCTCTCTTTAATCCCCCCTGGTTTCCAACTACAATTTGGCCACCGAGCCTAACCTTGAGCTGACATCAGAGAAGGACCCTGGTTGGGAGCCATTCTGGACGAGCCAATGTGATCTGTTGGATATCGGACGTTCCCCCTGTATACCCTTGGCTAGGGTTAAGAGCCACCCGTGTGAAAGGTCCCCCTAAAAAAGGGACCATATAGTTCCGGTAAGGAGACAAGTTTGCCCTTTGGTGGAGGTCTTCACATCCTTTTTTTGGTGTTATACAAGTCACTTTCATTTCAAGATTTTTGGAGTCCTTACATAGACTGTTAATAGCACGGAACTTGTTTGCTACATTGTGCATTTCAAGACGCACTTATATATACTGTTTGTGATTGATTTCATTTTTTTGGCAAAGCGGTTGTTACACAACCCCTCAGGGATTGTTTCCATACATTCCCTGGGGATCACTTATACATCCAGTCACCACTGTGATTTATAAGCTCTGTAGGGTGTTCACTTTTAACCCTTTTTTTTTGTTTGAATATATTTCTTTGGTCAAGTGGTTGTCACTCAACCCCTAAGGGATTGTTCATTCATCCCTTGGGGATTACACACATATTTGGTCACTATAGTAATTTTTAAGGCTCTGTAGGGTGTTTACTTTTTATTTGTATTTCTATATTTATTTAGATTCTTTTCACCTAACTCACTGGTTATATTCCAGTTAGGGTATCAAGTTGGCATTCACTTTCCAACAGCCAATAACAGGTTGAATATTGTCTTGAATGCCCTGTAGGTTGTTTATTAATATTCTGTTATTAAGTTGAAATATCATCCCCTTTTTATGGATTACTTGCACTAAGGTTTAATGGCTACGGTCCAGGATTCAGTGTGCACACTGTTTATAGTATACGATATATAAATTTGTATCCTCTGCACAACAGTCGATAACAGGTATCACATACCGCACAGTAGGGTTTTCACCTATTTACATCAATTTTTTTCAGTTTATGTTAATGCATGTTTTTTATGTGGGGTTTTATTATCTCACCAATTAGCGTACATCCACTGTGCACATTCAATTTCACTTCCACATAAATAGGAAGAGCTCAGCCGGGTTTTTATTTATTCATTTATATATTAATCTGATTGTACGCAGACTTCCTTTTTGACTCCTTTATATATGAAACGTATAGCTATTTGGGCAATTATTTTCAGCCCTCAGTTGGTATTACATTTCGTATCACATATCAATTTCCTTGATATTTTCATTTTTTAGCGCAGCTCCTTCCCATCACCATTTTGTATTTTGTAGTATAACATTTCGAGCAGCAGCTTTAACCCATTAGGATAGCGCAACTTTTTTCCCTAAAATTTAGTATGCACTCAATACTTGGTCAGGGCTCCTTTTGCATGAATTACTGCATGAATGCAGCGTGGCATGGATGCAATCAGCCTATGGCACTTCTGAGGTGTTATGGAAACCCAGGTTGCTTTGATAGTGGCCTTCAGTTCATCTGCATTTATGGATCTGGTGTCTTTCATCTTCCTCTTGACAATACCCCACAGATTCCCTATGTGTTTTTTTTTTTGCCAGTAGTTGTATGGATGACCCACTATTTACTACTGGGTGTTAAAGCGGTTCTGCACCCATTTCATTTAGTAAATCTCTTTGCCTTCCAAATCAGGCAAAGAGTACTAAATGTGATAGAAAAATAAATCAGCGCAATGGTATAACAAATGAAAATAGAAATAAAATAAAATAAAATAAAATAAAAGCTGCTGAACACCAAGGGTCAACCTTCAAAATCCCTCTGTAGAACCATATATAGAAAAAGGTGCAGCGCTAAAACACACTCAAAAATATACAAATGAAACGAAAACATATATTAAATAAAATAGTCCACAAAAAACAGTCCAAAGGTGTCTTTCTAAGGTGATGACGGAGGCATGTACATGCAGGTGACAACGTGAAAGAAAAAACTTCTAAATGTCTAAATCCCCCCCCTTTTGTTAGACTGTTTTCTTTTCTTTTTTTAGGAAAGCATTTTTTCATTTTGTATGACAAGGTATAGCCACTATATGTGATGGAGTTGGATATTCACAATTTTTATTGTTGTATATTTCCTCTTTTCCATTATGGAGCTGGGGATACTTCCTGGTCTTTCATTATTGGTTGGAGCGCACTCAGTGCTATTGCGCCATTGGCTGCAGTAACGTGGCTTTTTTCTAAGCCGTTACTGTGGCAACCTTTTTTGTTTACAGCTTCCCCTGGTCTCAGCTATCGATGTGTCATACTAATGAGACGCACCGTGACGTCATGAGGACGCGCGGAGGTCACGTGGACGCTCTGGACGCCATGTGACCACAGGAGGATGGGGGAAGGAGACAGATACATACAAGCCTAAGGTAGGAAATGAATAAATTACCTAGGACTCTCAATGCTATCATAATTTTAACAACATACAGCTGGCTTGTTTTTATTGATGTGTTGTCTGAGATTACTCTGATTGATTACTAAATCCTGCTCCACCAATGGGAAGATAGTTAATTCTATTGCCTCCCTATTTAAGTCGGGTGTTTGTAGTCATGGTCGTTCCGCTGAAGAAGTCCTGTACAAGGACGTAATGCATACGGACGAAAGCGACATCACCCGCAGCCCTATTCTGTGCACTTTGTTACATGTTATACCTTCCTAGCACCGGGACACAGGTGCTCTCTTTTGTAAGTTTTTATATTCCCATTTTCTTTTAAATAATATGTTTGCAAGCAGAGAACACTATGGTCTTTTAATTTTTCATCCACATGATTGATGGTGATATGGGTCTGAGTTGGACATACTGACACCCATCCTGCATCTCTGCCAAGTGTGACGAATCTCTCCAGAGGATCGCTGTCATTTAACCCCTGGTGGGAAGGCTCTAGTGACCCTTTATGATCTAAGGGTCCACTTGGTGAGGTGAGCGGCCATTCCCTCTGTGGTGGGAGTTTTTTCTTTCACGTTGTCACCTGCATGTACATGCCTCCGTCATCACCTTAGAAAGACACCTTTGGACTGTTTTTTGTGGACTATTTTATTTAATATATGTTTTCGTTTCATTTGTATATTTTTGAGTGTGTTTTAGCGCTGCACCTTTTTCTATATATGGTTCTACAGAGGGATTTTGAAGGTTGACCCTTGGTGTTCAGCAGCTTTTATTTTATTGTATTTTATTTTATTTCTATTTTCATTTGTTATACCATTGCGCTGATTTATTTTTCTATCACATTTTGTACTTTATCAATTTTCTTTAAAATTAGCAGCAAATATGGATGTTTTCCAGTATTTGGAGAAACGCGAGGTTAAAATCAATGAGGTTTTTTCCATAAACTCCACCACTGAGCCTGTTAGTGATATGCCACAGTCTTTTAAGAAATTGGGTCATATCTTTGAGAAAAAGGTTAAGACCTGGTGGGATATTACATCATTTGAGCAGTATATCAGAGCCAGACTCATTCCTAGACGTCTAAGGTGGGATGTCCCCCCAAATGACGGCTTGGTGGATGATGAATCTGTGGTCGAGTGGAGAGAATTTTTTATCAAAAAGGGTCTAGAATTATTGGATTTTCTCTTAAAGAGGAAACAACGGAAAATGAAAATCCTGGATTCCCAAATTAGAGATATTACCAATATTCTGGAACCATTTAAAGAGAGCACAGAGTTCTTGAAACTATCAGGTGAACTAAAAAACAAACTTATTAAGTGGGATGTAGAGATCCAGACTAAGAAAAAGAAAAAGTTCATTAGGGACTCTAATGACTTCAATGGAGGGACTATATTTAAATGGCAGCCACTTCATGTCCCTCCTACATCCTCAGGGCTGGTTCCTGGTGAAGCAATACTAAACGAGGTGGGGATAGATACACCTAAGAGAGAATCCTCCCATGAATACACATATTCTCAATCATATGATTATGGACCCCAGCATAATTATTATCCAATTAGAAGTATAAATAAAAGGGGAAAGAATAAGAGGGGGAGAGGTAGAGGTGGTAACAACTACCCCCCGTCTACATCTGGTGGAGCAGGTTATTCTAATCCCCCTTATTATCAAGATAATTGGAGAGAGAACCAACAAAATGTAGCAAGAGGGGGTCAAGTGAATAGAGGAGGACCTCCTATCCCTCACAACAGACCCATCCCTACCCATAACAATTTTACGCCATTAATTGATCAAACATCATATGAAGCAGGGACTTTTTTAGGACAACACAGGGGACAGGGGTCAGGTCCCCCGGTCTATCCTCCCACACAGGGAGAATGGTGGAGACAACCCCCGCCGTTCACACCACCAGGAGGGGTGTCACTAAGAAAAAGAAAAGAAAGAGAGGATGTAGAGGGGGCAGGCGGCTACAAAAAATCCAAACCCCAGTAGGGACTGGAATTTATAATCTCAGCGGGGTTCCGTTGGACAGGGATGAGGTTGAGGTCCTTGATAGGGGCCTCAAGTTTGCCCCTGTCAAGAACCTCGATAAATTCCAGACCTACGTTAGCTTGCAAAAATATATGAGAACCCTTAATATGAAAAAATACTTCTTATCTAATCCTACTAGAAGTACGGCACTCACTACCAATGACCATTCCTCGTTGAGGAATAAGTCTATTTTTAACCCTATCACAGTTGAAAGTAGATATATGGAAGTGTTTAAAAATATGGTCATCAAAGATCTAGAGGAACTAAAAATTAAAAAAGTCAAAGATCCTCTGACCATCAAACGCGGCATGGAGTCCTTGGCTGAACGTAAAGAGATCGTAATAAGGCCGGCAGATAAAGGGGGAGGGTTGGTGGTTCTTAGCAAAGAATATTACCAGAGAGAGATGAGCCGCCTTTTGAATGATGAAGAGACCTATAGGGTCTTAAATAAAGACCCCATGTTATCATTCAAGGACGAATTACATAATATTATAGAAGATGGTAAAGATCAGGGGATTTTAACTAAGAAGGAAGCTTCCTATTTGAACCCTTTATTTTGCAGAACACCTATTATTTACTTCCTCCCAAAAATTCACAAGGATAGTGTCAACCCCCCTGGTCGACCCATTGTGAATGGGATGGATTCCATTTCCGCAAGATTAGGACAATACATTGACTCTTTTCTACAACCGTTGGTTTTTAGCACCCCTGCTTTCCTTAAAGACACAAAACATATCATACAAATCTTGGAGCAATTACCATGCTCCCCTTCCAGCATCATGGTTACAGGGGATGTCAGTTCATTATACACTAGTATTGGACATAAGGATGCATTACAGGCAGTAGAATGGGCATTGTCACACTCCTCTTTGTCGGGCAGACATCAGGAGTTTTTGATGACCAGTTTAGAGTTCTGTCTCAACAGAAACTATTTCTGGTATAACAAAGAATTTTATTTACAAATGAAAGGCGTGGCGATGGGTGCTCGCTTTGCTCCCAGTGTGGCCAATCTTTTCATGGCCCACTGGGAGGAAGGTGCCATTTTTGACCATCGTCCACCTGAGCTCATTTGCTACCGTAGGTTCATAGATGACCTGATTATGATCTGGGAAGGTGAAAGATCGAGTCTGGAAGTATTTCTAGATTCACTAAATGTCAACGACAAAAATATTTCATTGACTTGGAATATTGAAGTAGACAAGGTGGTCTTTCTCGATCTAGAAATAAACAGAGACATAGGGAATTTTAGGCTGTGTAACTATTTCAAACCGACCGATCGAAATGCTTATATACCCCTGGGGAGTTGCCACCATAGATCATGGTTGTGCAACATCCCCAGGGGTCAATTCATTAGGTTGCGGCGAAATTGCACCTCCAGTAGTGATTTCATTGCACAGTCCGACATCCTGGTCTCTAGGTTTGAACAGAAGGGGTATGATATATCTGGCTTAAAGGATGAAGTTAATAAAATTAGCACCATGGAAAGATCTACTTTGACATCTGACGTGGTTCGTGTTAATGATAGAGAGGGTCAAAACTTTAAGATGATCTTGGATTACAATGTCCAACATAAGAAGTTCGAAAAGATCATCTTGAGGAATTGGTCTATACTCAAGCAAGACAAGGTATTGGGCCCTGTTCTTCCCCCCCGCCCTCAGTTTATCTATAAAAGAGCTCCGACCCTTAGGGATCGTTTGGCTCCCAGTATCCTCAATCCTCCAATTGTCACTGAAAATAGACTTTTTAACTTCTTAGGGGGTTTTTACGCTTGTGGGAGATGTGTCCCCTGTAAACACTCGAAGGCCAATGTTAAAAAGCGAAAATCTTTTCTAGCAACAGCCACTCAAAAGGAATACAAGATAGAGCAACTTATCACATGTGACACTGTAGGGGTGGTTTATATGTTGGAGTGTGGGTGTGGTTTACAATATATAGGGAGAACATCGAGACCATTACACGTACGCTTGGGTGAACATGTAAATAATATAAAAAGAGGTCTCACCACTCACAACGTGTCTCGCCATTTCAAGCATGTTCACCAGCAGAACCCTAGTAGCTTGAAGTTTTGGGGCATTGAGAGAGTAATGAAACATTGGAGGGGGGGGTAATTTTATACGCCAATTGAGCCGTCGCGAATCCTATTGGATATATCAAACCAAAGTATTAACGCCCGGCGGACTCAATGTCGACTTCGATTTAAATTGCTTTATTACTGATCGCTAATTTTTAATATCATTTTCCATAGGATTGGTTATGCGATTTGGAGAGGGATTTTATTGAATTAAAATATATATTTTTATATATATTTTTTTATATATATTTTTTATATATATGTCATATTATTCTTGTTATATATTTATTACATTTATTTATAAGGTATACATTTACGGATTTTTATATGTATATTATGATATTATCTGTCTTATAGTTGCACAGAGGGCTGTGAGTGGTGTCTTATGCTGCCCAGTAATGCTGCGGCAATATATATTTTTTTTTTTCGTTCATTTTGGGATTTATACATATTGTATGTCTAAATCCCCCCCCTTTTGTTAGACTGTTTTCTTTTCTTTTTTTAGGAAAGCATTTTTTCATTTTGTATGACAAGGTATAGCCACTATATGTGATGGAGTTGGATATTCACTCCGTTTATTATGATCGAGGTCCGGTCATTTTTATTGTTGTATATTTCCTCTTTTCCATTATGGAGCTGGGGATACTTCCTGGTCTTTCATTATTGGTTGGAGCGCACTCAGTGCTATTGCGCCATTGGCTGCAGTAACGTGGCTTTTTTCTAAGCCGTTACTGTGGCAACCTTTTTTGTTTACAGCTTCCCCTGGTCTCAGCTATCGATGTGTCATACTAATGAGACGCACCGTGACGTCATGAGGACGCGCGGAGGTCACGTGGACGCTCTGGACGCCATGTGACCACAGGAGGATGGGGGAAGGAGACAGATACATACAAGCCTAAGGTAGGAAATGAATAAATTACCTAGGACTCTCAATGCTATCATAATTTTAACAACATACAGCTGGCTTGTTTTTATTGATGTGTTGTCTGAGATTACTCTGATTGATTACTAAATCCTGCTCCACCAATGGGAAGATAGTTAATTCTATTGCCTCCCTATTTAAGTCGGGTGTTTGTAGTCATGGTCGTTCCGCTGAAGAAGTCCTGTACAAGGACATAATGCATACGGACGAAAGTGACATCACCCGCAGCCCTATTCTGTGCACTTTGTTACATGTTATACCTTCCTAGCACCGGGACACAGGTGCTCTCTTTTGTAAGTTTTTATATTCCCATTTTCTTTTAAATAAATTGTTTGCAAGCAGAGAACACTATGGTCTTTTAATTTTTCATCCACATGATTGATGGTGATATGGGTCTGAGTTGGACATACTGACACCCATCCTGCATCTCTGCCAAGTGTGACGAATCTCTCCAGAGGATCGCTGTCATTTAACCCCTGGTGGGAAGGCTCTAGTGACCCTTTATGATCTAAGGGTCCACTTGGTGAGGTGAGCGGCCATTCCCTCTGTGGTGGGAGTTTTTTCTTTCACGTTGTCACCTGCATGTACATGCCTCCGTCATCACCTTAGAAAGACACCTTTGGACTGTTTTTTGTGGACTATTTTATTTAATATATGTTTTCGTTTCATTTGTATATTTTTGAGTGTGTTTTAGCGCTGCACCTTTTTCTATATAAAGAGTACTAAATGAAATGTTTTTTTTTTTTTTTTTTTTTTTTTACTTACCTTGTAATTGATGACTTCCGGTCTTCTCTCTCTTCGGCGGCGGGCGGGGTCTCTGCGTCGATCGTCGTCACGCCGCACTGTCTCCTGGGATCTGGTGTCATTGATCCCAGGAGTCAGTGCGGGCATCTTCCGAAATCTCGCGAGATTTCGGCCACATCTTCCGAAATCTCCCGAGATTTCGGCCACATCTGCCGAAATCTCGTGAGATGTCGGCAGATGTGCCGTTACTGCGCACGCGCGAGTAACGGCGGTGCATGCTGGGCCATCTAAAGTGCCTGTGGGTTTCACATGCCCACAGGCAAGATGGACCCCAGCAGACAAGAAGAAGACAAGAAGAAGATGAAGATGAAAACTGGCGGCGATCGAGATGGAAGATGGAACAGGTAAGTCCCCCAATTGAGCTATATGCCCTTGGCATATAGCCCAAAAAAAAAAAAAGAGTGCAGAACCGCTTTAAGAAGAATTGACCACTGGCCCCAACTTGTCCAGTATGCACTCAAGCTGCTGAGCTGCCCTGCGGACTGTGTGTTTTCAGAACGGGATGTGGTTTTGTGACAAATAAAGAATCCACTTGTCCTTTAGCTGCAGTTGACTATTTCACTTTTCCTGGATCAGGAACCAAACCCCTAAAGCTAATGCTACGCATTACTATCTCCTACCACCTCTGCTGGCCTGCCACCATTACCATCTCCTGCCATTGCTGCTGGCATGCAGGGCCACCAATAAGGGAGTACCAAGGGCCTTGTGTAAAGGTCCTGGCCAGCCAGCAGCTTCAAGTTTCAGTAGTACATGTTCCATACATACTGCAAGCAATAATGTAGTTCCCCGTGGCTCCCAAGTGGTAATTCATATTCCCTGGGCTGGGGGGCCAAATATTTTCACCCAGAGGGGCCTGGGAGACTGTAGATAGAAGGCCTTTTTTGCACCTAGGAGGATGTACACAATAACAAGCGCCACATTTGCAGATGATGAAATGAAAGTCCCGGCTCACAGTCCCTCCCTGCTGCTGGCGGAGTTATATTGGCTTGCTCACTGCCTGCCTTCCTCAGCAAGTAAGTGCTGGGGAGAGAGCATTCTGCCGCTAAGGGAATCTGCGGCAGAAGAATGGTGGCAGGCTCATGGCAGGCTGGCAGCAATCAGTGCAGCAGACGGGGGCAGAGAGGAAGAGAAGTGTCAGCAGTCCATGTGCATCCCCTCATCACACACTGTGACACACAGACTCAGCAGTGCACACAGAGGGATAGTCTGCAGAGAAGTCTCAGAAAAGGTACAGTACTACACACAGAGACAGACACGCACACCTCTCACCCATGCCATGACCTGGCTGTTGCCTATATTATACAGCAGCCAAATGTGATCATCATTATGATAGTCACACAGTACAGGTGCTTTGAGCCAGAGCACCTGTACTGTGTAATTATCATGATGATAATGAAGATGATCATTAACTGCTTCAGCACCGGGCGATTTTACCCCCTTCCTTACCAGAGCACTTTTTGCGATTCGGCACTGCGTCGCTTTAACTAACAATTGCGCGGTCGTGCGACGTTACACCCAAACAAAATTGATGTCTTTTTTTTACCACAAATAGAGCTTTCTTTTGGATGTATTTGATCACCTCTGCGGTTTTTATTTTTTGCGCTATAAACAAAAGAAGAGCGACAATTTTGAAAAAAAACACAATATTTTTTAATTTTTGCTATAATAAATATCCCATTTTTTAAAAAAAAAAACAATTTTTTTACTCAGTTTAGGCCGATACGTATTCTTCTACATATTTTTGGTAAAAAAAAAAAAAAATTGCAATAAGCGTATATTGATCGGTTTGCGCAAAAGTTATAGCGTCTACAAAATAGGGGATAGATTTATTGCATTTTTTTTTTACCAGTAATGGCGGCGATCTGCGACATTGCGGCGGACACTTCGGACACTTTTGACACATTTTTGGGATCATTCACATTTACACAGCGATCGTTGCTATAAAATTGCATTGATTACTGTGTAAATGTGACTGGCAGGGAAGGGGATAACACTAGGGGGCGCTGCAGGGGTTAATATGTTCCCTAAGGTAGTGATTCTAACTGTGGGGGGAGGGGACTCACAAGGGGAGGAGACCGATCGGTGTTCCTCCGTACTGGGAACACATGATCGGTCTCCTCGCCACTGACAGGACGTGAAGCTGTGTGTTTACACACACAGCTCCACGGTCCCGCACGGTCCCGCTGTTTTAACGGGCAGTCGCGGGTGCCCGGCGGACATCGCGGCCGCCGGGCACGCGCACCGGGTCCCGAGCGACACCGCGCGCCCCCTAGGCGGCCGGGAATGGGAGGACGTCATATGATGCCCACCCAGGATGGGAGATCCACCTTGTTGGTGTCATATGACTATAGGCGGGATGTGAAGGGGTTAAAGGACAGTGAAAGGCATCCTTATGCCCCTATCACACAGGGCGGACTCTGCTTTGCTCACCAGGGGATTTATCCAGTGAGCCCCTGCTGAGCAGAGGATGACAGGTCTGTGTTTGCTCTGTTTATGCAGACCGAGCCCACTCTGCTCTATGAGCAGTCAGGTGTAAATGGACGCTATTTGTTTATACCCGACTGCCCTCAGATCTGATCCACCTAGATGGAAGGGGAACTAATCCCCTTCCGTTTCTTTCTAGTCGATCAGATTGGATGTAGGCGGGTGTAAATGGACACAAGTCAGTTTACACCCATCCCTCTAAAGAGATGAATGGAGGGTCCTTTTGGGTCCGCCTGAACAACTGACAGTGAAAGGATAATTAGGCCTCATTTACACTTCTGTTGGAAGGTATGGTAAAAACTGCTCCCCCTTATATTGGGGAGGGGGGATAATACATACTGTGGTCCTGATAATATTTGTGCAGCTAAAATTATCACTGCTGTTCTGTTCACCCACAGCCCACCCCTGTTTTCCCAGTCTCCCTCACTGTTAGTGGTAGGGTTGGTAGCATAGAGCGTAGAGGGAGGAACATCCATGTCTCCCTCCCCTTGGTGACAAATTAAGCTTGAAGCTACAAAGATTACGCCACTTCTGGTTTCAGTTCTGTGTTTACCTGACTGGTGCCAGCCAGGAAGGCAGCCAATAAAACCGATCTGTGTTTGATCAGTTGCTTTGGAAGGCAGGGGAGGGATCAGGGGTCTAATAGAGGACCTGCCACTGCCTCAGCTAAAAAGGCCCCCCAAAAAAAGAAACAATAATTCTAGCACTAGACCTCCTGTTTAACTATAAAGTGGTAGCCTTTTAAAGTGTCGCCTATGGACAATTTCCGGTACCATAGTTTGTCGCTGTTTCACAGGGAGTATAGTGCAGCTTTTAATCTTGACATGTTTGGTATCTACAATGTGATATGCTGTACATGGCAGCCCTGCAGCTCCTTAGGTGCAATAATTTTATGCCCAGCACAATTTTAGTCTCCATGTGTACTGTATGAAGCTTGAGTCCCAGGATTGTTTTAAAATGGGGTAAGGATAGCGGCCATTCTTCCCAGAGCCATCCAAGTGCAATTTCAAAACAACTAGCCTAGTTTCAACAGTTTCAACAGTTCCTGTGGCCTCTGCTGGAATTAGCACTGGAATCACTAGCTGTCTGTGAACGCAGAGTTCTTCTACAGGCCAGGGTTGCCAACTTTAGGTAAATTTACAAACAGTTTGTAAAATCTGTGAAGGCTGCATATCCATAATAAACATTCATGGACAGATGCAAACATTACGGATTTTACAAACTGTTCGTAAATTTACTGAAAGTTGGCAATCCTACTGTCACGTACCTTACAGCGGAGTCCGAAATGACGAGGGCGGCCTTTTGCCCGGTCCCGGTCCTAGCACCCCTGGAGGTGGATACAGGAACTGCTAGGGCAGCAGAAGGGTGCAGGTGCCTGTAGGCAGGTAGATAGCAGGTCAGGAACAAGCAGGGGTTGGCAAAGGGCTGACAGAGAAGTACACAGACGGCAGGCAGGCTCATGGTCCGGGACAGGGGCAGAGGTTGGCAACAGGTCAGGCAGCGAAGTGCAGAATCAGGAGACGAAGCTGAAGTCAGAGGTTCAAGCCGGGGTCGGTGCAGGTAAACAAGGCAGACAAGGTTGCAGGGGTGATCCAAGAGAGAGGTCAGGAAGAGCCGGGTGTTCAAGATCAGGTGAAGTCAGACAAGGCAACAGCAAGTTATGCAGGAACAAGCTGAGACAATCCAGCACTGATGCTTAGTGGCTGCTCGTTTAAATAGGGCGCAGTGCGCCATGATTCGCCGGTGTGCGCGCATGCACACAAGAGCGTGCACAGTGCGCATGTCCGTTCCACAAAAATGCGCCGATGCACATATCTATACATATGATGAGCCGATGCGCACATATGTTAGGAAAAGGTGCGCAAGTCGCATATTGGATCCGGGATTCACCTGCTTGATGCGGTGGTTCCCTGACACCTTCTACAGGCACTCATTTGGAATGCTGTTTAGCCCAATCAGAAGCCCTGAAAATGGCTGTTTCAGCTTCTGGGTGCTAGATCCAGGTTTTCCCATACATCTAGTGATTGGATCTAGCGCTAAGCCCAGAAACTGAAACAACTATTTTCAGAGCTTCTGATTGGGCTATATAGCATTCTATATGAGTGCTTGTAGAAGATTTCTGCTTTCACAGACCAAGCTGCATTTTTTTAATCAGGTGGTCGGGTCAGGGGTGGGGGTCATGAGTGGGGTTGGAGGCCCCATCAGGTAGGCTGTATGGGGCCCCATGATTTCTGCTGGCATGATATATTGGCATGCTATCTGACAACATCTTCTGGCACTGTTGCAGACTTTGCCATTTCATGCTGCCGCTACAGTTCTAGTATGGTTCTTCGGCACTGTCAAGGTGCCACACCTAATTTTTATACTGTTGCTCCCCAGCTGCCAGTTATATATTTTTTTTCTGCAAGATCATTCCTTTGTTGTGCCTCAATGTTTGTGGTGCATTATGCCGCTTCATCACTGTCAAGGTCTCCAAGCTCATTTGTTAAGCAGTTTCCTCAGCTGCCAAATTTGAATCATTTCTATCTGTAGGGTCATTCTTGCATTGTGCCTTAATATTTGCAGTGCCTTAAGTTGGGTACACACTATAAGAAAATCGGGACGAATGTTCCTACGAAAATGCTCATGAAAATTTTCTTGTACAACAACGGCTTTTTTTTTTGTTTCTGATAATGCGCAGTCTTTCTTTTTTGATTTTTCTTGTACGAAAATCATTTGAAAACGGTACACATTAAATGAAAATAGTTTGTTGTGTTCCCGTATGAGAAAAATGAAGGAGTTTGTCCCTTCTGGAATTTTCGTACGAAAATTCAGAATCGGCTGTCGAAAGTGCACACACTATACGAAAATCGTACAAAAATTCTTTGGACAGAAATGTTCGCCTGATTTTCTTATAGTGTGTATGAGCCTTTATGCTGCTCTGACAATGTCAAGGTATCACATGTAATGCTTCTGTAGCTGCCATTCAGTTGTAAAGTTTGTAGTGTTCGCTGTAAGCTAAATCATGCTCTTTGTGTCCTATTTTATAGCCAGTGCTCAGTAAATCAAGAATATTTGTAGCTATTGTGAAGTCTAACAATGATTTTTTTTTCATTAAAACCTGGCTGAATTCTCCACAATAAACTGTAGGAAAAGTTATCAAATACTGTACATGGATTCTGTAAAATATTTAGGTGACCTGTTTTTGCCAAATATTGCAATCTAATGTCATTGTTTTGATTGCAAGCTGCCTGGTGTCTCTCCCGTTGCAGGCAATTGAATGGTTTTAAGTAATATTTCGAGAGTCTGTACAATATTTTGCTGTCTTTTTCTCTGTGAAATAAATATACTCTAAAGCTGATTTATTTATTTTTTTATTAGGAGGCAACTGTTGTCCCTTCTGTACAGAGCCTAAAGTGCTAAAATATTACCATGGAGTTATTGAATTATTACTTCCTTTTTCATGTGAAATATATACACTTAAACCTATCTCCACATTTAATGTCCCTTTAAATAGCTAGTTTTGGCCAAGCTGGCCCAAACGCATTATTTACCGCACTAACAGGTGCTCTTGCTGGGCACGCTTTATTAACTCTATGTAGCCTCAGCTGTATACAGTATATAGTGCTGTGTTCCAGCAGTAGGACTTGAACTTCCACTCTACTAAGAATGAGATCTGGATTTGGGTCAAATGTGTTTTCAAATAGAACCCAAGCTGTTCCTGGTTTGTGTCCTGTGGAATGAGGTGATTCTCCAGTCTCCATTATTTTCAGCCTTTAAAGTTTGGTCATCTGCCTTACAATGGGCAACAATAATAAGGTATTTTATTATGTGTCAGCCCCCTCACTTTAAAAGGGGGGGGGGGCACAAAGCAGTCATTGTGTCAGTTATAAAAGCTGTATGAAGGATAGTGAAAGCTGTAAAATTGCATAGGGAGAGTTTTGGCTAAGAAAGTTTAATCTTGCAGACCGCCAGCAGTACATTTACTGCTGGCTGGCAGCTCACCCTTATGATGTTCCCGTACACTGCGGTGGACATGCACACTCTCGCACCGCAGCATGATCTGTGACCCAGTGTGTTTACTGGACACAGAGGATCGCGGTGCTCAGTATCGGCCCACGGACACCTAGTAAACAATTGTCATGAATGGAATCTATTCATGACATCATTGTTTACTACTGTGTGTGTGATCGGTGATTGGTCACCAGTGATGACATGGTACCTGAGCCAATGACAGCACCCTGTACCATGTGATAGATGTGAGACAATCACAGCATAGCAATAGTAAACAATGAGTAATACATGAAAGCCATTGATTTACTCTCTGATGAGAGTATGTAAAAAAAAGATTGTAAAAAAAGAAAAAAAAATCTGAAACAATGTCACCAGTCATATGATGTACTGGTGACAGTATATATATATATATATATATATATATATATATATATATATATATATATATATATATATATGTATATATAAATTGGATTTAATCTTTTCAGTTTCTAAAAAATTGTGACAAATTTTACAATAAAACTAAATTACAACTTGAAAAAAAACTTGCCATGCCTCTTACTAAATACTTTGGACTGTCTACTTTTCAAAAAAGGGGTGATTTGGGGGATATTTGTATTGTCCTGGCATTTTAGGGTCTCAAGAAATGAGATAGGCAGTCAGTACATCAGGACTAATCAATTTTCAAATACAGTGGTGTGAAAAAGTGTTTGCCCCCTTCCTCATTTCCTGTTCCTTTGCATGTTTGTCACACTTAAGTGTTTCGGAACATCAAACCAATTTAAACAATAGTCAAGGACAACACAAGTAAACACAAAATGCAATTTGTAAATGAAGGTGTTTATTATTAAAGGTGAAAAAAAATCCAAACCATCATGGCCCTGTGTGAAAAAGTGATTGCCCCCTTGTTAAAACATACTATAACTGTGGTTGTCCACACCTGAGTTCAATTTCTCTAGCCACACCCAGGCCTGATTATTGCCACACCTGTTCACAATCAATGCATCACTTAAATAGGAGCTGCTTGACACAGTAAGGTCCACCAGAAGATCCTTAAAAGCTACACATCATGCCGAGACCCAAAGAAATTCAGGAACAATTGAGAAAGAAAGTAATTGAGATCTATCAGTCTGGAAAGGGTTATAAAGCCATTTCCAAAGCTTTGGGAATCCAGCGAACCACAGTGAGAGCCATTATCCACAAATGGCGAAGACATGGAACAGTGGTGAACCTTCCCAGGAGTGGCCGGCCGCCCAAAATTACCCCAAGAGCGCAGCGACGACTCATCCAAGAGGTCACAAAAGACCCCACAACAACGTCCAAGGAACTGCAGGCCTCACTTGCCTCAGTTAAGGTCAGCGTTCATGCCTCCACCATCAGGAAAAGACTGGGCAAAAATGGCCTGCATGGCAGAGTTCCAAGGAGAAAACCACTGCTGAGCAAAAAGAACATCAAAGCTCGTCTCAATTTCTCCACAACACATCTTGATGATCCCCAAGACTTTTGGGACAACATTCTGTGGACCGATGAGACAAAAGTGGAACTCTTTGGAAGGTGTGTGTCCAAGTATATCTGGCGTAGAAGGAACACTGCATTTCAGAAAAAGAACATTATACCAACAGTAAAATATGGTGGTGATAGTGTGATGGTCTGGGGCTGTTTTGCTGCTTCAGGACTTGGAAGACTTGCCGTGATAAAAGGAACTATGAATTCTGCTGTCTACCAAGAGATCCTGAAGGAGAATGTCCGACCATCTGTACTCAAGCTGAAATGAACTTGGGTTCTGCAGCAGGACAATGATCCTAAACACACCAGCAAGTCCACCACCGAATGGCTGAAGAAAAACAAAATGAAGACTTTGGAGTGGCCTAGCCAAAGTCCTGACCTGAATCCTATTGAGATGTTGTGGTATGACCTTAAAAAGGCCGTTCATGCTCGAAAACCCTCTAATGTAACTGAATTAGGACAATTCTGCAAAGATGAGTGGGCCAAAATTCCTCCAGGACGCTGTAAAAGCCTCATTGCACGTTATCGCAAACGCTTGGTTGCAGTTGTTGCTGCTAAGGGTGGCCCAACCAGTTATTAGGTTTAGGGGGCAATCACTTTTTCACACAGGGCCATGATGGTTTGGATTTTTTTTCACCTTTAATAATAAACACCTTCATTTACAAATTGCATTTTGTGTTTACTTGTGTTGTCCTTGACTATTGTTTAAATTGGTTTGATGTTCCGAAACACTTAAGTGTGACAAACATGCAAAGGAACAGGAAATGAGGAAGGGGGCAAACACTTTTTCACACCACTGTATACTGTAAATGCCATATTATTTAGACGCTATAACTTTCACACGGACTAAACAATATACACTGATTTGCATTATTTTTACCAAAGAATTATAGCAAAATTGTTTGCAAAGTGTTATAACAGAAACTAAAGCCCCATACACACTATCAGATTTTCTGCAGATTTTTGTCTTCAGATTTACCAAAACCATATAATATGGGGTCAAACCTTAGGAGTTTCAATTTGTATGCAATCAGGCAGGCTCTAGCACTACATGGTTTTGGTAAATCTGAAGACAAAAATCTTTAGAAAATCTGATAGTGTGTATGGGGCTTTAGAAAAACTTTTATTTTTTTTCCATTTATATAGCAAAAAATAAAAAACTCAATTGTGATTTATAACTGTCAAAAGAAAGCTCTATCTGTGAAAAAAAATATATCAATTTGATTTGGGTACAGTGTTTAACCACTTCAGCCCCGGACCATTTGGCAGCCAAAGGACCAGAGGTCTTTTTTCAATTTCGCACTGCACTACTTTAACTGGTAATTGCGCGGTCATGCAATTTTGTAACCAAACAAAATTTGCGTCCTTTTCTTCCCACAAATAGAGCTTTCTTTTGATGGTATTTGATTGCCTCTGTGATTTTTATTTTTTGCGATATAAACGGAAAAGGAGCGAAAATTTTGAAAAAAAAAGAGATTTTCTACTTTTTGTTATAAAAAAAATCTAATAAACTCAATTTTAGTCAAACATTTGGGCCAAAATGTATTCAGCCACATGTCTTTAGTAAAAAAAATGCCAATAAGCGTATATTTATTGGTTTGCGCAAAAGTTATAGCGTCTACAAACTAGAGTACATTTTCTGGAATTTACACCGCTTTTAATTTATGACTGCCTATCTCATTTCTTGAGGTGCTAAAATGGCAGGGAAGTACAAAACCCCCCCAAATGACCCCATTTTGGAAAGTAGACACCCCAAGCTATTTGCTGAGAGGCATGTTGAGCCCATTGAATATTTTTTTTTTTAGTCCCAAGGGATTGAATAAAGACAAAAAAAAAAAAAAAAAAAATTTTTTTTTTCATAAAGTTGTCACTATATGTGTTGTTATATGTGGAGATGCACCCCAAAATACATTTTGCTGCTTCTCCCGAGTATGGGGATACCACATGTGTGGGACTTTTTGGGAGCCTAGCCGCGCACGGGGCCCCGAAACCCAATCAACGCCTTCAGGGTTTCTAAGGGTGCAAATTTTTGATTTCACTCCTCACTACCTATCACAGTTTTGAAGGCCATAAAATGCCAAAATAGCACAAAACCCCCCCAAATGACCCCATTTTGGAAAGTAGACACCCCAAGCTATTTGCTGAGAGGCATGTTGAGTACATGGAATATTTTATATTTTGCCACAAGTTGAGGGAATATTACAAACTTTTTTTTTTTTTGCCCAAAGTTGTCACTAAATGATATATTGCCCACACATGCCATGGGCATATGTGGAATTACACCCCAAAATACATTCTGCTGCTTCTCCTGAGTACGAGGATACCACATGTGTGGGACTTTTTGGGAGCCTATCCGCATACGGGACCCCGAAAACCAAGCACCGCCTTCAGGATTTCTAAGGGCATAAATTTTTGATTTCACTCCTCACTACCTATCACTACCTATCACAGTTTTGAAGGCCATAAAATGCCAAGATGGCACAAAACCCCCCCAAATGACCCCATTTTGGAAAGTAGACACCCCAAGCTATTTGCTGAGAGGCATGTTGAGCCCATTGAATATTTTTTTTTTTTAGTCCCAAGTGATTGAATAAAAGAAAAAAAAAAAAAATGTATTCAAAAAGTTGTCACTAAATGATATATTGCTCACACATGCCATGGTTATATGTGGAATTGCACCCCAAAATACATTTTGCCACTTCTCCTGAGTACGGGGATACCACATGTGTGGGACTTTTTGGGAGCCTAGCCGCGTACGGGGCCCCGAAACCCAAGCACCACCTTCAGCATTTCTAAGGGTGTAAATTTTTGATTTCACTCCTCACTACCTATCACAGTTTCGAAGGCCATAAAATGCCAAAATTGCACAAAACCCCCCCAAATGACCCCATTTTGGAAAGTAGACACCCCAAGCTATTTGCTGAGAGGCATGTTGAGTACATGGAATATTTTATATTTTGCCACAAGTTGCGGGAATATTACAAACTTTTTTTTTTTTGCCCAAAGTTGTCACTAAATGATATATTGCCCACACATGCCATGGGCATATGTGGAATTACACCCCAAAATACATTCTGCTGCTTCTCCTGAGTACGGGGATACCACATGTGTGGGACTTTTTGGGAGCCTATCCGCATACGGGACCCCGAAAACCAAGCACCGCTTTCAGGATTTCTAAGGGCATAAATTTTTGATTTCACTCCTCACTACCTATCACTACCTATCACAGTTTTGAAGACCATAAAATGCCAAGATGGCACAAAACCCCCCCAAATGACCCCATTTTGGAAAGTAGACACCCCAAGCTATTTGCTGAGAGGCATGTTGAGCCCGTTGAATATTTTTTTTTTTAGTCCCAAGTGATTGAATAAAGACAAAAAAAATAAATAAAAAAAATTTATTCAAAAAGTTGTCACTAAATGATATATTGCTCACACATGCCATGGTTATATGTGGAATTGCACCCCAAAATACATTTTGCTGCTTCTCCTGAGTATGGGGATACCACATGTGTGGGACTTTTTGGGAGCCTAGCCGCGTACGGGGCCCCGAAACCCAAGCACCGCCTTCAGGATTTCTAAGGGTGCAAATTTTTGATTTCACTCCTCACTACCTATCACAGTTTCGAAGGCCATAAAATGCCAAAATAGCACAAAACCCCCCAAATGACCCCATTTTGGAAAGTAGACACCCCAAGCTATTTGTTGAGAGGCATGGTGAGTATTTTACAGCTCTCATGTGTTTTTGAAAATGAAGAAAGTAAAGAAAAAAAATTTTTTTTTTTTCTTTTTTCAATTTTCAAAACATTGTGACAAAAAGCGAGATCTGCAAAATACTCACCATACCTCTCAGCAAATAGCTTGGGGTGTCTACTTTCCAAAATGGGGTCATTTGGGGGTGGTTTGTGCCATCTGGGCATTCCATGGCCTCCGAAACTGTGATTGGCAGTGAGGAGTGAAATAAAAAAATTACACCCTTAGAAAGCCTGAAAGCGGTGCTTGGATTTTGGGGTCCCGTACGCGGCTAGGCTCCCAAAAAGTCCCACACATGTGGTATCCCCGTACTCAGGAGAAGCAACAGAATGTATTTTGGGGTGTATCTCCACATATGCCCATGGCATGTTTGAGCAATATATCATTTAGTGACAAGTTTTTGTAAAAAAAAATATTATTTTTTTTTTTTTTCATTATTCAATCTCTTGGGACCAAAAAAAAAAAATATTTAATGGGCTCAACATTGCTCTCAGCAAATAGCTTGGGGTGTCTACTTTCCAAAATGGGGTCATTTGGGGGGGGTTTGAACTGTCCTGGCATTTTATGCACAACATTTAGAAGCCTATGTCACACGTCACCCACTCTTCTAACCACTTGAAGATAAAGCCCTTTCTGACACTTTTTGTTTACATGAAAACATATTTTTTTTTTGCAAGAAAATTACGTTGAACCCCCCAAACACTATATATATTGTTAAAGCAAAGGCCCTACAGATTAAAATGGTGGGTGTTGCATTTTTTTTTTCCACACAGTATTTGCGCAGCGATTTTTCAAACGCATTTTTTGTGGAAAAAATACACTTTTTTTTATTTTAATGCACTTAAACACACTATATTGCTCAAATTTTTGATGAAATAAAAAATATGATCTTAGGCCGAGTACATGGATACCAAACACGACATGCTTTAAAATTGCGCACAAACACGCAGTGGCGACAAACTACATACATTTTTAAAAGCCTTTAAAAGCCTTTACAGGTTACCACATTAGATTCACGGAGGAGGTCTACTGCTAAAATTACTGCCCTCGATCTGACCTTCGCGGTAATACCTCACATGCATGGTGCAATTGCTGTTTACATATGACGCCAGACCAACGCTTGTGTTCGCCTTTGCGCAAAAGAAGGGGGGGCAGGGGTGCTTTTTTTTTTTTTTTTTAGTTTTTCTTTTTATTTAGCTTTTTTATTTTATTTTTAAACTGTTCCTTCCATTTTTTTTTTCTTAGTTGTCATTTTTATTGTTATCGCAGGGAATGTAAATATCCCCTATGATAGCAATAGGCAGTGACAGGTACTCTTTTTTTGAAAAAATTGGGGTCTATTAGACCCTAGATCTTTCCTGTGCCCTCAAAGCATCTGACCACACCAAGATCGGTGTGATAAAATGCTTTCCCAATTTCCCAATGGCGCGGTGGGTATGCCCACCATTAGAATACCTCCCTTCATCCACCCACTTCTAATGATGGGCATACATGCACCATTTATATATGCCGAAGCATGGGGGCATCCTCCCGCAAAAAAAGTTATGCCACGTACACATGGTCGGACTTTTTTCGACCGTATGTACGTGGCATTAGGAGCAAAATCGCTCCTCCGCCCTCTGCTGCCCCCATGCTTCGGCATATATGCTCTTTTTTTTAACTGTGGTGGTGAAATCACCTCCTACAGCATTGGAGTCGCGGCTTTATGTATCGTGGGAGCAAACGCTGTTGCTGTCAAGATAAATAAATCCACGCTGCAACTGAATGGCGTACCTGCTAAGCAAATAATGGTTAACATTAAAACAAAGTAACATTACAGTATAACAGTAAGACCTTACCATACCATACCTGCAAAGCAAATACCAAAAAAAAAACATAGTAAAAAATAAAACATTTTGTTAACGCAACCGGTGCCTAAAATATATATATGCCGAAGCATGGGGGCATCCTCCCGCAAAAAAGTTATGCCACGTACACATGGTCGGACTTTTTTCGACCGTATGTACGTGGCATTAGGAGCAAAATCGCTCCTCCGCCCTCTGCTGCCCCCATGCTTCGGCATATATGCTCTTTTTTTTAACTGTGGTGGTGAAATCACCTCCTACAGCGTTGGAGTCGCGGCTTTATGTATCGTGGGAGCAAACGCTGTTGCTGTCAAGATAAATAAATCCACGCTGCAACTGAATGGCGTACCTGCTAAGCAAATAATGGTTAACATTAAAACAAAGTAACATTAGAGTATAACAGTAAGACCTTACCATACCATACCTGCAAAGCAAATACCAAAAAAAAAAACATAGTAAAAAATAAAACATTTTGTTAACGCAACCGGTGCCTAAAATATATATATGCCGAAGCATGGGGGCATCCTCCCGCAAAAAAGTTATGCCACGTACACATGGTCGGACTTTTTTCGACCGTATGTACGTGGCATTAGGAGCAAAATCGCTCCTCCGCCCTCTGCTGCCCCCATGCTTCGGCATATATGCTCTTTTTTTTAACTGTGGTGGTGAAATCACCTCCTACAGTGTTGGAGTCGCGGCTTTATGTATCGTGGGAGCAAACGCTGTTGCTGTCAAGATAAATAAATCCGCGCTGCAACTGAATGGCGCACCTGAAAACAAAAAAATGGTTAACAATAAAACATACCTGAAAAGCAAGCATGATAAAACATAATAAAACATTGCAGAATAGAATAGAGTAAAAAAGAGCAACAATAGAGAGAGAACAATAAAACGACAACTATTTTTGGTTTTTTATTTTATATTTTTTTGGGGTTTTTTTTTTTTTTTTGTACTTTTTTTTTTTTATTTTTATTTTTTACACTTTTTTTTTAAACTATAACTATAATTTTAACTGTAACGGTCGGGTCTCAAAATGCGATGGCATTCTTGAGACCCTGTAACTATAATTTTAACTGCAACGGTCGGGTCTCAAAATGCGATGGCATTCTTGAGACCCTGTGAAAGTGTATCCTAGCCTGTGAAATGCTGTACCCTACGCTAATACCTCACTAGTTCGTGGTAGCGTTCAAAGCATTCACCAACGCAGAGACCAGGATTGTCAGGACAGCGTGGACAATAATAACGGGTGTCACGCCTAAATCCGCGCTTGCTACAGACACGACATCTTCTTTGGGGGGCTCGTTGGGTAGGGGTACTCTGGAGGACATGAGGATAATGCCTCTCATGCAGCCGGCTTACTGCATTTGGTAGGGGATGGTGAGGTGTGGAATCGCCTGGATACAGGAGTTCCATGACAACCGCTCCCTGGAATTCAAGGAAGGGTAACGTCCCGCCTGAAGCTCCGTATAGCACATGAGCATTCAGCAAAGCCAATTGGAATAAATAAATAGACACTTTTTTGTACCAGCGTCTAGCCTTACGGACAACTAGGTACGGCGCCAACAACTGGTCGTTGAGGTCCACCCCCCCCATATTAAGGTTGTATTCGTGGACACAGAGGGGTTTCGTCACAACACCAGCCGCCGTACGAATTTGGACTGTCGTGTCTGCATGAAGGGAGGTAAGAACGAAAACATTCCTATTATCCCTCCACTTCACAGCGAGCAAATTATTACACTTGAAGCAGGCTCTCTCCCCCAGCCTAAGAGGGGAATCTACAAGCCGCTGGGGAAAGCCCCGGCGATTAGGTCGCACGGTGCCACATGCTCCAATCTGATGATCAAACAAGTGACTAAACAGTGGCACGCTCGTGTAATAATTGTCCACGTACAAGTGGTACCCCTTTCCGAATAAGGGTGACACCAAGTTCCACACTATCTTGCCAGCGCTCCCTATGTAATCTGGACAGTTCTCCGGCTCTACGTGACTATCTTTTCCCTCATAAACCGAAAAGCTCCACGTATAGCCTGTTGCCCTGTCACAGAGCTTGTAGAGCTTGACCCCGTATCTGGCACGCTTGCTGGGAAGGAACTGTTTGAAAGACAAGCGGCCAGAAAACTTAATCAGGGACTCGTCAACGCAGACAACTTGATTGGGATTAAACAAGGCTGCAAAACGTTGGTTGAAGTGGTTTATGAGGGGCCGAATTTTGTAGAGCCGATCAAATTCAGGGTCTCCACGAGGACGACAAAGTTCATTGTCACTGAAGTGCATGAACCGCAAGATCTGTTCGTATCGTGCCCTGGACATGGAGGCAGAGAACACGGGCATATGGTGGTGCGGTGAGGTGGACCAATAAGACCTCAGAGTCGGGAATTTGTGTATGCCCATGTTGAGGGAAAGGCCCAGAAAGGTCTTAAATTCGGAAACCGTAATTGGTTTCCAATCTCTGGCAAGGGAAGGCACTTGGGGATTAGCGGCGATGTGTTGACCAGCGTATATATTACTTTGGTCCACAATAGATCTATAGAGATCTTCCGTGAAAAACAGCGAATAAAAATCGGATGGCTTAAAATCAGCTGTTTCCACCTGAATACCGGGTTGGCCAGTGAATGGGGGAAGTACGGGTTCTGCAGAAGTGGTGGGCACCCAATCAGGATTGGCGAATTCTGCAGGAAGGACACTATGTGATCGACGGACCTGCCTTTGTCTTCTTCTTGGTGGCAGCGGGACACTACTTGTGCTTGCCACCTCGCCAGCTTGAACTGCACTTATGGGACTCGCCACGTCACCAAGTGTTACTGCAGTGCTGGTTTGACTACGTCCAGGGTGTACTAGGCCGCTGGTGCTTGCCAGTTCACCAGAAGGAATAGCGGCGCTAGTACTTCTCTGCTCCATACGAGAGACCTGCGGTTCCTGCACCTCAACAACATCAGAAGATCGGGATCGGGTACGCCTGACCTTAGCAGGGACCACACCTTCGTCGCCAGAGCTATCTGTCATGGAGCCGCTGTCGTCTACTGGATCGTATTCTGAGCCTGATTGTGACAGATGAGTGACCTCCTCTTCACTATCTGACATACTCAGAAACAAGTAGGCCTGTTCACTAGTGTACTTGCGATTTGCCATTTTGGGCTCTAAATTTAGTAGTACACTAGTGAGATTCACAGGAAAAAAAGCTCCTAGGCTGCTGGCAACTGAATCAAAACGCTACCAAAAAAACTGTTAGCGATCGCAGGGATCAGGCCTGACTCTGCGAACGCTGCAGTTATGTGTGCTTAGTGTTTTGGAAGTGACAGTGATCGATCGATACTGCACTTGGGTGGGCTGGGCTGGGCTGGGCGGAGGGGCTAGCAGGTATCTGGGCTGATCCCGCTAACAATGCGTTTTTTGGAACCCTAAACTGCTGGGACGCTAGTATAGATCTGATCAGATCAGATATTGATCTGTTCAGATACTATACCACTAAGGGAGGTGTATGCTTTGCGCGTGGGTGTTTGCGGTACTGGCACTAACCTGGGGCGACGCAGACCTTATTTGACCCTAAAACCTAATTGATATCACCCGCCGGGCGATCAGGGGGTTAAACCGATAGTTGGGTAATAAATGGCGGGTGCCCTGACAGTATAAAAAAACAAGCTAACTAACCAGCGTCACCCGTAACAGTTATACGGTGATCACTGGTGAAAGGGTTAACTAGGGGCAATCAGGGGGTTAAAACCTTTATTAGGTAATATATGGGGGTACCTGACACTATATAAAAACCTGACGGGGAACCTAAATAACTAAATAACTAACTGGCTAACCAGCGTCACCAGTGACACTTATACTGTGATCACTGGTGAAAGAGTTAACTCTAGGGGCAATCAAGGGGTTAAAACCTTTATTTAGGTTGTAATATGGGGGTACCTGACCTATAAACCTATTTATAATCCTATATAAACCTGGCGGTTACCTAAAAAAAAAACTGGCTACCTAGCGGCACCAGTGACACTAATAGAGCGATCAAAAAAAAACGATCGCTTAGTGACACTGGCAAAAGGGGGTGAAAGGGTTACCTAGGGGGCAATCAAGGGGTTAACCCTCTATTGGGGGGGGGGGTAGGGGGCTACCTTGGACCTAAAGGGGCCTAAAACTAACTGCCCTGACAGTTATTGCAGTCACACTGACACTAAATGCAGTGATCAGTAAAATAAATGATCACTGCAATCAGTGACACTGTGACTGGGGGGGCAGGGGGTGATCTGGGGGGTGATCAGGGGGTGACAGGGGGTGAAATATGTGCCTATGTGTGCCTGGTGTCAGTGTAGTGTTGGTGCACTAACCTGATGTCTTCTCCGCTCGGCGTCCCGGTCAGAAAGACCGACACGAGGAGCGTGACATCACTTCCCCTTGCCTGTGTTTACAATTACACAGGAAGGGGAAGGAAGCGGACGAATCCCATTGGCCAGAGCGATCGGGAGGGGGTGGCCAGAAACGACTGGCCGTTACCTCGTCCCGCATCGCTTCTGAAGCCATCCCGACCGTCCCCGCCGGCGGAGGGGGGTCCGATCGGACCCCCCAACCGCCGGAAGAATGTCACGTACAGGTACGTGATTCTGCCTGTACGTGCCATTCTGCCGACGTATATATACAGGGGGCGGTCGGGAAGTGGTTAATGAACAAGCAATTACCAGTTAAAGTAACAAAGTGTTGAATAGCAAAAAAAATGCCCTGGTCATGAAGGGGGTAAAACCTTCTGGAGGTCAGGTGGTTAATTATGAATGAATGAGATCTGGATTCGGGTCAAATGTGTTTTCAAATAGAACCCAAGGTGTTCCTGGTTTGTGTCCTGTGGAATGAGGTGATTCTCCAGTCTCCATTATTTTCAGCCTTTAAAGTTTGGTCATCTGGCTTACAATGGGCAACAATAATAAGGTATTTTATTATGTGTCAGCCCCCTCACTTTAAAAGGGGGGGGCACAAAGCAGTCATTGTGTCAGTTATAAAAGCTGTATGAAGGATAGTGAAAGCTGTAAAATTGCATAGGGAGAGTTTTGGCTAAGAAAGTTTAATCTTGCAGACCGCCAGCAGTACATTTACTGCTGGCTGGCAGCTCACCCTTATGATGTTCCCGTACACTGCGGTGGACATGCACACTCTCGCACCGCAGCATGATCTGTGACCCAGTGTGTTTACTGGACACAGAGGATCGCGGTGCTCAGTATCGGCCCACGGACACCTAGTAAACAATTGTCATGAATGGAATCTATTCATGACATCATTGTTTACTACTGTGTGTGATCGGTGATTGGTCACCAGTGATGACATGGTACCTGAGCCAATGACAGCACCCTGTACCATGTGATAGCTGTGAGACAATCACAGCATAACAATAGTAAACAATGAGTAATACATGAAAGCCATTGATTTACTCTCTGATGAGAGTATGTAAAAAAAAGATTGTAAAAAAAGAAAAAAAATCTGAAACAATGTCACCAGTCATATGATGTACTGGTGACAGTATATATATATATATATATATATATATATATATATATATATATATATATATATATATAAATTGGATTTAATCTTTTCAGTTTCTAAAAAATTGTGACAAATTTTACAATAAAACTAAATTACAACTTGAAAAAAAACTTGCCATGCCTCTTACTAAATACTTTGGACTGTCTACTTTTCAAAAAAGGGGTGATTTGGGGGATATTTGCATTGTCCTGGCATTTTAGGGTCTCAAGAAATGAGATAGGCAGTCAGTACATCAGGACTAATCAATTTTCAAATACAGTGGTGTGAAAAAGTGTTTGCCCCCTTCCTCATTTCCTGTTCCTTTGCATGTTTGTCACACTTAAGTGTTTCGGAACATCAAACCAATTTAAACAATAGTCAAGGACAACACAAGTAAACACAAAATGCAATTTGTAAATGAAGGTGTTTATTATTAAAGGTGAAAAAAATCCAAACCATCATGGCCCTGTGTGAAAAAGTGATTGCCCCCCTTGTTAAAACATACTATAACTGTGGTTGTCCACACCTGAGTTCAATTTCTCTAGCCACACCCAGGCCTGATTATTGCCACACCTGTTCACAATCAAGGCATCACTTAAATAGGAGCTGCTTGACACAGTAAGGTCCACCAGAAGATCCTTAAAAGCTACACATCATGCCGAGACCCAAAGAAATTCAGGAACAATTGAGAAAGAAAGTAATTGAGATCTATCAGTCTGGAAAGGGTTATAAAGCCATTTCCAAAGCTTTGGGAATCCAGCGAACCACAGTGAGAGCCATTATCCACAAATGGCGAAGACATGGAACAGTGGTGAACCTTCCCAGGAGTGGCCGGCCGCCCAAAATTACCCCAAGAGCGCAGCGACAACTCATCCAAGAGGTCACAAAAGACCCCACAACAACGTCCAAGGAACTGCAGGCCTCACTTGCCTCAGTTAAAGTCAGCGTTCATGCCTCCACCATCAGGAAAAGACTGGGCAAAAATGGCCTGCATGGCAGAGTTTCAAGGAGAAAACCACTGCTGAGCAAAAAGAACATCAAAGCTCGTCTCAATTTCTCCACAACACATCTTGATGATCCCCAAGACTTTTGGGACAACATTCTGTGGACCGATGAGACAAAAGTGGAACTCTTTGGAAGGTGTGTGTCCAAGTATATCTGGCGTAGAAGGAACACTGCATTTCAGAAAAAGAACATTATACCAACAGTAAAATATGGTGGTGATAGTGTGATGGTCTGGGGCTGTTTTGCTGCTTCAGGACTTGGAAGACTTGCCGTGATAAAAGGAACTATGAATTCTGCTGTCTACCAAGAGATCCTGAAGGAGAATGTCCGACCATCTGTACTCAAGCTGAAACGAACTTGGGTTCTGCAGCAGGACAATGATCCTAAACACACCAGCAAGTCCACCACCGAATGGCTGAAGAAAAACAAAATGAAGACTTTGGAGTGGCCTAGCCAAAGTCCTGACCTGAATCCTATTGAGATGTTGTGGTATGACCTTAAAAAGGCCGTTCATGCTCGAAAACCCTCTAATGTAACTGAATTAGGACAATTCTGCAAAGATGAGTGGGCCAAAATTCCTCCAGGACGCTGTAAAAGCCTCATTGCACGTTATCGCAAACGCTTGGTTGCAGTTGTTGCTGCTAAGGGTGGCCCAACCAGTTATTAGGTTTAGGGGGCAATCACTTTTTCACACAGGGCCATGATGGTTTGGATTTTTTTTCACCTTTAATAATAAACACCTTCATTTACAAATTGCATTTTGTGTTTACTTGTGTTGTCCTTGACTATTGTTTAAATTGGTTTGATGTTCCGAAACACTTAAGTGTGACAAACATGCAAAGGAACAGGAAATGAGGAAGGGGGCAAACACTTTTTCACACCACTGTATACTGTAAATGCCATATTATTTAGACGCTATAACTTTCACACGGACTAAACAATATACACTGATTTGCATTATTTTTACCAAAGAATTATAGCAAAATTGTTTGCAAAGTGTTATAACAGAAACTAAAGCCCCATACACACTATCAGATTTTCTGCAGATTTTTGTCTTCAGATTTACCAAAACCATATAATATGGGGTCAAACCTTAGGAGTTTCAATTTGTATGCAATCAGGCAGGCCCTTGCACTACATGGTTTTGGTAAATCTGAAGACAAAAATCTTTAGAAAATCTGATAGTGTGTATGGGGCTTTAGAAAAACTTTTATTTTTTTTCCATTTATATAGCAAAAAATAAAAAACTCAATTGTGATTTATAACTGTCAAAAGAAAGCTCTATCTGTGAAAAAAATATATCAATTTGATTTGGGTACAGTGTTTAATGAACAAGCAATTACCAGTTAAAGTAACAAAGTGTTGAATAGCAAAAAAAATGCCCTGGTCATGAAGGGGGTAAAACCTTCTGGAGGTCAGGTGGTTAATTATGATTGCCACCTCTTTGCCCAATCAACCTATTTACTTTTTTCTTAGGCCTCGTTCACATAGGCATTACTTAAGCATGTCCTGGAACCCACACCTGCATGCTTGTTGGAATCAAACATGAATGTTATATTTCTAAAGTTTCTACACATCTGTTTGTACAACCAAGATCAGCCACATTGACACTTGCAGTCCCACACTTTTAAAAGGTACAGAGGAATGTGGCACCAAACAGAATCTGCATAGCAAAAGGAGTTATCTTCAGCCCACCTGGTGTGCACGAAGCTTCAAATATATTGATGATGAAGACGGCCCGGGGCGCATAGACTGCAATACTGTCCCCAGAAGCCCAGTATGGCAGGACAGTCAATAATATAAGGAGGATTGTCATGTGAACACTGATTGGCCCGAAGCAAATGGGACTGGCAGTGGGATGGGGTGTGGATGAGGTGTGTTTGTCAAAAGGGAATGTTTCAAAGAGCTCTGTCTCTGTGTCTCTCTCTGCTTGCTGAGAAAAGCCTGTCATGAGGCTGTGTCTCTGCTAACCTGATGATTCGACCATCTTGAGGCCTAACCCATGTGGGCACGGACCTCTTATTCCATCTCAGCTACTAGGATGTGCTAAGAATACGATTGTATTGTGTTGTGATTGTATGCTATGTAATCTTGTAACTAATAATATCTTATATAAGCTTTCTTATTTCATTGGGAAATAAATGAGATTTGATTAATCTTAAACCGTGTGTTTGGTTGCTAACTTTGTATTATTGTGATATTAACAGTAGCATGCGCTCAGAGTTTAATAGACCAAGTAATCTATAGGGACTAGACAAATTAATACATAGATGATATAATATTAGTAATTAAGTAATATGATATCACTTTCTACAATGCTCTCACGTGGATGTCAAATGGGGAGCAGTGCCGGTGTCCATGCAGCCACTGTGACCCATTTGGCATAAATGGATTGCCTGTACACGGATGCATGGAACACCTGTGCATCCTGTGCAGGCAAAATAGGGCCCTTACACATAGTTACATAGTAGGTGAGGTTGAAAAAAGATACAAGTCCATCAAGTCCAACCTATGTGTGTGATTATATGTCAGTATTACACTGTATATCCCTGTATGTTGTGGTCGTTCAGGTGCTTATCTAATAGTTTTTTTAAACTATCGATGCTCCCCACTGAAACCACTGCCTATGGAAGAGAATTCCACATCCTTGCCGCTCTTACAGTAAAGAACCCTCTATGCAGTTTAAGGTTAAATGCCTTTTCTTCGAATTTTAATGAGTGGCCACGTGTCTTATTAAACGCCATTCCACTGAAAGGTTTTATCCCTATTGTGGGGTCACCAGTATGGTATTTGTAAATTTAAATCATATCCCCTCTCAAGCTTCTCTTCTCCAGAGAGAATAAGTTCAGTGCTTGTACCCTTTCTTCATAACTAATGTCCTTCAGTCCCTTTATTAGTTTTGTTGCCCTTCTCTGTACTCGCTCCATTTCCAGCACATCCTTCCTGAGGACTGGTGCCCAGAACTGGAAGGCATACTCCATGTGAGGCCCGTCCAGAGTCTTGTAGAGTGGGAGAATTATCGCTTTATCTCTTGAGATTTTAATGCATGCCAATATTCTGTTCGCTTTGTTAGCAGCAGCTTGGCATTGCATGCCATTGCTGAGCCTATCATCTACTAGGACCCCCATGACTCCACAGGTATAAGCTTAAATACTCTCATGTGAAAAGGGCTCTATTTTTAGGGGCACTTCATTTTTTTATTATTAACTTAGGGTCTTTTGTATAGGTTAAACGGCCTTTTTTGTTTCAAGGCTTTCCTTATAAAAAAGGGGGCTTTTGTTTAAAGAGTGACGCTGTGGGATTTTTTTTACCTTTGTTGGTTTGTTAATTCTTATTTTATGTTGATAGGGTCTTTTTTATTTATTTTTTATTATTTTGGGGTGCTTGAAGTGCAACATTTAAGCCAACCTGCCCCTTTGATGATGTTTCATTTCTGCACTCTCGCCCCTAAAGGACAGACCCCAGAACTGCATGTGAACACAAGGCCAGAGATTCTAGGTGATAGCATTGACCATATGTGATTATAATCACATATGGTCAATAACATCACCTAGGATCCCCAACGCTGTGTTTACATTACTACAGCACCAGGGATCTGAGATTTAACGATGGGTATGAGGCAGGTCATTGTGATTTAGACACAAAAAAAGATAGCGCAAACTAATAAAACAAATAATGTGAAAAAGTGAAACACATAAAAAATCACAAATGTGAAAAAAATCCCTTAATACAGTAATGATAGAGCTAAAATGAGTCGCTAATAACTAATTTAAGGTGAATACAAGACTCACAACCCAAATAAATATTTTGGTTGTATTGTGTCAAAAAATATCCAAATTGTAACAAAATATCAAAGTGCAAAAGAACAAGAAAGTTTTTAGGATGCCGCCCGTCACACTCTGCAGGAGAATCCTGTATTAGACTTCTGGAGGATAAATGTACAATCACACTCTGCAGGAGAATACTGTATTTAACCTCTGGAGGATCTGATGGACCCCAAATTATAAGGGTCACACACGCCTCATAACAGCAACCTACTGTAGTGATTTTATACCCGATTGGCTCCTGGAGCTGGATCAGTGGCTCTCTCTCATCCAAAGCGACAAGCTGAAACACTCACTCCATAAACTCTGGCAACTTCAGTAGTCAGCTGTGGTGATTCCACCTGAATTGTTCGGAGGGATGGCGGCCTTCTCCAGTAATGAATAGCAGGATGAATCTGTTAATCTTTCCTTTTATTCTCTTCAGAGGTTCCTCCAGTGAAAGTTTAAATGATCCAGATAAGGCCGAGAAGGACCCTAACGAATGGTTTCTTTATTTTAATAAAGTTAGCTTGGATTTTTTGGAATTTTTGGTTTCTAAGAAAAGATGTAAAGCCTTGAAATTCCAACAGGAAATAAATGCGATTAGGGAAAAACTTCTCCCTTTTAGCCAAGAAGGCCTTTATCAGATATATACAAAAAAGTAATAATATACTAGTATATACTCAAGGAAATAAAAGGAAATAATAGGAAAAGGAATAAAAAAATAAAAAAACCTAATAAATATATGCGAGACATTGAGGACTATAAGTCCCAAAACCTCTTTAAATGGCAGGAGTTATAAAAAAGACACAACGGTTTTGAAATTAGAGGGGATGGAGGAAGAAGGCATGGATAACCAGGAGAGAGTTAATCCACCTCCCAGCATTAATTCCATTCCTAACCCCCATCCACCCCCCCCCCCCCCCATCTAGAAATAGGGAATCAGGATCTAACTGGGGAAAATATGGCCATACCCCTGTGAAACAGAGTAAAAAAAGGGTATGCCAAATAAAAATAGAAATAGACCTTATAATTCCCCTAGGAATCAGTACACGTACCCACAACCTAGGAATTAATCCAATAATGGGGGAAGGCCCCAACAATATAATCATCAGTACAATCAAAGTAGATGTTTTAAACCAATATATGAGAACTATGATTATCAATATCAACAAATTAGACAGCCCCCAATGGATTATACTGGTAACTATGAGGAATATATACCAAATAAGCAGAGTAGAGGAGGACAATATAATGATTATCAGAATTCCCCATGAACATTATATGGATATGAAATTCAGACTGAAAATCGATTCAACCATTACAGAATCATCCACAGAATTACGTAGGAAGTTATGATGGAGATTCTACATATAGGGAATGGGACTATAGATCTTCACACAATAACTCCAGACGCTTAAATGCATCTCAGGATATAGTCCCATTAAGAACCAAAACTGACCATTTTTTTAGGGAAAGGACAAGCAAAAAAGGGAAAACCAAAAGAGGATGCAGGGGATGGAACCTGAGCCATTCCCAAAAAGAGAAAGAGGTAACCTGTGAGGGTATTTTTAATCTGGAATAGAACTTACTAAAGCTGAAAAAAATAATTTAAATAAAGGACTTAAATTTGTGCCACATAAACCCCTGAACAAATTTCAAAGATTTATAGATGTTCAGAAATTTGTCAGGAAGTTAAATATAAAAAGGTATTTTCTTACAATACCTAGAGGGACTAATATGGTTCATAGAGATAGACCATCAAGAACCGGTTTAAGAAATGCCTCAATATTTAATCCACCTGGGAAATCAACTGGTGTTTTTAAAGATCATAAAAAAATCATAAAAAGCAACAGAGTATAGTTACTGAAGGTATTAAATCTCTGTGTGACAGAAAATATTTAATCATTCGCCCAGCTGATAAGGGTGGGAGAACTGTTCTGTTACGAAAACAGGATTATTTAGAAGAAATTAGAAATCTATTGTCGGATGAAAACACCTTTAGCGAGAGATCCAACCAATCAGTTTAAACGATTGCTAAATGAGTTAATACAAGAACTCTTTAGGAAGTGACGTACCTCCCCCTGCCCTGCTGACTTACCTCAGGGGTTATTTTATGATAAAGAAAAATAATATATTATTTGCCAAAGTGCACAAAAATTCTCAAAAACCTCCAGGGCGTCCCGTAGTTAGTGGGATTGACTTGATAACCTCTCGCATAGGGAAATTTGTTGATTATTTTCTGCAACCATTGGTAACCAATACTAAGGCTTTTTGAAAGGTTCCAGACAGATTATCAACAAAATTTCCACCATTAATATGGATAAGGAGGCTCTGCTTGTTACAGCGGATGTTTCCTCTCTATATACGATCAACACATATGAGATAGGGTATATGGCAGCTAGATTTTTCGTTAATAAGGACTTGACCATTAAAAAAATCAATGAAAGTATTCGTTTTGAAGCTTTTAGAATTTGCCATGGAATGCAACTGGGGCAAAATTTGCACCGAGTCTAGCTAATTTATTTATGGCTCTACGGGAAAATTATTTTTTATTCTCCAGGGGGGACTCCTTTTTTTATGGGGGAGTCATTACATATTTTTATGGAGTATCTGAACTCTAACCAGTGGGGTGTTAGAGGATGTACTAAACTAGGTGAATCTATTCCTTTCCTGGACCTGGTGATCTATAGAGAACAGAATTCTCTGTTCACTAGGACACATTTTAAGTCCACTGATAGAAATGGTTTTATCCCAAATAGAGAGCTGCCATCATCCAAGTTGGTTGAAAGCGATCCCTAAAGGACAGTTCCAGAGAATTCAAAGAAACTGTTCAAAACTGGAAGATTTTTCAACTCAGGCTGAAACCCTATCCAGACGTTTCTGAAAACTATCTCCAGCTATTTTGAATTAAGAATTGTAAAAAGTAAAAAATATGTATATGAGCATTTTATTAAAATCAAAAACAGGAGAATCAAGGGAAAATAATTCATACGAATGGGCGATGGTTACTACTTTTTCTTCCCAATATTGGTGGATTAATATAATTTTGAAAAAACACTGGCAAGTATTGAAAAGTGATAGTATTTTGGGGCCTAAACTCCCGGAGAAATGGAATTTTATATTCAGGAGGAACACTGCCCTTAAAGACATCTTGGCACCAAGCAGTGTTAACACCCCTGAGCCAGCGGTTGATATGTTTTGGGAGCTTAAAAGGTTTTTACCCGTGTAAAAGATGTAAAATGTGTAGAACCTCTAAAACCATATGAACATCTTCCTTTTCCTCTAAAATTACTTCTAAGAGGTATGACATTGATGATTTCATTACCTGTGGCACAATAGGTGTCATGTATTTGTTAATCTGTCCCTGTGGGCTCCAGTATGTGGGCTTTAAAAATTTGAATTGGGGAACACTTGACTAATATCCGTAAAGGTTTTATTGGTCATAGTGTATCCAAACCTTTCCACGAATGTCATGGGAGGGACCATTCAGAATTAAAAGTCATAGCCATTGATTTAAATAAAGGACTTAAATTTGTGCCACATAAACCCCTGAACAAATTTCAAAGATTTATAGATGTTCAGAAATTTGTCAGGAAGTTAAATATAAAAAGGTATTTTCTTACAATACCTAGAGGGACTAATATGGTTCATAGAGATAGACCATCAAGAACCGGTTTAAGAAAATGCCTCAATATTTAATCCACCTGGGAAATCAACTGGTGTTTTTAAAGATCTGATTCTGCAGGATTTACAAAAAGTGTCCTTTAAAAATCATAAAAAGCAACAGAGTATAGTTACTGAAGGTATTAAATCTCTGTGTGACAGAAAATATTTATTCATTCGCCCAGCTGATAAGGGTGGGAGAACTGTTCTGTTACGAAAACAGGATTATTTAGAAGAAATGAGAAATCTATTGTCGGATGAAAATACCTTTAGCGAAAGATCCAACCAATCAGTTTAAACGATTGCTAAATGAGTTAATACAAGAACTCTTTAGGAAGTGACGTACCTCCCCCTGCCCTGCTGACGTACCTCCCCCTTTCCTCTACTGATGTTCCCCCCCTCTGACCTTTGCTTCCCCTCTGCCCTGTTGACCTTTGCTCCCCCTCGGCCCTGCTGACGTTTCCTCCCCCTCTACCCTGCTGACATTCCCTCCCCCTGCCCTGCTAATGTTCCCTTCCCCTATGCTCTGCTTACGTTTCCTCCCCTATGCCCTACTGACACCTTTCCTCTGTCCTGCTGAGCCCGTCCTCTCCCTTGCTGACGCCCGTCCTCTCCCTTGCTGATACCCGTCCTCTGACCCATGTCCTCTGCCTTGTTGACCCATGTCCTCTGCCTTGGTGACCCTGTCCTCTGCCCTGGTGACCCCTGTCCTCTTCCTTGCAGACCCCTGTCCTTTTCCCTGCTGACCCCTGTCCTTTGCCCTGCTGACCCCTGTCCTTTGCCCTGCTGGCCCTGTCCCCTGCACTGCTGACCCTGTCCTTTGCACTGCTGACCTCTGTACACTGTTCTACTAATTCCTTCCCACTGCACTGCGGACCCCTTGTCCTCTAACCCCTATCTTCAGCTTTGCTGACTCCTGTCCTCTGCCCTGCTGACCTCCTACCCTGACATTTTTTAGTGCACACCCACATCAGACAGGCTGCATCTGGTCCCAATGTTGAGTCAGACACTTGAAGCTGCCTGCTCTCATTTTGGACTGATAATTAACCAGCTGTTGGGAACTACTAATTCAGAGGTGCAAGAATTGGACTGATCTGAGGTGTGAAGGTGCAGGAATTAGGGTGATCTGAGGTATAAAGATGCATGAACTATGGTGATCTGTAAATGTGAAAGTGCAGGCATTGGGGTGATCTGAGGTATAAAGATGCAGGAATTAGGGCTGATCCGAGGTGTCTTGGTGCAGGAATCAGGGCTTATATGAGAGTGTGAAGGTGTAGGAATTGGGGTGATCTGAGATGTGAATGTTCAGGAATTGGGGCTGATCTGAGGTGTGAAGATGCAGGAATTGGGGTGTTCTGAGGTCTGTTGCGCAGGAATTGGGCGCATTTGAGGAGTAAAAGTGCAGGAGTTCGGACTGATCTGAGGTGTGAAGGTGCAAGATGTGTGGTCATCTGAGGTGGGAAGGTGCAGGATTTGTGGTTATCTGAAGTGGGAAGGTGAAGATTTAGGGTGATTTGTGCAAGGCCCAGGGGACTTCTACTCAGCAAGTCTCTCACTTTTCCTGCCACCATCTTCCTGCACCTCCTGGGGAGACACACCATTCCTCAGGGCTGATATTGTAGGTAGGTACTATGTGCACTACTCTCAATAAAGTAAAATAAAAAATGAAAATAAATTTGAGTATACTAGTATTACTTTAATTACATTAGTATTTTCTTAATATACAATACAAGTGTTTAGGTAAGGGGTTTAGTACTGTTCTAGTTGAAAAAACTCAGGTAGTGTTAAAGGGGGATCAGGATAGGGGTTAGGGGGATGACTTGCCTTGACTTGACTTGCCCCGGGCACTGACAACCTACGCTACGCCACTGAGTATTGCTGTGCACATCAGAGTGAGATAAATATTTCTAGGTCCGTCATGGTTAATTGTAAACTGGTTAGTTGTAAAGGCATTTCAAATTTCATTTATTGACAGTTTTGGGTAGCATCATTTTTTCACCATTTAACTGGAGCACATAGTTTTAATGCCTGACATATTTGGTATCTATTTACTCAACACAGCTTCATGTTTTATTTTGTATTTAAAAATTGTATTATATTGTCTTTGTGTGCCCTAATAGTACATTTTGTGTATTTTTTCTTTAAAATATAGATTTGACAAACAGACATGCAAATATCTTTCAACATAAAAATAGTAAATACTATATTTGTATTCACCTCCTTTTAGAAAATATATAATCTTTGGGGGTTTTACATAATTTTCAAGCCAAAAAATGAAAAAATAGCTTAAGAGGGGAACTAGTTAAATGATTTGTATATTTTCAATTCTGGAATTAAGACAGTGATGGGACATCTGAGACCACTAGAAGGGAGGGAGTAGATCAATTTTGTGGAAAAACTCAGTGATGTTTTTAGAGCCAGGAATCAGAAAGGACGCAGATACCGATGACGAGGGAAAAGATAAAAGTATCCTTTTAGGAGCAAGGATTAATGTAGAGGACATAGGGGTTTTTGAGGTCATCAGATTCGAGGTATATAAAAATATTAGATTTTTCCTTTGAAAGGTGTCATTTAGGAAATGATATAAAGAGAAAATTCAACCAAAGGCACCTTCAGAAATGTCTAGTAATAGTAATCTACAAACTGATACTTATAGATAATTTTATATACAACGAACTGCAATGCTAGAAATAAGATTGCCGCAGCAGGGAGAACACACAAATAGGCTGGTTGCACTTCAGTGATATTGCAGATAAAACTTCTATTTATTGAAATCTTCAAAAACATATGGATGGACGGAGGACAGTAAACACGTTTCACACAAACATATGTTTAAGCATTATATGTGTGTTCTCCCTGTTGCTGCCATTGTGGCGGGCACCAGCTGATGTGTGGAGGGGCTTTAGATATACAATGTGCACCTGCCTGGAGCAATTTCATTTCTAGAAATAAGATTACCTTACCCCTTTAAATAATTAATAAACTATATGCAAAAATAAATAAATAATACAATCATAGATTGTGCAGCATTATACAGTGCCTTGAAAAAGTATTCATACCCCTTGCAATTTTCCAAATTTTGTCATGTGATGACCAAAATTGTAAATGTATTTTATTGAGATTTTATGTAATTGACCAACACAAAGTGGCACATAATTGTGAAGTGAAAGGAAAATGATAAATGGTTTTCAAAATTTTTTAACAAATAAATATGTGAAAAGTGTGGCATGCATTTGTATTTAGCCCCCCTGAGTCAATACTTTGTAGAACCACCTTTTGTTGCAATTACAGCTGCACGTCTTTTTGCATATGTCTCTACTTTGCACATCTAGAGGGTGACATTTTTGCCAATTCTTCCTTGCGAAATAGCTCAAGTTCTGTCAAATTGGATGGAGTGCATCTTTGAACAGCAATTTTCAATTCTTCCCACAGATTCTCACTTGGATTTAGGTCTGGACTTTGACTGGGCTATTTTAACACATGAATATTCTTTGATCTAAACAATTCCATTGTAACTCTGACTGTATGTTTAGGGTCGTTGGAAGGTAAGCTTTTTCCCCAGATGAAGACACGTGACCGTGTCGTAACGCGTAGGGAGTGGCCGTAGGCAAACACACAGAGGAGGACGCGAGTAGGCGCTGTGGACGCCTAGTGGTGAAAAACTTTTTAACCCATTGCTATTATGTTTCTGCTTTTATGTACGAGTCTTGTATTACCTCTTGAATAAATTACCAATTTTATAATAACGTACTACACTAGTGGAGCCCCCCTCCTTTCTCTCTCTGTTTTCCCCATTCATGACACACTGCTGGGAGCCACCTAGCAATATAGGTCAGAACCACTGAGGGATTTAAAGGAGAAGGACCAGGCTGGACCCTACTGTAGGACACCCCGAGCACCATACTTAGGGGCTAACTTGGATACCCCAGAAAGGCGTATTTGACCTGCTTTAAGGTGAGAGTTCTGGGAGACCAGAAAAGGATTACCCCACTTAAATAGATGAAAGGCATTATATGATTATAGCAGCATTATAGAGAAACCACTATCCCTATCTAACAATACCTATGGAAATTGTTTTGGAACTGGAACTATATATTTACTAACGGGATGGCTTTTTTATAATGTGGTCTCATCTCCCCCACTGAGTTGGACATTGCTATTTATACTCTGGACTATTTTTACTTTATGCCTCCTTTTATCCATTTATTTTTATTGTTGAATTTCTTCTAGTTGATTCACATTGTGGGTTTGATTTTACCCTGCAATTTAGGTCCTTTTGAGGTTTTATCACTGGATTTTACTATTTTTTTCACAGGATATCTTTGGCATATTACTGTCACTATTTTATTTTTATATTTTTTTATCGCATCTGTCACAGGATTATTTAAGTTGATTTAAATTGACTTTTAACCACAGGATTGTATTCACACAGGATTCATATTTTATTTCATGTATATGTGCACTCATTTGGATATTATTTATATTTTTTCTTAATACATTTTTAATTATTCTTATATGCACATTTTTTCATCTGTGTTTGAGATACATTATTATTCAATCACATTTATTAATCATTGTTTAATTAATGATTTATTCACTAACCTGCACTCCTTGATCTCTGGTCACTTATCTTATACCTTGGACTAGTGCCCCTAGAGGAATCTAGTCATCATCACTACCTTACCACTTTATTACTATTTTAGTTTGCGCGAAGTACTTTTACCTTTTAAACTTCCACCCTAGTCTCAAGTCTTTTGGAGACTCTAAAAGGTTTTCTTCTAAGATTGCCCTGTATTTGGCTCCATCCATCTTCCCATCAACTCTTACCAACTTTCCCCATCACTGCTGAAGAAAAGAATCCCCACAACATGATGCTGCCACCGCCATGTTTCACGGTGTGTGGATGGTGTGTTCAGGATAATGTGCAGTGTTAGTTTTCCGTCACACATAGCGTTTTGCTTTTAGGCCAAAAAGTAGAATTTTGGTCTTATCTGACCAGAGCACCATCTTTCACATGTTTGCTGTGTCTCCCACATGGCTGCTCGCAAACTACAAAAGGGACTTCTTATAGCTTTATTTCACCAATAGCTTTCTTTTTGTCACTCTTCCATAAAGGTCAGATTTGTTCTGTTGTCAGTTTGTCCTGTGGACAGATTCCCCCATGTGGATCTCTGCAGCTTTTCCAGAGTTACCATGGACCATTTGGCTGCTTCTCTAATTAATGCTCTCCTGTCTCCTGTCTTGGTAGGTTTGCAGTTGTGCCATACTCTTTCCAATTTTGGATGATGTATTAAACAGTGCTGCGTGAGATGGTCAAAGCCTGGGATATTTTTTTAGAATCTAACCCTGCTTTAAACTTCTCCACAACCTTATCCCTGACCTGTCTGGTGTGATCCTTGGCCTTCATGATGCTGTTTGTTCACTAAGGTATTCTTACAAACCTCTGAGGACTTCACAGAACAGCTGTATTTATACTGAGATTAAATTACACACAGCTGGATTCCATTTACTAATTAGGTGACTTCTGAAGGCAATTGGTTCCACTAGATTTTAGTTAGGGGTATCAGAGTAAAGGAGGCTGAGTACAAATGCACGCCACACTTTTCAAATATTTATTTGGAAACAATTTGGAAAACCATTTATCATTTTCCTTCCACTTCACAATTATGTGGGACCAGTGGCGGCTTGTGCTCAAATTTATTTTGGGGGGGGGGGGGCGCAAACTGAAAAATTCCACTTTTAGTAATGCAGGGCGGTAAATAGCCATTTATAAGGTGAAAAAAGAAAGGGGGTGCTTATTGGGACTGATGAGGCATGGATATGTATTTAAAAATGGTTTAGGATACCTGGAAATAAAATTTGCTGTCTCGGGCCCTATAAGGGAAAATCTGTGTAGCAAAAAGTTGCTGGTAGATCTGATGTGTTCAACTGAACTGGTAAATATTAAATAATGTAGCATAATATATGGTACATAAATCATGCTTGTCTTCGCATGAATAACAATTAATAATCAAATTGGTAGTTTTTAATGTTTATTATGAAAGGAACATAATTGGTACAAACAATCATAAGTAAACAATTATTGAGTGGATACACAGATCAGATGGACATGGTTATCCTAAGAAGAAAATAATATTAGGGATAGACTGGGTTTGTCATCCCTAGATGGGGACTAAAGTGTTTGAAATTAATTATTTGTTTAATTAATTATCACATTCCCTGAAAGGAAGAGGGGAGATCCGTGTATCCACAAAAAATTGTTAAATCAATCCAATACATCAGAAACATTGATATTCAATGTGTCATAATATATGACACAATAGATCATGCATAACATAGCGTAAACATATAAAAACAATCATATTGACATATAAAGATGTATATTTGGAAAAGAAATGGTAGGTACAAATAATCGCAATTTTTTGAAAAAGTATAGAAAATGGATACACAGAGCAATTGGATAAAAGCGGGCCCGAGACAGCGAATTTTATTTCCAGGTATCCTAAACCATTTTTAAATACATATCCATGCCTCATCTAAAGTCCCAATAAGCACCCCCTTTCTTTTTTCGTTTTATATAAAATAGGGATGGAGGCATGCCTATGTTATGCTAGGGTCCAGCAGCGCACATGTTTTTTGTGAGCCATTTATAAGGTGATTATTCATTACTGCTAGGTAAAACTGTGGACATCAATTGCAGCCTGTGTCCATTATGAGGGGTTCCCACCATCCCTGTGCCAAATTCCCGGGTCTATACACCCGCTGTGCCCATTTTAAGGGGTTCCCACCATCTCTGTGCTGAATTCCCAGGTCTGTACACTTACTGTGGCCATTATGAGGGGTTCTCACCATCCCTGTGCCAAGTTCCTGGGGCTGAGTGTACACCCGCTGTGCCCATTATGGGGGTTCCCACCATCCATGTACTGAGTTCCCGGATCTGTAAGCTGATGTGCCTATTATGAGGGGTTTCCACCATCCCTGTGCTGAGTTCCCAGGTCTGTAAGATGATGTGCCTATTATGAGGGGTTTCCACCATCCCTGTGCTGAGTTTCTGGGTCTGTACACCTGATGTGCCTATTATGAGGGGTTCCCACCATCCCTGTGCTGAGTTCCCGGGTCTGTACACCTGATGTGCCTATTATGAGGGGTTCCCACAATCCCTGTGCTGAGTTCCCGGGTCTGTACACCTGATGTGCCTATTATGAGGGGTTCCCACCATCCATGTACTGAGTTACCGGGTCTGTACACCTGCTGTGCCCTTTATGAGGGGTTCCCACCATCCCTGTGCTGAGTTCCCAGGTCTGTACACCTGCTGTGCCCATTATGAGGGGTTCCCACCATCCCTGTGCTGAGTTCCTGGGTATGTACACCCGCTGTGTCCATTATGAGAGGTTCCCACCATTCCCAGGTCTGTACACCCACTGTGCCCATTATGAGGGGTTCCCACCATCCCTGTGCTGAGTTCTTCTTTACAAGTGTGGTCTCAATCACTGAATGACACCCTCTCCATCCCAGATTACTTTTTATCTCTTCCAAACTGTTGAACAGATCAGTACATTCTCTGCATTCATTTAAGGTGGCCATAGAATAGATGATTCCTTTTTAATTTCATTCCTACGGCCACCTTAAATGAGTGCAGAGAATGTACTGATCTGCTCAACAGTTTGGAAGAGATAAAAAGTAATCTGAGAAGGAAAGGGTTTCAGTCAGTGATTGGAATGGTCAGATCTGAGACCGGAGCCTGCAGTATGAGAGCAGTGAAGAAAGATCTATGCAAACAGAAGATAGTGAAGGGGAGGGGGATCTGTGTGATAGGGAAGGTGTACAGACATGGATAACATGGAGAGAGGGAAAGTAAAGTTGCTGCTGTAAAGTCACTCAGGACACAGTGATAATAGCCCCTTCTTCCCCCCTCCAGTCCTGGCATGTACTGTACCTAGAGATTTCTGTGTGATCCCTCTATGTGCACTGCTGGATGTCTGTGTCCCAGGGAGATGAAAGGACAGCTCCCTCTGCACAGACCTCTCTCTCCCTGTCTGCCCTAAGCTGTTCTTATTCTGCTGGGGATTCCCCCCTCACTTGCCGAAGAAGACAGGCAGCCTGTGAGCCAATGATGCCGCAGGTCCAATTAAAGCCCCACCCTACGGACCCAATCAATTACAACCACTGGAAACCTAATGCCAGAGGTGGAGTTTTTGGGGCGCAGACCTTATAGCCTTGAGCACACTCTAAAGTATGCCAATAGAGCTTCTTAGCCCCAATCACGTGTTTACACACAAGTCATGCCTCCAATAGCACCCCTGTGCCCGACACCCACTTAAAGGGAAACTTTAACATTTTTAATTAATTAATTTTAATTAATAAGTAGCTTTAGGAGGGGGGGGGGGTGGCGCCCCTGCACCCCCTATTGACGGGCCGCCACTGTGTGGGACTTTGTGTTGGTCTATCACATAAAATCCCAATAAGATACATTTACATTTTTGGTTATACCATGACAAAATCTGGATCATTTCAAAGGGTATGAATACTTTTTCAAGACACTGTAAGTGAGACCACCCACAGACAAAATTCACCTTTGAATGTTTATAAACAAACAAATCAATAGTTCAATAATAAATTGTGCAACATTATGAGTGAGACCACCGACATACATAAAAAAATCGTTCCTTGCCACTCCCTCGTTCTTGTTTCCCGCCCTTACGTGGTCTTGCATGTTTCTCTCTTTTACATTTCTCCTGTTCAGGGAGATGGTTTTCCCCCCTTACCCTTTTGGCCATGTGACCAACAGAAATACATGCATAACCAATAATTGAGTGGTGTGTGGGAGGGTGGGCGGGAATTGGTTGGGAGGGATAGGGAAGATAAAATAATAACAGTTTTGTTTTTTGTATTTTGAGATGTTATACAATATTTTATGTCATTGTATGTTCTACTTTTGATACTTGCAGAATAATAAAAATAAAGTAAATTAAAAAAAAATAGTTTTTGTGCACACAACACATGCAGTGACTCCAGTTCTAGTAATATTTCCAAGTGGTTAGTAAAAATAGTCCAAATAAACGTGATGTGGATGGTACAGGAAACAGCTGAAATCACTTTTCAGCACATCACATGCCATACCAACAGATGTATGTGCTCACTCGTCCAAAGACCTCAAAATCATAAGAGCTCTATAAGGTGCTTGATGTAATAAAACATCCTCTGTGGCTCCCAGGAACTCTTCTCCTCCAGCAGATAACCAGGTATTCCCCCACCTAAAAAAAGACACTCCTTTCTCCTCCTCTCCTCCTCCTCTCCTCCTCCAGCAGGCATAAAAAAGAAGACAGTTTCTAGTGCTCTCAGTTTTCACAGATTTATTAAAAACAGCATATATTACATACTCACAAAAGCACAGTGGTGTACAGCTCTAAGAATAAACAAACATGGTTGGTAAGAAACATATCCTTCACATTGATCAGCTCAGCAGTGGCACTTCCTGTGCTTCTGGATAGCGTGATGATGTCTCCACCACAAGCATTATGCCCTTGGCGGGGCTTCAACTGGAGAATACACATCTCTGTCACTCTTTTAAACACCTTTCTCTTTTACTAGCAATATATAAACAATTTTCCCAAGCACAGCTGCCGTTGTTTCGGCCACTTTCGCTAAGGGCAAATTGATCTATCTCTCTTTACTTCCAGGAACTTTGTCTGCCTCTTGGAACATATGGCAGGAACTTACTTTTGATGATGCAGCTGTGAGATCAGGGTTACCTCACCAATGCCTCACTCAACTAGGGAGTGGAGAACCAGTAATTGTAAGTTATAGCACAAAAGTGATTTTTAGAGAAAGGGAGCAAAGGTTTGCTTTACTTTAAATTCTGAATAACAGGAGAAAATGACAATAGGGTGTGATGGGGTGTTTCTTGATAGTAAAGGTAGTTCAACAGACGTTGATGACTTCAACGTGAATATTCTGTTGGAGTAATGGGAGGGGGAGTGTTTGGATAGGCTGAGTAAAAAGAGATTTGGAACTCCCCATGCATACAGGTTTTAGGCCTAAGTGATAATGCCTTTATTGTCAACAGATACATTTATAGCTCTGTTCATGGAATTAGTGCAAAATGCTTTATACGAGTTAGAGTTGGTCCACAACTAAACAGGACAACATAAACAAAAAGCTCTAAAGGAATTATTTGAAGCAAAAGATATTGTTAAAAAAATGATCGATAAAGGGGGCAATGCTGTCTTGCAACGTGAGAAGAAGTATGTCTAAGAAAAAATGAGCGGATGGAACTTTTCTTGCTTTGGTGACTGAAAGTAAAAAAACATAAAATGAGGGTATGTGGGTGTTAAAGAATTAGTGTTCAAGAATCTAAAATTACAATACACCTACCCCCTACACCATTCTAAAAGGTGCTTTCCAACCCCTTCGAGGGAACCAATTGTTTCTTTGGGCAGTGGGCCAACTGATAAAAATAGTAAAATTTTGAATGTGAAGCTCCAACCCTTGGCATTGAGATTAACATCATATGTACATGACTCCAAACATGTCTTCATGAAGTGGCAGGATGTAGAAATTGAGGGGGATTTACTAATAGTAGGTTAAATGTGGAGAAGTTACCCGCCAGGTGGGGCTGGAAGCTTGTAACACAATGGTACAGAGAAGGTACTTGAATTGTTTTGAGCATAATGTGTTTGTGTTGGATATGCTAGGATCTGTACTCTATAATAGGTGTTTTTTTATTTTAAATAGACTTTATTATGAACATGTACAGGGAGTTACCATGGGAGTGGTGCTTGCATAGGCATACTGTATGACTGTATTCATTGTTGACACATAGCTCTCTGCCTTTGGTATGTGGATGATGTGCTGTAGGCCTGGAGAGGCACCCATCAGGCTTTGTTGGTATTATAAAAAAAAAGAAAATGAAAAATATATATACACACACACACACACACACAAACACAGGATGTGCAAGATGTAATTATTACCCCTTTTACTGTGAATCATATTTTCCCGGGCTCTTCATTTCAGCATACTCACAGGTCAGCTCCTGCTCCCCTGACCTCAAAGTACCACCCCCTAGCGATCCCATAAAAAACACAAACCAAGCACCATTGTATTACCATCATTATCACACAAGTGAACACAGGGCAGAAATATATGCTGAAATAAAGGAAAATTATTATAAGTATTTGATAATTTTCCAAATAATGGCCTTCTCTTCATGTCAGCATACTCAAGGGTGTAGCTAGCTCTAAGATGGGAGGAATTAAATAAAAGATAAACTCATGTACTGCTGATTAGGGATGAGCCGAAGACCCCCGGGTTCGGTTCGCACCAGAACCCACGAACGGACCTAAAGTCCGTGTGAATTTAAGAACCCTATTAATTACAATGGACGCGAACGTTCAAAATCAAAAGTGCTAATTTTAAAGGCTAATATGCATGTTATTGTAATAAAAAGTGTTTGGGGACCTGGGTCCTGCCCCAGGGGACATGTATTAATGCAAAAATGTTTTTTAAAAACGGCCGTTTTTTTCAGGAGCAGTGATTTTAATAATGCTTAAAGTGAAACAATAAAATTGTAATATTCCTTTAAATTTCGTACCTGGGGGGTGTCTATAGTATGCATGTGAAGGGGCGCATGTTTCCCGTGCTTAGAACTGTCCCTGCACAAAGTGTCATTTTTGCAGGAAAAAAAGCTATTTAAAATCACTCGCGGCTAATGAATTGTCGGCTCCCGTAACACAGAGAACAGTCATTCATTGAAAGTCATTTGATAAAAAAAAAGTCATTGATAAAAAAAAAAAGCGTGGGGGTCCCCCCAAATTCAATTACCAGGCCCTTCAGGTCTGCTATGGATATTAAGGGGAACCCCGGCCAAAAAAAGAAAAATGGCGTGGGGTCCCCCTCAAAATCCATACCAGACCCTTATCCGAGCATGCAACCTGGCAGGCCGCAGGAAAAGAGGGGGGACGAGAGCGCCCCCCCTCCCTCCTGAACCGTACCAGGCCACATGCCCTCAACATTGGGAGGGTGCTTTGGGGTCCCCTCCAAAGCACCTTGTCCCCATGTTGATGAGGACAAGGGGCTCGTCCCCACAACCCTGGCACTTGGTTGTGGGGGTCTGCGGGCGGGGGGCTTATCAGAATCTGGAAGCCCCCTTAAACAAGGGGACCCCCAGATCCCGGCCCCCCCTGTGTGAAATGGTAAGGGGGTACAAAAGTACCCCTACCATTTCACCAAAAAAGTGTCAAAAATTGTAAAAATGACAGGAGACGGTCTTTGACAATTCCTTTATTAAAATCTTCTTTCTTCTGGTCTTCTTCCTTTCTTCATCCTTCGGTTTCTTCATCTTCTCCTTCGGCATTTTCTTCCATCTTCTTCTTCCTCCGATCCGCTTCTTCTTGCTCTGGTCTTCTCGTCCGGCATCTTCTGCCACGGCGTCGTGGAAAGCCATAGGGAATTCCCCATGAAGTCCCCGTGCGTCAGAGGGGGCGGGGTCACCAGGTGGCCCCGCCCCCATTATAAAAGACCTGTCAGATGCACCGAAGCCTCACACAGCGGGAGCCTCCCATTGCGCGGAGCGGCCCAGAAGAGACACCGACGTCGTGGAAGAAGATGCCGGACGAGAAGACCAGAGCAAGAAGAAGCGGATCGGAGGAAGAAGAAGATGGAAGAAGAAGATGCCGGAAGGAGAAGATGAAGAAACCGAAGGATGAAGAAAGGAAGAAGACCAGAAGAAAGAAGATTTTAATAAAGGAATTTTCAAAGACCGTCTCCTGTCATTTTTACCATTTTTGACACTTTTTTGGTGAAATGGTAGGGGTACTTTTGTACCCCCTTACCATTTCACACAGGGGGGGCGGTATCTTGGGGTCCCCTTGTTAAAGGGGGCTTCCAGATTCAGATAAGCCCCCCGCCCGCAGACCCCCACAACCAATGGCCAGGGTTGTGGGGAAGAGGCCCTTGTCCTCATCAACATTGGGACAAGGTGCTTTGGGGGGGACCCCAAAGCACCCTCCCAATGTTGAGGGCATGTGGCCTGGTACGGTTCAGGAGGGAGGGGGGGCGCTCTTGTCCCCCCCTCTTTTCCTGCGGCCTGCCAGTTGCGTGCTCGGATAAGGGTCTGGTATGGATTTTGAGGGGGACCCCACGCCATTTTTTTTTTGGCCGGGGTTCCCCTAAAATCCATCCCAGACCTCAGGGGTCTGATATGGATTTTGAGGGGGACCCCACGCCATTTTTTTTTTTGGCCGGGGTTCCCCTTAATATCCATAGCAGACCTGAAGGGCCTGGTAATTGAATTTGGGGGGACCCCCACGCTTTTTTTTTGTTTTTTTTTGTTTTTTATCAATGACTTTTTTTTTATCAATGACTTTCAATGAATGACTGTTCTCTGTGTTACGGGAACCGGCAATTCATTAGCCGCAGATGGCTGCCTTAGATGACACAACAGGATGAAGAAAGGAAGGAAGGTGTTTTAATGTGATACTGCAATGCTGTACTAACAGAATGCACACACTAATCCTCAGAATCACAGCACAGAGATGTCAGCAGTCAGCAGCACTGCAGAATGGATCACAGCCACATATCGCTGACATGCCGGAACACAATATACGAGGCCGCCGGCGCGACGGCCTTATATAATGTGGGGCGTGTACTAAACCCCCTGAGCTATAATTGGCCACAGGCATCCTGCCTGTGGCCAATTATGGCTCTCCTCGCCGCTGGCTCTATGATTGGCCAAGCATGCGGGGTCACAGTGCATGCTTGGCCAATCATCAGCCAGCAATGCACTGCGAATGGCGCAGTGCATTGCGGGCCGCTCGCATCACACGAATTTGATGCGAGCGGCCCAAATAGTTCTGGGTTTGCTGAGCGGGCGAACGCCCGATGTTCGATTCAAAAATGGGTTTGAATCGAACACCGGGCCCATCCCTACTGCTGATTAGGGATGGGCCAAACAACCCCCTGTTCGGTTCGCACCAGAACTTTCGAACATCGGGAAAGTTCAGAATCGAATAACAAACCCCATTGAAGTCTATGGGACCCGAGCGTGAAAAATCAAAAGTGCCCATTTTGAAGGCTTATATGCAAGTAATTGGCATACAATGGAATCTGCAAATTCATGGAAGGGGCAGAATCCACCAGGCGGAAAGGCAGAAGTTGTAGAGCCAGCAGCTTTGACAAGCTTGCATTTAGACGCTGGGCATGTGGGTGGCAGGGACGGAATTTTTTTTTTCCTGCTGCAGCAGATGGGGCAGAGAAATTTGCCAGCTATAGTCTACAGATGGTGGTGTGCTTCTGGCAGATGTGCTGCAAGGACCTGGGACACCCTGCGCTATACCATCATTCCTGTCAGTGGAGGCTGCTCAGAGGTCATGAGGTATAGCAGGGAACGACTGATGTCAGTAAGGAGGAGGGACAGATATGTGCCCCTTTTGTGTGGCTTTTAGGTGCTCTTGCCAACAGGCTGAGTGGTAGGAGGTTAAATGCCTTGTCAGGCATGTGGTACCCAAATGGTTGGTGTTTTTGCCATGCTTGATGCGCTTAAGACAAAGTTTGCAAACAGTACGATCGGCTGCACATGTACTAAAAAAGGCCCAGACAGCTGAGCTGTGGGAAGTGGGCCGGGAGATAATAGCTCCACAATGTGATGGAATAGGGTGGCTGCTCTCTACTCTTCCATGATGGCGGTCTCATTGGGGTTTGCCTCACCCTCACTTTCCTCCTCTGCTCTATCCGGTGCCCAAGTCGAGTCAGTGACCTCATCATCATCTCCTCCATCCTCATTACCACTGGAGACATCTTGGCAATACGCTGCAGCTGGGGAACATGACTGCCAATTTGTGTACCAGTGTTCTCCCCTCTCTGTAGGTTCATGTTCCTGCCTTCCTCATTCTCAGAGTCAGAACAAACATCTTAATTGAGAAATGGCCCCCATTTCATTGCTTCAGCCAATCAGGGCTTTCAATGCACTGTGCGGTGGCGCAGTGCATTGTGTTATTTTGGCAGGCTGAACAAACGGTCGAACGACCTTATAATTTTTGTGGTTCAGAGAACTTCCGAACAGCCAATGTTCGGCCCAAACTCATACTCGGTCTGAACCGTTCGCCCATCCTTACTGCTGATAGTAAATCTTTAATTGGAAGGCAAAGCTGAGGAGATCACCGAAGCACCATAGGTAGATGATAAACATATAGCCATATCCATCCAATAGCGATTTAAAAAAGATAAAGAAAAAGGAAAAGTTGACTTTAAAAGCAGAATTAGGGTAGAAATATAAGTAAAACATGTTTTTTTTTTTTTTCATTTTGGGTAGAGTAAGGGAAGGTTATAACACCTTTTAATTTTAATTTTATTTTTCCCCCACCTGTCTCCTTTGGGGAGATTTACCTTCACTTCAGGTCACATAGCCAAGACAGAAAGTAAAAGGAAATCCCTGCAATTTAAGGGAATCTGTTGGGGTCCCCCAGGTCACCAGAACTACTGTTCTCTATGGAATATATCCCATCTATTACTGTTCACGGAACAACCCAAATTATGGGATTTTCTTTCACATTTGATGATAATGGCAAACAGGACAAATAGAGAACTTGAATCTCCCTAAAGGAGGCAGAGATAGCAATAAAAACCTGGCAGGTGTTCTAATGCATCTCCACTCTGTGCATACTGTGTGATACTTTAAACCTCTGCATAAACAAAAAATAAAAAAATAAAAAAATGGTGACTATGAGATTTATGCCATAAAGTTACTTGTATATTCAGCACAATAACACATTATGGCAGCATTGACTGCTAAGAAATCCTCTTGGCTGTCATGGGTGCTTCCATTTTCTTCCAGTCTTTGTTGCAGGTTAACACTCCTATGGCTGCTTGATTAGCTGGTTTGTGATGATATTATTCCAACACATGTGCACTGAAGTCATATTTTCATAGCAAAAAGAGGTGTCAAGAAGGGTCTACTACTTTCATTAAAATCCTATCTGTCAACAAAGAGCCAGCCCACCAAGCCCCCAGACATTGAGAATGCAAGATTCCAAGTAAGTGTCCAAGCACTCAGACCACTCAGTGGAAGATTGTTTGCTCCTCTCTGATTCATCATGCTAACAAGTCTCATCGTTATGGATCTTCAGACCCTGAAGTCATGCAAGGTCCTGAAGGTGTTCAAAGTCTGCAGGACACCGTGGCATATCTGGTTTCCACTATCATGTATATTCATCTAATTTTCCTCACCAAGGGGTGTGTTGGGCTTGCAGAGTTTTGCCTTCCCCAGCAAAATGTTGTGTCTGCTGTACTTAGTAAACAGTTACAAGCAGATGCATTCTTATATACGTCAAGCTGTAGAGAAGAGTATGTGGCAGTTCATGTCATCTGCTCTAGGACCTAGTGCTGGTAAGTCATCCGTCACCACACAGCTGACTCTTTCAGGGACAGAGCTTCAGCCTCTGGAAATTTCTGGTAATAAAGGTCATGAGTAGGGATGAGCCGAACACCCCCGGGTTCGGTTCGCACCAGAACCTTCGAACCGACCGAAAGTTCGCGCGAATTTTCGAACCCTATACGTTATAATGGACGCGAACGTTCGAAATCAAAAGTGCTAATTACAACGGCCAATATGCATGTTAATGTCATAAAACAGGTTTGGGGACCCGGGTCCTGCCCCAGGGGACATATATCAATGCAAAAAGAACTTTTAAAAACTAACGTTTTTTCGGGAGCAGTCATTTTAATGATGCATAAAGTGAAAAAAAAAAAGTGAAATTTTCCTTTAAATATGGTACGATTACTGTCAAGTTTCAGCATATTTTTGTACTCTTTTTGTACCACCTTTTGCACTCAATAAAATAGTTTGTAAACAAAAAAAAAAAAATATGGTACCTGGGGGGTGTCTAAAGTATGCCTGTGAAGTGGCATGTGTTTCCCGTGTTTAGAACTGTCCTTGCACAAAATGACATTTGTAAAGGAAAAAAAGAAGCCATTTAAAACCACTTGCGGCTTTAGGTTTGTTCTTAAGTAGAATCTGAACAGGTACATTATGAAGTGTAGCTCCATCCCAAAAAAATCTATTTTTAAGCTTTTTGGAGAACATAGGGAGGGGTTATCACCCCTGTAACATTTGCTGTCTTTGCACATCTGTTCAGAACATGTCACCTAACTTTCCGTCCCAATGACAAATGTTTTTGGAAAAAGTGGGGTTTTAATTGAAACAAGGATTGGTGATAAAGTATCAGTAGAGAGGAGATACCTTTTTCCTAAATTAAATCTAACAGGATAGAATTTCCCTTCCTAGGGGTAGATTTCCTCTCACTTCCTGTTTTCTCTTTCCATTTGCAAGTAGGAGTCGTTTGTAAGTTGGATGTTTGAAAGTAGGGGCCTGGCGTATATACTCTGCAGAAATTTGCCCTATTAGATGTTGGTGTAGCCACAAGACTGGTGGGCACAGGAATGGGCCCTGCTGTGAGTTAATAGATCAAGATTTGTAATTGCATGCACCTGTTGAACAGGGCAGAAAAATTGGGGGTGGTGGTGGTGGTGGTGGACGGTGTTGCCACAAGACTGTAAGCTCTCACAGTTACTCTTGGTGGGCGCAGGAATGGGCCCTGCTGTGAGTTATTAAATCAAGATTTGTAATTGCAAGCACCTGATGAACAGGGCAGAAAAATTGGGCCTTTGGCGGTGGTGGTGGACGGTGTTGCCACAAGACTGTAGGCCCTCATAGTTACTCTTGGTGGGCGCAGGAATGGTCCCTGCTGTGAGTTATTAGATCAAGATTTGTAATTGCAAGCACCTGATGAACAGGGCAGAAAAATTGGGCCTTTGGCGGTGGTGGTGGACGGTGTTGCCACAAGACTGTAGGCCCTCATAGTTACTCTTGGTGGGCGCAGGAATGGGCCCTGCTGTGAACTATTAGATCAAGATTTGTAATTACCCGCCCCTGTTAAACAGGGGCTGAAAAATTGTGCCTTAGGCACTGGTGCTGGTGCCACAACACTGCAACCCCTCACAGATACTGTACTTGGAGCACAGCAGTCACACGTGTTGCGAAGCATTTTTTTTAAAAATTGTAATTACCCGCCCCTGTTAAACAGGGGCTGAAAAATTGTGCCTTAGGCACTGGTGCTGGTGCCACAACACTGCAACCCCTCACAGATACTGTACTTGGAGCACAGCAGTCACACGTGTTGCGAAGCATTTTTTTAAAAATTGTAATTACCCGCCCCTGTTAAACAGGGGCTGAAAAATTGTGCCTTAGGCACTGGTGCTGGTGCCACAACACTGCAACCCCTCACAGATACTGTACTTGGAGCACAGCAGTCACACGTGTTGCAAAGCATTTTTTTAAAAAATTGTAATTACCCGCCCCTGTTAAACAGGGGCTGAAAAATTGTGCCTTAGGCACTGGTGCTGGTGCCACAACAATGCAACCCCTCACAGATACTGTACTTGGAGCACAGCAGTCACACGTGTTGCGAAGCATTTTTTTAAAAAATTGTAATTACCCGCCCCTGTTAAACAGGGGCTGAAAAATTGTGCCTTAGGCACTGGTGCTGGTGCCACAACACTGCAACCCCTCACAGATACTGTACTTGGAGCACAGCAGTCACACGTGTTGCGAAGCATTTTTTTAAAAAAATGTAATTACCCGCCCCTGTTAAACAGGGGCTGAAAAATTGTGCCTTAGGCACTGGTGCTGGTGCCACAACACTGCAACCCCTCACAGATACTGTACTTGGAGCACAGCAGTCACACGTGTTGCGAAGCATTTTTTTTAAAAATTGTAATTACCCGCCCCTGTTAAACAGGGGCTGAAAAATTGTGCCTTAGGCACTGGTGCTGGTGCCACAACACTGCAACCCCTCACAGATACTGTACTTGGAGCACAGCAGTCACACGTGTTGCGAAGCATTTTTTTAAAAAATTGTAAGTACACGCCCCTGTTAAACAGGGGCTGAAAAATTTGCCTTAGGCACTGGTGCTGGTGCCACAACACTGCAACCCCTCACAGATACTGTACTTGGAGCACAGCAGTCACACGTGTTGCGAAGCATTTTTTTAAAAAATTGTAAGTACACGCCCCTGTTAAACAGGGGCTGAAAAATTTGCCTTAGGCACTGGTGCTGGTGCCACAACACTGCAACCCCTAACAGATACTGTACTTGGAGCACAGCAGTCACACGTGTTGCGAAGCATTTTTTTTATAAAAATTGTATGTACACGCCCCTGTTAAACAGGGGCTGAAAAATTGTGCCTTAGGCACTGGTGTGGTGGCATGGATCATTGAGGAGGAGGAAGAGGATAGTCAGTGAACATAAGAGGACAGTCACTCAGCATCAGCATAGGCAGTCTTGAAGGGATGTGATATTAAAAATTATTCGGTTATATCCGCCTCAGGTGCCTGGTAGCTGGTGGTGATCCAAGACTGATTCATTTTGATGAAGGTCAGTCGATCAACCGAGGCGGTGGACAGGCGCACCCTATGATCGGTGACAAATCCTCCAGCAGCATGTGATGTGATGGGACTAACACACTTCAAGTCCTATAGGTGCTTCTGGGAAGAAAATATAGGATCTCTGTGTGATGGGACTAACACACTTCAAGTCCTATGGGTGCTTCTGGGAAGAAAATATAGGTCTGTGTGATGGGACTAACACACTTCAAGTCCTATAGGTGCTTCTGGGAAGAAAATATAGGTCTGTGTGATGGGACTAACACACTTCAAGTCCTATAGGTGCTTCTGGGAACAAAATATATGATCTCTGTGTGATGGGACTAACACACTTCAAGTCCTATAGGTGCTTCTGGGAACAAAATATATGATCTCTGTGTGATGGGACTAACACACTTCAAGTCCTTTAGGTGCTTCTGGGAACAAAATATATGATCTCTGTGTGATGGGACTAACACACTTCAAGTCCTATGGGTGCTTCTGGGAAGAAAATATAGGTCTGTGTGATGGGACTAACACACTTCAAGTCCTATAGGTGCTTCTGGGAAGAAAATATAGGTCTGTGTGATGGGACTAACACACTTCAAGTCCTTTAGGTGCTTCTGGGGACAAAATATATGATCTCTGTGTGATGGGACTAACACACTTCAAGTCCTATGGGTGCTTCTGGGAAGAAAATATAGGTCTGTGTGATGGGACTAACACACTTCAAGTCCTATAGGTGCTTCTGGGAAGAAAATATAGGTCTGTGTGATGGGACTAACACACTTCAAGTCCTATAGGTGCTTCTGGGAACAAAATATATGATCTCTGTGTGATGGGACTAACACACTTCAAGTCCTATGGGTGCCTCTGGGAAGAAAATATAGGTCTGTGTGATGGGACTAACACACTTCAAGTCCTATAGGTGCTTCTGGGAACAAAATATATGATCTCTGTGTGATGGGACTAACACACTTCAAGTCCTATAGGTGCTTCTGGGAACAAAATATATGATCTCTGTGTGATGGGACTAACACACTTCAAGTCCTATAGGTGCTTCTAGGAACAAAATATATGATCTCTGTGTGATGGGACTAACACACTTCAAGTCCTTTAGGTGTTTCTGGGAACAAAATATATGATCTCTGTGTGATGGGACTAACACACTTCAAGTCCTATGGGTGCTTCTGGGAAGAAAATATAGGTCTGTGTGATGGGACTAACACACTTCAAGTCCTTTAGGTGCTTCTGGGAACAAAATATATGATCTCTGTGTGATGGGACTAACACACTTCAAGTCCTATGGGTGCTTCTGGGAAGAAAATATAGGTCTGTGTGATGGGACTAACACACTTCAAGTCCTATAGGTGCTTCTGGGAAGAAAATATAGGTCTGTGTGATGGGACTAACACACTTCAAGTCCTTTAGGTGCTTCTGGGAACAAAATATATGATCTCTGTGTGATGGGACTAACACACTTCAAGTCCTATGGGTGCTTCTGGGAAGAAAATATAGGTCTGTGTGATGGGACTAACACACTTCAAGTCCTATAGGTGCTTCTGGGAAGAAAATATAGGTCTGTGTGATGGGACTAACACACTTCAAGTCCTATAGGTGCTTCTGGGAACAAAATATATGATCTCTGTGTGATGGGACTAACACACTTCAAGTCCTATGGGTGCTTCTGGGAAGAAAATATAGGTCTGTGTGATGGGACTAACACACTTCAAGTCCTATAGGTGCTTCTGGGAACAAAATATATGATCTCTGTGTTATGGGACTAACACACTTCAAGTCCTATAGGTGCTTCTGGGAACAAAATATATGATCTCTGTGTGATGGGACTAACACACTTCAAGTCCTATAGGTGCTTCTGGGAAGAAAATATAGGTCTGTGTGATGGGACTAACACACTTCAAGTCCTATAGGTGCTTCTGGGAACAAAATATATGATCTCTGTGTGATGGGACTAACACACTTCAAGTCCTATAGGTGCTTCTGGGAACAAAATATATGATCTCTGTGTGATGGGACTAACACACTTCAAGTCCTATAGGTGCTTCTGGGAAGAAAATATAGGTCTGTGTGATGGGACTAACACACTTCAAGTCCTATAGGTGCTTCTGGGAACAAAATATATGATCTCTGTGTGATGGGACTAACACACTTCAAGTCCCATAGGTGCTTCTGGGAACAAAATATATGATCTCTGTGTGATGGGACTAACACACTTCAAGTCCTATAGGTGCTTCTGGGAAGAAAATATAGGTCTGTGTGATGGGACTAACACACTTCAAGTCCTATAGGTGCTTCTGGGAACAAAATATATGATCTCTGTGTGATGGGACTAACACACTTCAAGTCCTATAGGTGCTTCTGGGAACAAAATATATGATCTCTGTGTGATGGGACTAACACACTTCAAGTCCTATAGGTGCTTCTGGGAACAAAATATAGGAGCTCTGCCTGCCTGCCACGAACACACTACAAGTCCTATAGGTGCTTCTGGGAACAAAATATAGGAGCTCTGCCTGCCTGCCACGAACACACTACAAGTCCTATAGGTGCTTCTGGGAACAAAATATAGGAGCTCTGCCTGCCTGCCACGAACACACTACAAGTCCTATAGGTGCTTCTGGGAACAAAATATAGCAGCTCTGCCTGCCTGCCACGAACACACTACAAGTCCTATAGGTGCTTCTGGGAACAAAATATAGGAGCTCTGCCTGCCTGCCACGAACACACTACAAGCCCCTCTTTCTAAATCAATCTTTCTAAATGAATCTATCTAACTCAATCTCTCTAAGTAAATCTCTCTAACTAACTAAATCCAGCAGAGTGTCACAGAACTATCCTGCTCTATCTACGCCGGAACAGCATGTGACCGGCGCAGACGGCGTGGCGGCCTTTTATAGGGGAGGGGGGGGCGTGTACTAAAGCCCCTGAGCTGTAATTGGCTACAGGCGTCCTGCCTGTAGCCAATTATGGCTCTTCGAGTTTCCGGCGCTGTGATTGGCCAAGCATGCGGGGTCACAGTGCATGCTTGGCCAATCATCAGCCAGCAATGCACTGCGCCGGCCGCGCCGGCCGCAATGCATTGCGGGGCCGCTCGCATCACACGAACGTGATGCGAGCGGCCAAAATAGTTCTGGGCTCGCCGAGCGAGCGAACACCCGGTGCTCGATGCGAACATGGGTTCGCATCGAGCACCGGGCCCATCCCTAGTCATGAGCTGGAAAATAGTCAGTCCTTTTTGTTTCACTTCTCACTCATTCTTACCTTTGTCTTGCCATTTACAGAGGCAATAGCTCAATAGCTTGGGGAGAAAAATTTACTTCACCAGACAAAGTCTGAAAATAGAACTTTGTCTCTTCCTTCCCTTCAAGATTCAGTAGCTATTTGAAGAGCAGTGGCAGTCATTGGCTAAGAAAAGTAGCCTTCATAATGGATTTGCAATGCTATATCCAATGAAATTGAGTGATTCAGCATTGTGGGATACCCTAACTGGTTTGGAAGCATCACTACAAAGACAGGCACAACATGTAACTCTGCCCATGGTGAATTCCATCTCCTTTAAAGGTCTCCATGGACAAGAGAGTGGACCTGGATCTGAAAAAGATCTGTGCTTCTTTCGGGTAAGCATGCAAACCAGCAGTTGCTTTGACACCTCTATCAAGAGCAAAAGTGGAACTTCCGCTTTAAGCACTCCTCGCCCCTTTACATGCCACATTTGGCATGTCATTTTTTTGTGGTGGGTGTGGGTGCTTAGTTTTGAGTGGGACTTCCTGTCGCACTTCCTGCTTCCACCTATTGGCCAGCTAGGTGACTCCTCCTCTCCCTTTGGCGGCTCCTCCCTCTCTGCAATCTTCTGGGACACGTCACAAGTTCCAGAAGATTGCCTGTCCACTGGGAGAGCGCAGCATGACTCGCGCATGCGCAGTGCGCATCCGGCCGTGAAGCATGAAAGCTACCACGGCCGGGTGCCTACAGTTTCAATGGAGGCTCTGTGCAGCTGCATCGCTGGACCATGGAACAGGCGAGTGTCTGCTTATTAAAAGTCAGCAGCTAAACTTTTTGTAACTGCTGACTTTTAATAAACAAAAAAAAGCCTGGAACTCTGCTTTAAGAAGGCTATACAACCCAATGAGGGTAAGAAGGTGATCACCGTGTTGATGACCTTGGCGCCAAACTTCATTGCTGAATTGGCAAGTTAAATTACCAAGGTAGTGCACAGAGCCAAGACTGAAAGGTTCTAGGTGAAGGGTACATGTGCACAGTGTAGAGAGATCTTATCTATAATGTGCTTTATAGAAGAATTCTGGGAATTTTTGTACATCACAAAAATAGAGTGAACCGCAGCATGTGCTATAATTGAGCATGAGTTTGTTCTGAGCTTGCGGCATCTAGTATCTGGAGCTACCGTTACATTTAAGAGGCCGTATTGCTGGCTGGCTGTGTTGCGGTATGACAGGGTGACCATTACGCTTGACCCAGGCTTAAGTTCTATTAACCTCTTAATATTTGGGGTCAAAAGTTGCAATAAGCAGATAAGGTTTTGTCTGGTGAAGGAACACAGGGATCTCAACAAGGATTACTGGCACTTGTAATTCACCTATTGCAAGATTCTATATAGCAACAGTTGCTATTTATGTAGACTTTTTGCACTATTTGTGTGTGTATGGGTACAACCACTGTTTGGTGTTAACAATGGCATTATTTGTAATACGGCAATAAGAATATTAAGAAATATGATTTAAAAGGGACAGAGCACCCATATGTGTTTACATTCTATTTGAAGTTTGAACCCAAATAGAATCTAAGGAAGATTTGAGTTCCACATTTGAGTGTCAAAATGGGATGTTTACTTAACCTGTAGCTGACCGCCCACTGTCAAATGACGGCGGGACAGTGCAGCTCTTGTGGCGGGCCGCCGTCATATGACGGCGCTCGCTTTTTGGCCACTAGGGGGCGCGCGTGCCCGGTAACTGAGCAGGACGTGGATCTGTGTGTGTAAACACACAGATCCACATCCTGTCAGAGGAGAACGATGGTGTGTCCCTTGTACATAGGGACACCGATCGGTCCCCTCCCCCAGTCAGTGCCCTCCCCCCACAGTTAGAATCACTCATATAGGGAACATATTAACCCCTGCAGTGCCCCCTAGTGTTAACCAGTTCCCTGCCGGTCACATTTATACAGTAATCAATGCATTTTTATAGCACGGATCGCTGTATAAATGTGAATGGTCCCAAAAATGTGTCAAAAGTGTCCGATATGTCCGCCGCAATGTTGCAGTCACGATAAAAACCGCAAATCGCCGCCATTACTAGTAAAAAAAAAAAATAATAATAAAAATGCTATAAATCTATCCCCTATTTTGTAGATGCTATAACTTTTGCGCAAACCAATCAATAGATGCTTATTGCGATTTTTTTAACCAAAAATATGTAGAAGAATACGTATCGGTCTAAACTGAGGAAGAAAATTGTTAAAAAAAAAAAAATTGGATATTTATTATAGTAAAAAGTAAAAAATATTGCGTTTTTTCAAACTTGTCCCTCTTAATTTGTTTATAGCGCAAGAAATAAAAACCGCAGAAGTGATCAAATACCACCAAAATAAAGCTCTATTTGTGGGGAAAAAATTATAAAAATTTTATTTGGGTACATCCTGGCATGACCGCGCAATTGTCATTCAAAATGCGACAGCGCTGAAAGCTGAAAAATGGCTTGGTCAGGAAGGGGGTGTTCGTACCTGGTAGGCAAGTGGTTAAAATGCATTGTTTTATTTATTCATATAAAAATATCATCATCAAATAAAAATTATTTTTCAATGTACAACCATGCACAAACCCCCAGACGATCGTCTCTCCTCCTTTCCTTCCAAGATAATCATAATTGGATAGATTTCTATTGCAGCTTTTCAATGTACAGCTTAGGAAATATCTCAATCTACGTACAAATATACTACCTTATTGGTGTGGCAGATTCCCTTCACTGCTTAGTACACCATGGACTAGATGGTTTCCAATGTGTTCAGAGGACAAAACTTTAGTTCATTCTCTATGAGGTAAGTATAAAATAAAATAAAAAGGGGGTAGAATAAAACCCAAAAAGGTATAAATATGGCTAAATTTGAGACTAAATTGATAGGTAATTACCTGACAAAATATATTTCTGCTTGTAGGCAAGTGTATGGTGGAACTATAGTATGCAGATACCCAAATACCCAATAAAACACACATACAAAGACTTGCAAGCATGATTAGTCCCTTTTGTGCAATCTGCAATTGTAAGGGCACGACACTATTATGGCTGCTAGCATGAAATCTCATATTTTTCAAAGGGGGGAAAAAACATCATAGTGTTACCATACCTTTAAAGACAGGGACAAAAGCCTGCGGCTTAAGGCTTAACGTGATTGTAAAGTCTTGTTTTAAAAACAAAACAAAAACAAACATGTTAGACTTCCTCCTATGTGCAGTTGGTTTTGCACAGGACAGGCTGGATCCTCCTCTTCTGGGATCCCTCTTCACTGCTCCTGGCCCCTCCCTCCTGTCCCCACAGCAAGCAGTTCGCTATGGGGGTACCTGAGCCGAGCTGCAGTGTCCATTAGGACATGGAGCTACCATTCGGCCCACCCCCTCTCTCCCTGATTGGCTAACTGACTTTGATTGATAGCCCTGGGAGCCAATGGCCAATGCATTAAGATAAAAAAAAACTTCTGCCTTTACAACTCCTTTAAGTGCTTCCAACATGATCTGCCCAAAAATAAATTTATAGTAAGCAACTAGTCAAATTCTTCTTGAGATACCTGCAAATACAGATACACACACAGTATATAAAAAAGTATAGACTGTGTGGTTCCAACTATATAAATCTATCCTTGATATTCACAGGCTACTAGATGTACCTTATGCAGTTCACCGTTTTCTGCTGATGATCCTCAATTCAAGGGAGGAGAGACTTTTAGTCGGGCATAGCCCTGCATATATAGGGTCCCCCTAATTGGCCACAGGTGGTGGTATCAGCCATGTGGCAGGGGGTTGTTACATAGTTAGTCTGGATGAAAAATGTGTGTATATCTATCAATATATATCTATATATATATATATATATATCTATATATCTATATATATATATATATCTATATATATATATATATATATATATATATATATATATATATATATATTGTGACAGTAGGAGATGCTGTCAGGGTAAAATTGATAATTTGGGGGACACAGGGTATGCACATTTGCTTGGTGCAAGGCTACAGAGCATAAATGTGGACTGGAGAAAACTGCTTTTGCAGCTTTCTCCAGGTTTTGGTATTCGTCATGGGGCTCTGCAGTTTGGAGATTCCATAGTGTCTTGGGTGGGACGGGATCTCCAACCCTGTGTCCAGACTTTGTAAATTACCAGCAGGGTATGTGCTCAGGTGAGCACAGGACTTATAATGAGAGTATGGGAAGACTTCATGGCTCCCAGTTGGAGACTGCTCCACACCTAGAGAGGTCTCTAGGAGTCAGAGAGGTTGCAGGAGGCAGCCAGAGCGTGCGACTGCAAGAGGCAGTGCAACAGCCTGAGGACTAAGGCCAGAGTGAAGCTGTGGGCGCCAATGGCCAATGCATTAAGATAAAAAAAAAACTTCTGCCTTTAAAACTCCTTTAAGTGCTTCCAACATGATCTGCCCAAAAATACATTTATAGTAAGCAACTAGTCAAATTCTTCTTGAGATACCTGCAAATACAGATACACACACAGTATATAAAAAGTATAGACTGTGTGGTTCCAACTATATAAATCTATCCTTGATATTCACAGGCTACTAGATGTACCTTATGCAGTTCACCGTTTTCTGCTGATGATCCTCAATTCAAGGGAGGAGAGACTTTTAGTCGGGCATAGCCCTGCATATATAGGGTCCCCCTAATTGGCCACAGGTGGTGGTATCAGCCATGTGGCAGGGGGGTGTTACATAGTTAGTCTGGATGAAAAATGTGTGTATATCTATATATCAATATATATCTATCAAGGGGGCGTGTCCAAGATGGCGACGGGAGAGGACGCTCAGTAATAGAGCTCCTGGAGTCCGGCAACTGAATCCTCCCTAATCCGGCACACCGGGACCATCCTGCGTGGCTACAACGAGCCCCAAGCACAGAGCGGACACCGGGTCATGCCCGGGGGCAGATATCGACGGTCAGTCTCAACCACCCCCGCGAAGAACCAGGCCAAAGCACGAAGCCGGGCCGCCACTCCGGCCCACATGGCGTCCCAGACGGAGGCCGCGGACTCGTCTCCTGCGACGGCGGCAGATCTGGCCACGGCTATGCAAACCATAGCTACGGGCCAAACGGCACTGATGGACAAGATTGACCACCTCCAGACCAACGTGGAATTTATCCGCAAGGACCTCGACTCCTTTAGGGGCCGGGTGGTGGAGGTGGAGCAACGGGTGGCGGCGGTGGAGGACACCACGAGGGAGCATACAGGGGACCTACACACCCTGCAGGCCAGAGTCAAAGCCCTGGAGAGCCGTGCCGAGGACGCCGAGAACAGGAACCGCCACAATAACCTGAGAATCGTAGGCCTCCCGGAGGGCTCAGAAGGTAAAGACCCTATAGCCTTTGTAGAGAATCTCCTGAAAGAACTGTTCCAGAGGGCCCACTTTTCCACCTTCTTTACAGTAGAAAGGGCCCACCGCATGCCAGCTACACGAGGCCCGCCGGGCCCCCCCCCCCGCACCTTCATATTCAAACTCCTGCATTACAGGGATAGGGATCTGGTGCTGCGGGAGGCCAGAGCGCTCCAGGAGCTTAAATTTGAAAACGCAAGGCTGATGATTTTCCCTGACTATACTATGGAGACACAGAGGCAGCGAAAGTCATTCGATGCTGTACGGGCTAAGCTGAGGGCCAAAGGTCTCAAATATAGCATGCTATTTCCAGCCAGGCTGCGGGTGGAGGATGGTGAGGCTGTGAGATTTTTTACATCACCAGCGGAGGCCTCGTCCTGGATTGAAACAATACGCAGGAATTAACTATGCCCTGAAATGACCAGAATCTTGTTGCCTGTATTGACCTGCAGGAAGAAAGAGATGCCATGCCTACATGTAATGGATGCCTGAGATGAAGTACTGCGGGGGTTTACCCCCATTCTCTGATCTGACGGTCCCCCCCTTGAACGCACTGGAAGATTGTTTACCCCCCTGTTTACAAGCGACCTACTGGGCCTGGGCTGGGGGGACCCAATTCCTTTTGCCACCGGTGCTCTGGTGTGGGTAGGTGGTGGGACTGTTTCACTGTAGTTTAATGAGGGGATGGGGGGCATGCTGATAGACACTGGAAGGAGGAGACCCCAACCCTTACCACTGTGAGGATGTTTATGTTGACTGTCCCATGCTTCCCTTGCGGCCCTCTTTGTCCTGCCCCCCCCCCCACCTCCCTCCCCCCCCCACCTCCCTCCCCCCCGCCCGGGCCTTGACTCATGCTGCTGGCTGGAGTGTCTGTGTCCTCTATACAGAACTAGCCTGCCCTTCTAGAATTGTTTACCCTGGAGCAACGGAGGCCCAATTCGTGACGATCCTTTTGATGGCAAGTTGTCTTCGGACCACACAGTTTGTTTGCAACCAAGCTTATTACCCCCGGCTTAAGCCGGGTGAACGCTATGATGCCTTAATGCCGGACTCCAACACCTGGTCCATGTACTCCAGAGGACCGGGCTCTGGTGCCCTCTTGCACATTGTACCCCCACAGGGGCCTGTTGCCCCTTAAGGTTTTGGGAGAGAGGCCCCCTCTGGATTGGGCGGGGGGGGGGGTGGCGGGGGGGGGGTGGGAATTTATGTTATGTTCTTATTAATTATGATTTACATGAGTCAGTTTGTATCTCATACAGGAAATGCAGTACAGGTGGTAACGGATGGTGGTGCGGTGGGAGCTCCTGAATCTCGGGCGAAGGTCTCCAACCCTGCAGAGTGGTATGAATGTACTCAATGTCCAATTGTAAAATAGTCTCCTGGAACACCAGGGGTCTGAACTCTAAGATTAAGCGATCGCTGGTGTTCCAGTTTCTGCAAAAGCACTCCCCTCATATCTGTATCCTTCAAGAGACACATCTAGTTGGGGGCAGAACCATGAGCCTGCGTAGGCCCTGGGTGGGTTATGCTTACTACTCTACCTACTCCAATCTGGCGCGGGGTGTTAGTGTCCTAGTGCGCAAATCGCTGCCCTTTAAACTGCTGGCACTTGAGGTGGATGCAGGGGGGCGATATATTATCATTCATGCCAGTATCCTGACTTTGACAGTAGTATTGGTGGGGCTATATGTTCCCCCGCCGGCCTCAATATCCCTATTGTATCAAATAGTAACAAAAATAGCACAGTATGCCACGGATAATGTTCTCCTGATGGGTGACTTTAATATGGTACCGGACCCCCAATTGGACAGATTGACCCAGACACTGACCACATCTTCGGAGCTGAGGGCATGGTCTGAGACATTTGACTTTACTGATGTCTGGAGGTGGAGACGCCCGACGTTGCGGGCCTACACGTGCCACTCAGCGTCGTATAAAACCTTTTCTAGAATTGACCTGGTCTACTCTGGGGGGCCTATCCTCTTGAGGGTGAGGGATGTGACTATCCTGCCCAGGGGTGTCTCAGACCATGCCCCGGTGTCCCTAACGATTGAACTATCCTGTGCCCCCTCAGAGGGTCTATGGCGCCTCTCTAGATTCTAGCTCTCTGACTCGAGGATTGATCTCCCGGGAAAAGCTAAAATAGGTGAATTCTGGAATACGAGAGATGGGAATGTTTCTCTCCCGGACTCCTGGGATGCCTTTAAAGTATGCATGCGAGGTCACTTCCAAACCTGTATAGGACAGATCCGTAAGGAAGCGAGTAAGGAATTACACAGAGCTGAGTCCAGGGTACAACTCTTGGAATCAGACTATGTCAGGGACCGTTCACCCCAGGTATACCAGCAATACAGTGAAGCCCTGAGAGACGTTAACCTTCTTCGGGCCTCTGCGACTAAGGTTCGCCTGCTCCATCAGAGCCAGCAGATCTTTGAGCAGGGCGAACGAGGTGGCAGACTGCTGGCATGGCTGTCTCGGGAGCACTCCTCCCCGGCTTCCATAGCAAGGATACTATCCCTGGATGGAGAAATTTTGACAGACCCTTCCCAAATTAATGCCCGATTTGCCTCCTATTACCAAGACCTATATAGCTCCAAGGCCCAATACACTGAACAAGAACTACAGGCATATCTAGATCAGGTTGATCTGCCGTGCCTTACAGACTCGGTAAGGGATAAACTAGATAGCCCCCTGACACTGGCAGAAATTCAGGCAGCAGTCAAGTCCTTGCAAAATGGGAAGACGCCGGGCCCCGATGGGTTCCCGGCGGAATTCTATAAGCAGTATGCAGGGGACTCCCTCCCCATATTTAGGGAGGTACTGGCTAAGGCTCTAGAGCAAGGAAGATTGCCCACCTCGATGTTTGAAGCGGTTGTTGTGGTTCTCCCCAAGCCTGGCAAGAATCCTGACTTGTGTTCATCGTACAGACCCATATCACTCTTGAATGTGGACTTAAAGGTACTAGCTAAGGTACTAGCGGGTCGTTTGAACACAGTGATCACGGCCCTTGTACACCCGGATCAGTCTGGGTTCATGCCGGGCAGGGGGACTGACATCAACATCCGCAGGTTGCTGACACACATGGATGGGGCTCCGGGGGATTGCCTGGGGGTGGTGGTATCCCTGGACGCAGAGAAGGCATTTGACTCGATTGAATGGGGATACCTCTGGGCTGTCCTCCGTAAACTCGGTTTTGGGCCGGTATTTATTGAATGGCTGCGCATGATGTATGCCTCCCCAGCGCCCGTATCAGGACTAACAATTCCCTTTCGCAGGCCTTCCCCCTGGCAAGAGGCACTCGTCAAGGGTGTCCGCTCTCACCAGGGCTTTTTGCATTGGCTGTGGAGCCCCTAGCTTCTAAAATACGCGCTGCGCACACGGTGAAAGAACTACAGGTGGGAGTGCTGGAGGAGAAGATATCCTTATATGCAGACGACACCATCCTGTATTTGAGTGATGTCTCCTCCTCGCTCCCAGCAGCCCTGCAACTAGTCGACGAGTTCGGGAAATATTCTGGCGTCAGGGTTAACTGGGACAAGTCCCTGATATATCCACTCAGTCCCAACAGACCTAGACCCCCCTTGCAATGCCCATTAGTCTGGGTGGACAAATTTAAGTACCTTGGGATACAGATGGGCGAATCGGTAGGCAAGTATATGGAACTTAACTTGAACCCCTTGCTTGCTAACTTTTCAAAGAAGTGCGCTGATTGGAAAACGCTACCCTTGACCCCGGTAGGTAGGGTTAACCTCATCAAGATGGTGTTTCTGCCGAGGTTCCTCTATCTTTTTAGGAACAGCCCCATAGTGATCCCAATGACCTATTTTGCCAGAATAAAATCTATTATCTCCTCCTTTGTATGGCTGGGCAAGGTGCCCAGGCTGGCACTGTCTACCTTGCAGCTCTCAGTGGGCCAGGGTGGGCTGGCGCTCCCCAATTTCCAATACTATTATTGGGCGGCCATATTGGTGACAGCCCGATGGTGGCTCTAGCAGCCGAAAGACAATCCAGCGGTGACTTTGGAGGCTGCGATTTTGGGGTCGTATGCGGCTCTTGGGAACCTAGTGTTCAGGGGGGTTAGGGCATATCCCAATTTGACTACCCCGATGCGCACGACCATTATGGTCTGGAATAGAGCCAGAGGGGTGTGCAGGACCTCGGGCGCGACCTCTCCTCATATGCCACTATGGGGTAACCTCAATCTAGCCCACTTTCGCAGTATTCCTGATCCGCAAATTTGGGCCACTAGAGGAATCACAACTCTACAACATTTGATGGTGAGAGGCAGGCTATGTACATTCCCAGAATTAAAGGCTAAATACCAACTACCTAACTCGATGCTCTTCCGGTTCTTCCAAGTGAGACATGCCTTTCAGCACCAGTTTCCCGGGGGTGTCATCCTTGAGTCAGATCCAGTTGAGAGGCTGCTTATTTCTAAGGCCCTAGCGGCCCCCCTGTCTACCATTTATTTTCACATGACGGCATCCCAGTCCACCCCACTACCTAAGGTATATAGTAAATGGAAGGCGGACATACCTTCCCTGGAGGAAGACGACTGGGAATCATGCGTCTCGGAGTATGTTTCCACCTTAATCTCAGCTAGGGACCGGTTCGTCCAGTTGAAGTTTTTGCACCGAGCCTATTACACACCCCAGCGACTAGCGACTATCTACAGAGACAGGTCCCCAAATTGCACGAGATGTGGGGGGAGGATGCCTCCTTCCTACATATGACCTGGTCCTGCCCGGCACTGCAAGGGTTTTGGGAACAAGTCTTGGCTGACATTAACCAGGCGGCGGAACTCTCACTCCCCCTGCGGCCAGAAATTCTACTTTTAAATGTGATAGGCGACCCCTCGGTTGGGAAGTACAAGAAATTATTTATATCCTTTGCCACATACTATGCCCATAGGGAAATTCTGCTGCGATGGAGAGCCGAGCTCCCACCCACCACCACCACTTGGAGAAGTACTATGAACACGGTATTACCACTGTACAAAATAACTTATGTCAATAGGAACTGTCCGCATAAATTTGATAAAATCTGTTCATCCTGGATAGACTCTTGGGGATCCCTGCCCCCGGATCTGTCTCCTCCTGAACCGGAGGATGATGGATGATCTGGTGGCTGGGATCTGGATGACCGAAATGAAGGTATATATACTCTGCACTGTCCCCCCCCCCCCGTTCCTGTCCCCCCACTATCAGAGACGTACTTACCGAGACCGAGATGCTGAGAGCGGTTCACCCTTACGACCTGGCGCAATCTGCCCCCTGGTGATGAGACAGGGAGCAAACGGCACCAGGAGGCACAGGTCACCTGCGTCAGGTGGGCGGAACTGGTGAGGAGCCTGGAGGAGACATGGACCTGGCCCGGGCAGACCGGCAGATGGCAGGAAGGAGAGGCAGGAGCCCAAACACCCGGCTGAGAATCTAACACCGGTCACTGAACAGCCAGCTGCTATGCAAGTCCAGGATGCAGGCCGGGGGTCAAACACAGGATCAATAGCAAAGTCCGTGGAGGCAGGCCGAGGGTCAAACACAGGATCAATAGCAAAGTCTGTGGAAGCAAGCCGGGGGTCAAACACAGGATCAGCAGCAAAGTCCGTGGAGCAAGCCGGGGGTCAAACACAGGATCAACAGCAAAGTCCGTGGAGGCAGGCCGAGGGTCAAACACAGGGTCAACAGCAAAGTCCGTGGAGCAAGCCGGGGGTCAAACACAGGAGAAGCAGCAGAGTCCATTAGCAAGCCAGGGGGTCAAACACAGGAGGAAGCAGCAGTCCGTAGAGCAAGCCAGGGGGTCAATACACAGGGAGCAGATCTGTTTTTTACACAGGGACGCACAGACACTAAGCTGGAAAGACAGACCAGCAAAGTGCCTGTGCGTCAGGCAGCTTTTATAGGCGCCCAGAGGACGCTAATTGTGCTCCATAGCGCACAAACGTGCGCTAGTGCGCATGCGCGAGCACCGGACCGCCGAGCTGCGAGTGCGCATGCGCCGGAGCGCCGGAGCGCCAGGCCCCCGCGCATGCGCACTGGAGAGCGGAACGCTCGTCCGGCGCCGGAGCCCTGACAGTGCCCCCCCCCCCGAGGGGTGGCCTCTGGACACCCAAACTGGCCATTAGCTCAGGGTGAGCTTGGTGGAATGCCTGGATCAAACGTGGGGCGTGTAGGTTCCTTGAGGGTTCCCATGAACTCAGAATTTCTTCCACCTCAAACTCCTCGCCCTCGACTAAAACAGGAGGAGGAGGTGGTTTTTCCCTGCCAGGGAAAGGGCTGGGGGTGGTGGGTTTCAGAAGGGAAGCATGAAAAACAGGATGAATCCTATAACTTGGTGGTAGATCAAGTTCGAAGGCCACAGGGTTTACTATCCTTTTGACTTTGAATGGGCCGATGAACCTTGGCCCCAATTTTCGGGAGGGGACAGGTAATTTCAGGTTGGTGGAGGACAGCCAGACCTCTTCGTTGACCCTGAACGCCGGATTCTCTTTCCTCCCTTTATTAAAGTGCTTGCTGTACCCTTCTTGGGCCTCTTGCATACATTTTTGCAATTTTTGGAAATTGATTTGTAGAGACTCCACGCGATCTTGAGCTGCAGGGACAGAGTTTTCCGGGGGAGATTCGGGAAGAAATGAGTGGTGGAAGCCAAAGTTGGCCCAGAAAGGTGTTTGCTTGGTGGCGGAGTGAATAGAGTTGTTATACGCAAACTCGGCGTATGGTAAGAGGGTAGACCAGTCATTTTGGGAATCTGAGCAGAAGCAATGGAGGTACTGTTCCAGTGTCTGGTTGGTCCTTTCCGTTTGACCGTTGCTCTGGGGATGGTAGGTGGAATTGCATAGTTCTTTCCAAAATTTTGAAGTGAACTGGGTACCCCTATCCGAAGTGATGCTTTTGGGGACCCCGTGAAGCCTTACGATTTCCTTAAAGAATACGTCAGCCGTGGTGGAGGCGGATGGGGTACCCACCAAGGGTATAAAATGTGCCATCTTAGAGAGCCGGTCCACGATGACGAGGATAGTGGCGTATTCCCTAGAGGGGGGTAACTCCATAATAAAGTCCATGGAGACTTCTGCCCAAGGGCGTTCAGGGATGGGTAGTGGTCTTAGTAGCCCCCAGGATTTGGTCTTTGGTCCCTTGCTGCACTGGCATGGAACGCAGGAGGCGACATAGTCTCTACAGTCCTGCCTCCAGCCTGGCCACCAGAAGGAACGAGAGATAAGTTCCATGGTTTTCCTGGAACCAAAATGGCCTGCTAGTTTATGGTCATGGAAGGTTTCAAGTACAAGGGGTCTTACTCCAAGAGGGACGAAGACCTTTTCCCCAGACCACAGGAGGTCGTCGTGTTTGGCCAGAGAAAGGTTGGTAGGGGCCTGGTCATGTTCGGTAGCAGTTTTGATCGTAGTCATGAGATCCACCTGAGTAAGCAGACCAAAGTTTTGGGGGGACAAGATAGTGCTGGGTTCGGTTTCTTGGGTAGACTCTAGGAACATGTGGGAGAGTGCATCGGCCTTCCCGTTTTTGGAGCCTGGTCTATAGGCGATGAGAAAATTGAATCTCGAAAAGAAGAGGGCCCATCTAGCCTGCCTGGGTCTCAGTCGTTTGGCTGTCCTGAGATATTCGAGATTTTTATGGTCGGTCCAGACCATAACAGGGTGAGATGCCCCCTCCAAGAGGTATCGCCACTCTTCAAGGGAAAATTTAATGGCCAGTAGTTCCCTGTCCCCCACGTCATAATTCCTCTCTGGAGGGCTCAGCTTTCGGGAGGCAAAGGCCACCGGGAGAAGGAGGGCCTTAGCGCCCTGGCGCTGGGAGAGGATGGCACCGAGAGCAGTTTCGGAAGCATCCACCTCCAGTACAAAAGGCAATGCAGGGTTTGGGTGCCGTAGGATCGGGGCGGAGGAGAACAGGGACTTCAACTGGGCAAAGGCCGCCTGGGCTTCTGGGGACCAACGGAACTGACTGTGTTGATGGGTGAGTAGGGTGATTGGTGCCACAATGGAGGAAAAGCCAATGATAAATCTCAGATAAAAGTTGGCAAACCCGATAAACCTCTGGACTCCCTTTTTGTCTTTGGGGGTCGGCCAATCTTGAATAGCCTGGACTTTTTGTGGGTCCATGGTGACCCCATTGGTAGAGATAATAAACCCCAGGAATTGCACGGTGGACTTTTCAAACTCGCATTTTTCTGCCTTGAGGCAGAGTTTGTGTTGCCTAAGGATGGTGAGGACTATTTTAACGTGCGTTCAGTGGAGTTCAGGAGTGGCAGAGAAAATAAGGATATCATCCAGATAGACCACTAGGAAGTCATCCAGGTATCTTCGGAAGATATCCTTCACCAAGTGTTGGAACGTCGCCGGGGCGTTACAGAGCCCGAACGGCATTACAAGGTACTCGTAGTGCCCGAACCTTGATCTGAAAGCGGTCTTCCACTCATCACCCGCCCTGATCCGTATGAGATTGTAGGCCCCGCGGAGATCAAGTTTAGAGAAGATCTGTGCAGACCGAAATCGCTGGAATTATTCGGGGATGAGGGGAAGGGGATACCTGTTTTTAATGGTGATTTTATTGATTTCTCTGTAGTCAATACAGGGTCTCAGCGAGCCATCCTTCTTCTCCACGAAGAAGATGCCGGCTCCGGCTGGCGAAGAAGAAGGACGGATGAATCCTTTGGCCAGGTTCTCGTCAATGTAGGTTTTGAGGGTTACCAACTCGGTTTCGGATAGGGGAAAGATACGGCCGAAAGGGACCGCAGCACCGGGCAAGAGGTCTATGGGACAGTCGTAGGGTCGGTGAGGTGGTAGGCGGTCGGCCTGTTGTTTGTCGAAGACGTCTCTGAATTCCAGGTAGACAGGTGGGACGTGTTTCAGGCTGTCGGGCACTGGTACTAGAGTCAAGCAGGAAGCAAGGGTAGAGGAGGAGCAGTTTTGGGAACAGTATTGGGAAGGGAAGGAGACCTCCTTCGTCCGCCAGTTAATCAAGGGTTCATGTGCCTGCAGCCAGGGGAGCCCCAAGATGATGGGGAACATGGGAGACGGAATGATATCCAAGCGGAGGAGCTCCTTATGGCCAGAATCGGTGGTGACAAGGATGGGGCTGGTTTCAAAGGTGATCAAGCCGGAGCGCGGAAGGGATCCATCGGCTAGATGAACCTGGAGGCACTGCTTCTTGGGGACAAGGAGAAGCTGGAGCCGTGTAGCGAGGGAGGAATCCAAGAAGCAGCTGCATGCCCCGGAATCAACTATGGCTGGGAGGCGGACCTCCTTTCCCGTTAACTGTAAAGAGATAAAGAGGATAATGTAAGTTTGGGACAGACCGGAAACCTGGTAGTTAAAGTTAAACTTGGAAAGGGACTTACTAGGCCTAATGGGGCAGGTGCGAAGGAAGTGCCCGGAGCCTCCGCAATAAAGGCACAGATTGGCCTGTCGCCTGCGTAAGTGCTCTTCTGGGGTTAAAGGGGCACGGACCAGGCCCAACTGCATGGGTTCAATTCCGGGAGAGGCCACAGGTGGCGCATGGAAAGAAGACTGGGCAGGACTCGGCTTGGGCAACATCCAACTGGGACGAGGCGTCTGGAAGCGTTCAGCGTGGCGTTCGCGCAAGCGCCTGTCAATCTTGGTGACTGCTTGTATGAGGTCCTCAAGGGATTCCGGGACGTCGATCCGGGCAAGTTCATCCTTGAGGGTGTCAGAAAGTCCTTGGCGAAACTGATATTTGAGGGCCGGCCCGTTCCAGCCGGTGTCGGCTGACCATTTCCTGAATTCAGCAGTGTAGTCTTCGACCGGTCTCCGGCCTTGGGAGAGGTTGTGCAGGGTGGTTTCGGAGGTGGCCCCCTTCTGGGGATCGTCATAAAGCTGGCCCATGCTCTCAAAGAAGGTGTCTACAGAGTTCAGCACCGGGTCCCTTTGTTCCATTAGGCTATGGGCCCATGCCTGGGGTTCCTCGGCCAGGAGAGAGATGATGAACCCTACTTTTACGACCTCAGAGGAGAAGGTTCTGGGTTGCAGGGCCAAGTACAGGGAGCAGGCATTCTTGAATGCCCTAAATCTCTTGCGGTCGCCAGAGAATCGTTCAGTTATAGGCACCCTAGGTTCAGGGGAGGCCACGACCACTGTGGGATTGGTAGGTGCTGCAGACGGGGGAACCCCGCTGATGGTGGCAGAGTTGCCAGCTGCGGGGGCCGATGGCCCGGTCAATTGTTGTAGGCGGCTGTCAATTTGGGTGTATCCCATTTGTAGTTTTTGGACAGCCTCAGTAAGTGCTGCCATCTGCTGACACAGGATCTCCAGGGGAGAACACGCTCTGTCGGTCTCAGACATGGCTGGTCTGTACTATCAGAGATGTACTTACCGAGACCGAGATGCTGAGAGCGGTTCACCCTTACGACCCGGAGCAATCTGCCCCCTGGTGATGAGACAGGGAGCAAACGGCACCAGGAGGCACAGGTCACCTGCGTCAGGTGGGCGGAACTGGTGAGAAGCCTGGAGGAGACGTGGACCTGACCCGGGCAGACCGGCAGATGGCAGGAAGGAGAGGCAGGAGCCCAAACACCCGGCTGAGAATCTAACACCGGTCACTGAACAGCCAGTTGCTATGCAAGTCCAGGATGCAGGCCGGGGGTCAAACACAGGATCAATAGCAAAGTCCGTGGAGGCAGGCCGAGGGTCAAACACAGGATCAATAGCAAAGTCCATGGAAGCAAGCCGGGGGTCAAACACAGGATCAGCAGCAAAGTCCGTGGAGCAAGCCGGGGGTCAAACACAGGATCAACAGCAAAGTCCGTGGAGGCAGGCCGAGGGTCAAACACAGGGTCAACAGCAAAGTCCGAGGAGCAAGCCGGGGGTCAAACACAGGAGAAGCAGCAGAATCTGTTAGCAAGCCAGGGGGTCAAACACAGGAGGAAGCAGCAGTCCGTAGAGCAAGCCAGGGGGTCAATACACAGGGAGCAGATCTGGTTTTTACACAGGGACGCACAGGCACTAAGCTGGAAAGACAGACCAGCAAAGTGCCTGTGCGTCAGGCAGCTTTTATAGGCGCCCAGAGGACGCTAGTGCGCATGCGCGAGCGCCGGACCGCCGAGCCGCGAGTGCGCATGCGCCGGAGCACCGGGCCCCCACGCATGCGCACTGGAAATCGGAACGCTCGTCCGGCGCCGGAGCCCTGACACCCCCTCTCCCTCCTTCCCCTTCTTCCCCCCTCCCCTCCTCTTCTTCCCCCTCCTAGTCTACCCTCCCCCCCTCCCCTCTGGGGTACCCTCGCCCCATTCTATATTCCATTACCTCTCCAGACTATTCTCTCCTAAAATAGCCCTCCCTCTACCCCTGGATTGATGTACTGTCCTTCCCATTCCCCCCTCTTTTTAGACTGATGATGTGGGACAGAGTAGACTGATTATTTATGTGCCTATTGACTGGAAGATTGCGAGTTACTTTGATATATAGAAAACCTGTATGTTGATCATTTGCACTATCTATCTTGTGTTGTAAACTGACCTGTATGTACTTAATATAAATAAAGTTCACGTTTTGTTAAAAAAAATATATATATATATATCTATCAATATATATATATATATATATATTGTGACAGTAGGAGATGCTGTCAAGGTAAAATTGATAATTTGGGGGACACAGGGTATGCACATTTGCTTGGTGCAATGCTACAGAGCATAAATGTGGACTGGAGAAAACTGCTTTTGCAGCTTTCTCCAGGTTTTGGTATTCGGTCATGGGGCTCTGTAGTTTGGAGATTCCATAGTGTCTTGGGTGGGACGGGATCTCCAACCCTGTGTCCAGACTTTGTAAATTACCAGCAGGGTATGTGCCCAGGTGAGCACAGGACTTATAATGAGAGTATGGGAAGACTTCATGGCTCCCAGTTGGAGACTGCTCCACACCTAGAGAGACAGGAGGTCTCCAGGAGTCAGAGAGGTTGCAGGAGGCAGCCAGAGCGTGCGACTGCAAGAGGTAGTGCAACAGCCTGAGGACTAAGGCCAGAGTGAAGCTGTGGGCGCTAAAGAGAAGCCATCCCCATTAAGGAATCCTGTGTTCTGTGTGACCAGGACAAAAAGCAGAGGTACTGCTAAAGAGCCAGGTGGGCTAGCATTTTCTGAGTGTTTATTTGCTGGAGAAGAACCCCTGTGTGGGAAACCTTTATGTCACAGACTTTCATTTGCCGTTTTAATAAAAATGGGCTACCATGCCCTTAAATATAGTTCCTGACTGGCTTGAATCACTAACAAATGCATCTGCCACGAGAGCTAATGATCCCCCATGTTACAAGTGGTTGTTGGATGCGGGCACAAGACGGTGGAATCCGGGTCCTTGCTCCACAGTGAGTTCAAGTCAGGAACTATTGGCTGTGTGTCGAAGTGCAGCCAGGCAAAAGGCATTGCGTGTTGTAGGTTGTGTACCTGTGAATGAAAAGTCAATTTTTTTTTTTCTGCTATGAACTGTTTGTGTGCATGAGACAGCACAATCTGTGTGTGCACTGTGCAGGTGAGGAAAGCTTGCATCAAGTGAAAAGCAACTTGCTTTAAAGTGACAGTGCTTCATTTTTTGCTGGAGGGCGCAAAAGTGCAGTGAAGTGACTGCGAATATGGAGAGTCCACCAGTGTTTGAATCTGCAGTGGATTGGTGCAAGCGGCACCTAGCAGCACTGAACCCAGCTAAAGAGGAAAGCAAGCCAACCCTCAGTGCAAGGAAAGAGTGGGGGCATGTTGTCTCCAAGTGCCCTTTGTCTCAGTCTCCAATACAAGGTGACAAGGCCAGACAAAGGTCTGCAACAATGTTTAGGAAGCCTGATTTGAGTCCCAGGAGTGTCCAAAAGGCTGATCAGAAGTTCAAGAAGTATGTGGTTGCCCGTAGCAACCGTGGTGATGTCAAGTCTGCGGACTATGCAAGAAACGTGTTGCAGACAGAGGATCGTGGCAAGTTGAAAGCAACAATGCTTCAAGGAGCGCAAAGTCGCTGCATTTGGGAGAGTCAGCAAAGTACAGCTGGAAAAGTGCCATTTCCCTTAGCAACAAGAGATCGGGTGTTAACCGGAAGGAGGAGCTACAGTGAAAATGTGGATCGGCGTCCCACTAAAGATATGTGCAGAAATGTACCATGCTTGGAATGTGGTCAACTGGGGCATGGAATTTTTACTTGTCCCAGGTTATGGAACATGCCTGGAGATGTGGTTACTGGGCAGAAATCTTTGTCTGCAAGCCCAGATTTGTGTGCAAACATGTTTTCAGTCACCTCTGGCAACAGTGAGGAAGTACCTGTTGTGCCTGCAGGGGGTGCTAAGGAGTCAGAAATGGCTGCTGCAGTTTCATCCTATGGCCACCAGGGAGAGTTGGCGCGAGTTGGTGCGATAAAGGCTAGACCACTTACTCAAATGAAGCCAGAGTTAACTGCTACAGATTATGGTAAGACTGTTGCAGTTTGTGGGACTGATCCCAGTGAAGTGGGAGTATATCCAGCTGGGAGATCGGCAGAAGGTGTAAAAATGGACTTGCTGCAGTGTGCTACCCTTAGTAGTGGGGAGACACAGGTTGAAGATCAACCTGCAGCAAGGTTAAGAACTCAAAAAGACTGGACTCTGTATGTGCCTGGTGTAATCCACCAGAGTGTTGAAAGTGGTAACCTAGGGGTGACCAATACAGTTTGTGTGTCAGGTTCCCTAGTGACAGGTGCTACAGAGATGCCCAGGGAAACCTCCCAGGAGCCCACAGTGGTGAGGCACGTGGTTTCCCAGGACAACTTTGGAGCCACCCTAGTGGGCAAAAGAATGCCTTTGGAGAGGAAGGATGGTGTGTGTGTGTGTGTTAAAGCTTATAACACTGCTATGTCTATGAATGCTGATGGTAAAGGTATTGCTGATGATACATGTACTTATGGTGATGTGTTCAAGAGGAAAGAGGGATGTTTCCTTTGGCAACCAGACGCAGAGCCTCAGGGTTGTCCATGGAAGTCTCAGGGACTCTCCATGCGTTTGAGCCAGAGATTTTCCAGGACAACACTGACTTTGTTCTGGTGGAACAGACTGGGTCTACACCATGCAGTGAGAGTTTGTGTGAGCAGTCCGTTTACCATATGTGTAACCCAGTTGATAAGGGTTTAAGTCAGCTGGCCACAGCTGAAGCTACACAGCTGAGTGTGTTAGTGCCTCAGGAGCAAGGTGGTGATGGTGTATTGCAGCCTGCCTTGTTTGAAGCATTAGCAAAGAGTAAAAGCATGTTGTCAAAATGTGATTTATAGAGAACTGACAAAGGTACTGTTTGTGCTGCTGAATCCCAGGTGCCTCCTAGAGCAGATGAGGTACTGCTGATCCCTCATAATAGATGCACAATGGATTTGGACGGTTGGGCCAAACAATTACTAGCCATGTTAGACAAGGCTATGTTGAGTGAGAGGGGTGTGAATACAACAACTGCTATACCAGATCAGGGCGCATGCATGGCAGATGTGGTGTTCACAGCCCAGCAGCTGAATGTCAAGTGTCAAGGTGACTTGCAGAGGCTTATTGGTGAGTTAGAGGGCATGAGTAGGAGACATGCGTCTGACAGTGGTTCAGAGGAGCGTCAGGCTGTGATGGATACCTCCAGTGAGGTGGAGGCCCCTATAAATGTCTCGGCCCCTCAAGCTGCAGAGAGCTACAAGTTGGGGTACCCGGAGATGCTTTTAAATATAGTATAGCGAGGAACAAAAATTGTGACATGGAAAAATGTGAGCTGGCAAAGATTGGTTTTGCTATAAATGGGTCATGTGTTGCTCAATGTCAATTGCTAGGACAACTGCCCACAGAGATTTGGACAACAGGTGAAGTGAAGCCTTGTGAAGGTCCCATAGGGGGTAGCTGCTTACCTGTGTGTTGTCCCTCCTTGGGCCTGGCCCTACCAAACCCTGAACAAGAAAGAATTGACGGTATCCGTAATTGGAGAAATGGTGGTGTATTACTGAATGTTAATGTAAATAATGACCTTGATATGGTCATGAATAATTTCTTGGAAAATGAGCATGATACACAGATGTTGAGCTCTGGGGAGTTGGTAGTCAAAGGTAAAGGCAAAAGAGTTGGTAAACCCAAGAGACCTATTGTGATGGGTAAAACAGGTAACAGTGAGGGAAAAGGTGGTTCCTCATCAGGCGTAGTGTCTGGAGCAAGTTCCCTACAGAATCCAGAAACTGAGTTGGAAGGAAGTAGCAGGAAAGGCAGGGTTCCACCAGAAAAGAAATGTGAGCTCAGGAACCCCAAGGACAGAGGGAGTAGGCTGAGGATACAGAACTGTAGGACCCCGTTGCGATCCAGGGTAGGGCGTGCCTGAAGACGCACCCGAAAAAAAAATTGGGCCTACGCAGCGAACAGCTGGCGCAGAAGTGCCCCAATCAAGGATTCGGGCTGGTGTGTTCTGGCCCCTTCGGGTTCGAAACAAGGGGAGGGGATATGTGACAGTAGCAGATGCTGTCAAGGTAAAATTGATAATTTAGGGGACACAGGGTATGCACATTTGCTTGGTGCAAGGCTACAGAGCATAAATGTGGACTGGAGAAAACTGCTTTTGCAGCTTTCTCCAGGTTTTGGTATTCGGTCATGGGGCTCTGTAGTTTGGAGATTCCATAGTGTCTTAGGTGGGACGGGATCTCCAACCCTGTGTCCAGACTTTGTAAATTACCAGCAGGGTATGTGCTCAGGTGAGCACAGGACTTATAATGAGAGTATGGGAAGACTTCATGGCTCCCAGTTGGAGACTGCTCCACACCTAGAGAGACAGGAGGTCTCCAGGAGTCAGAGAGGTTGCAGGAGGCAGCCAGAGCGTGCGACTGCAAGAGGCAGTGCAACAGCCTGAGGACTAAGGCCAGAGTGAAGCTGTGGGTGCTAAAGAGAAGCCATCCCCATTAAGGAATCCTGTGGTCTGTGTGACCAGGACAAAAAGCAGAGGTACTGCTAAAGAGCCAGGTGGGCTAGCATTTTCTGAGTGTTTATTTGCTGGAGAAGAACCCCTGTGTGGGAAACCTTTATGTCACAGACTTTCATTTGCCGTTTTAATAAAAATGGGCTACCATGCCCTTAAATATAGTTCCTGACTGGCTTGAATCACTAATAAACGCATCTGCCACGAGAGCTAATGGTCCCCCATGTTACAATATATATATATATATAATATATATATATATATATATATATATGTATGTGTGGATAGATAGATAGATAGTTATATACACACACACACACACATATATATATACATACATGAAAAATGAAACAGGAAAAATTAATATGATATGCTGCGCTTAGGTAGAATGTTTCTAGGTTGCAGCCACCTCAGGGGAAAGAATGGGGGCTATCCTTGGAGCTTGGAGTGAGCCCCAATGCTTAAGAGATATTAATTAGTGATACTGGGGTCAGGCGCTACCTGTATTATGAGTAAACAAGGGTCCCAGTGATACTTATGTACAACTGTAATAGGCACCAAGTTAGAAAAGTAATTATATAGTTAAAGTGCTAGGTGAGCTATATAATAGTATACGATCCAATGCGATTTACCTCGATATTAATCGCCTGAACCAGCATAGAAAACAGTGTGTAGCAGTGCCCAAAAACACCAGGTTATAAACCAAAAAAATGTTTGTGCCTACATCAACTGCACAATGCACATTAATGTGATTAGCACAGTGCTATGTGACGTGCACATTTAATAACAAAAAAGTGTCATATGTGGTGAAATACCATAAGTGAATCACCATATATAAAGAGTCTTGTCCAGTCAGATACAAATTTACGTAACAATCTGGATTATCTCCATGTGTGTGATGATGGCAGTAAGGATGCGTGCTAGGCAATCGCATAAGAAGTAATACTGAAGATAAAAGTGAAAATAAAAGTAAAAATGAACATAAACAAAAGCATAAACACCTAAAATGTGTGTGCTAGTGTAACCATAAACACCTAGGCAAAAAATGCTGTTATGATACAACGTGATAATTGTTGTGAGTGGTCCAAGCAGTTAGATAATAATGATAGTGGTTCCAAGGATCGTATCCTTGCACTCCCACATATAGTGATTTCCACAGGATGTAGGGAAATGCAGTATGTAAACCACACAAAGAACCACACAAAAAACACAATGTGAAAAATAGGAAAAATAGAAGGAGTCCAACAGATGCACTGACAAGGTTTAGACAATCCAAGATTGGGATTTCCAAAGAAAAAATTATTTCATATATTTGGCGACTGAGTTGTGCTCATAAACAGTTCTTCAGGTGACTTCGGTGCTCCCCCTCCGGGTTTCCCACTCACCAGCTGCCTGCACCCCTGCAGGGGTAACAAGCCTGTAGATCACACCGTGGCTCAATCAGGTTTTTACCAAATCTTGGATCTTATTTCTCCTCTGCTGGGCTCTTACGAAGGCACTCATGTATAGTGCAATATTGTATAAAGATCATCAAAGGGGGAATGTACATATAATGCCGCGTACACACGTGCGGACTTTTGCCGGCGGACCTAGTCCAGCGGACAATCCCGCGGGACTTTCCAGCTAGGTCCGCTGGACTTTCCGAGCGTGTGGACTTGCCCACACACGCACGGACTTCTCCAGCGGATAATCCGCCGGCCAAAAGTCCGCGGGACTTTTGAAAATGAACGGACTTGCCCACACACGGAGCAGTCCGTTCATTTCGAACGTAACTTCAGGTTACGTAGCTAGCGTAGGCAGTAAATGCAGCCGCGCTAGCTCCGCAAGCTGGCATGGATTTAAAGGGAATCCCCACGCCGAAAAAACGGCGTGGGGGTTCCCCCCAAATCCATGTCAGACCCTCATCCGAGCACGCAGCCTGGCAGGCCAGGAAAGGGGTGGGGACGAACGAGCGCCCCCCCCCTCCTGAGCCGTACCAGGCCGCGTGCCCTCAACATGGGGGGTGCCCTGGGGAAAGGGGGGCCGTGCGCCCCCCCCCCACCCCAAAGCACCTTGTCCCCATGTTGATGAGGACAAGGGCCTCTTCCCGACAACCCTGGCCGTTGGTTGTCGGGGTCTGCGGGCGGGGGCTTATCGGAATCTGGGAGCACCCTTTAATAAGGGGGCCCCCAGATTCTGGCCCCCCACCCTATGTGAATGAGTATGGGGTACGATGTACCCCTACCCATTCACCTAAGGTGTAAAATGTAAAGTACAAAAACACACACACACTTTTGAAAAAATATTTTATTGCACTGCTCCGGGGGTCTTCTTCCGTCTTGGGGGTCTTCTCGCCGGACTCCTCCGCTCTCTTCTGCTCTTTTACCTAGCTCTTTCACGAGCGGGGGGAGTCCGGCTACCTTCTTCGTCGTCGCCGCCGTCGTCTGGGGGTCTCGATCCGCCTTCGGGGGTCTTCCGGGGGTCTCTTCTGTTCTTGCGGCGGTCGTCGTCTTCCGCGCCGCCGGCGCCTTCTTCTTCTTCTTCTTCTTGTCCTTCTTCTTCTTCCGATGTTGACCCGACGCTCTCTCTGCCCGGAATGCCTGTGCCGCTCTGCGCTCGGACTTATATAGGGACATGGGGGACAGGGTCACATGTTCATGTCACATGGTGACCCGCCCCCTTGCGATGTCACAGTCCCAGCATCCTCCGGGCCTGTGACAACACAAGGGGGCGGGGTCACCATGTGACATGTGCATGTGACCCTGTCCCCATGCCCCTATATAAGTCCAAGCGCAGAGCGGCACAGGCATTCCGGGCAGAGAGAGCGTCGGGTCAACATCGGAAGAAGAAGAACAAGAAGAAGGACAAGAAGAAGAAGAAGAAGAAGAAGAGAAGAAGAAGAAGAAGGCGCCGGCGGCGCGGAAGACGACGACCGCCGCAAGAACAGAAGAGACCCCCGGAAGACCCCCGAAGGCGGATCGAGACCCCCAGACGACTGCGGCGACGACGAAGAAGGTAGCCGGACTCCCCCCGAAGGCGGATCGAGACCCCCCGACGACGGCGGCGACGACGAAGAAGGTAGCCGGACTCCCCCCGCTCGTGAAAGAGCTAGGTAAAAGAGCAGAAGAGAGCGGAGGAGTCCGGCGAGAAGACCCCCAAGACGGAAGAAGACCCCCGGAGCAGTGCAATAAAATATTTTTTCAAAAGTGTGTGTGTTTTTGTACTTTACATTTTACACCTTAGGTGAATGGGTAGGGGTACATCGTACCCCATACTCATTCACATAGGGTGGGGGGCCGGAATCTGGGGGCCCCCTTATTAAAGGGTGCTCCCAGATTCCGATAAGCCCCCGCCCGCAGACCCCGACAACCAACGGCCAGGGTTGTCGGGAAGAGGCCCTTGTCCTCATCAACCGGGGGACAAGGTGCTTTGGGGGGGGGGGGGGGCGCACGGCCCCCCTTTCCCCAGGGCACCCCCCATGTTGAGGGCACGCGGCCTGGTACGGCTCAGGGGGGGGGGGGCGCTCGTTCGTCCCCACCCCTTTCCTGGCCTGCCAGGCTGCGTGCTCGGATGAGGGTCTGACATGGATTTGGGGGGAACCCCCACGCCGTTTTTTCGGCGTGGGGATTCCCTTTAAATCCATGCCAGGTCACGGAGCTAGCGCGGCGGCAGTAACTGCCTACGCTAGCTACGTAACCTGAAGTCACGTGCTAAATGAACGGACTTGCCGATGAGCGGCAAGTCCGTTCATTTCAAAAGTCCCGCGGACTTGCCCACTAACGGCGGGATTGTCCGCTGGACTGCCAAGTCCAGCGGATAATTTTAAAACAAAACTTAAAACTTTGGTCCGCCGGACTTTGGCGCCAAAAAGTCCGCCGGCGCCCACACACGAGGGGATTATCCGCTGGACTTCAGTCCAGAGGATAATCCCGCGGGATTGTCCCTTCGTGTGTATGCGGCATAAGTATCACTGGGACCCTTGTTTACTCATAATACAGGTAGCGCCTGACCCCAGTATCACTAATTAACATATACATACATACATACATACATACATACATACATACATACATGCGCGCACACACACACGTGTGTGTGTGTGTGTGTGTGTATGTGTAGATAGATAGATAGATAGATATCTATCGTCCTATACCCACAGTTGATCCCGAGGAAGGCAAAAAAAAAAAAAAACAGTAAAGCATGATCCAATTTGCTCCAGCAGGGGAAAATTCCTTCCTGATCCCCCAAGAGGCAATCGGATATTCCCTGTATCAATTTTACCTATAATTACCATATTAGTATCTAGTTATGTTATGTACATTTAGAAAAGAATCCAATCTTAAAACAATCTACTGAGCTTGCTAGAACCAGCTCCTGAGGGAGTCTATTCCACATTTTCACAGCTCTTACTGTGAAGAAGCCTTTCTGTATTTGACGATTAAATCTCTTTTCCTCCAGATGTAAAGAGTGCCCCCTTGTCCTCAGTGATGACCTTAAAGTGAATAACTCCCCACCAAGTTCACTTTATGAACCACTTATGTATTTATACATGTTGATCATATCCCCCCCTTAATCTCTTCTACTCCAGAGAGTATAAATTCAGTTCTTGAATTTCCAATGTTGTTTTACTAAGAATTGTTAATGATAATGATTATATTTCTATTTTGATTGTACAGTATGCTGTAAACATTATGTATCAATGGCTCCTAAAGACATAGACTAGGTCCAGGAAATGTGGCGAGCCTTAAAGTGGTGGGACACCCTGGAAAAAAAAAACTTTAAAAAAATGTTAATAACAATTTAAAATGAAAAAAAAAAAAAAAAAAAACATTTTTTTTTACTTACCAGAAATGGCTGTTGCTAGGCAGATCGTCCTAATCTGCCTCTTCCAGCTCCGCGGTGATGTTCTCTCCTATGCTCCGAGCGCCGTCTTCTAGTGAATGGGGCGCGGTGTGTTATGGGAACTGTGTCCCACAACACATCGCGTTCCCCATTCACAAATTTGACTCTCGCATGCGGTCGCGCGCCGACTCGCGCATGCGCAGTAGGGCGCGCGCCGACTCGCGCATGCTCAGTAGGGCGCGCGTCGACTCGCGCATGCGCAGTAGGAAACGGGCAGCCGTTTCCCTTACTGAGGATGGCGGCGCTGGAACCGGATCGCCGAGGGACATCTCGGCCTCCACGACCGACATCGCGGGCACCCTGGGAGGGTAAGTGTACTTATTAAAAGTCAGCAGCTACTTTTTTTTAGCTGCTGACTTTTACATTTTTTTTATTTTTTTAGGTGAAACACCGCTTTAAGATTATTAATTATCGATAAGATACATCATACTGTTAAGTTTTTTTTTTTTTTTTTTTTATGGTTGTATATTGCAATATGAGAATACTTTTTTATGTAATGATGATTGTCTCAAAAGTCAAATTTTGACACTATAAAATTTTTAAGATAAACAGCCTTCAAATAGTGCATTATTCAGATATTGCAGAGTGTGCAGCTTCTCTTACTTTTGAATCACCTTTTCAGTCTCTTGACAGATTTGTCATACATGGTTTGATATTATTCATTGATACATTTTTTTTTTTTTTTTTGTTTTGAATTTGGATATTGGTTCATTTAATGAGGTTCGGGGTTTGCGGACTTCACGCTGGGTTCACGGAACCTCCCGCAAACTAAACATGGACATGTTTGCTCATCCCTGCTCTCTGCTTTAATTAACTTTTCTATATACACACTTTTTTGTGTTCAGAACCATGCAAACATTATTGTGCACATAGATGTATGTTATTTGCTATTTTTATTTCGTGCATAGTCCATTTTCCATTTTTTCACAATGGTCGCAAAAGACAATGAGATGCAACCAGTCAGCAGTCATAGACCGTGAAGTGAATGTTTTTAAATCCCCAAACGAGCAGCTCTCTTCAAAGAAAAGCAGTAATACTAATCTATGCTGCTGCTCATACCACAGAACCCTGGTGGGTGGAAGAAATAATCGTGCTGAAAGAATTTCAACATCCAGCATACTTCTAGGAGTTTTGGATGTTGGTCCTCACCTGCACTTTTTGGTTTCTTCCACCTGCCTAATGTCACTAATGTATCCTGTATATTTCCAGAAATTTCAAATGTAGAAGATTTTTCAGCAAGATTATCTCTCAACACTGTGGAGTTGGGTGGTACAGACAGCAATGAGTGTTAATGCTTTTCTTTGCAGTGAGCTGCTTTTTTATACATTTTTAAAGTAACCATTGACTGCAAGAGGTATAATGATGAGAAGGTCTGCCCGTTCACACATTTGTGCCGTGTTACGCATGTGCCTCATGCTCTATATCAGGGGTAGGTAACCCCTGGCACTGGTACCGCAAGCGACACACCAAGCCTCTTTTGCCGGAACTCGACTCTCTCCCCATCAGCAGAGCAGTGCAGGGAAGCTGTAAGACACAAATGCATTCCAATTTCAGCGTTCCCCACACCGCACCTGCACTGAGGGGGAGGCACTGTGCCCCTACACATTGTAAAAGATGGGGAAACATTGTTTGGTTCTCTAACTTTGCTGTAGTTGCAATCGCCAGCTTTTGTGATGGGGAAGAGATTGGGTGCTGGAGGGGCGGTCCAATCAGGTGACAGTTTGTGGAATTACTGTTGAGCTTCTGGGAACTTTGTTGAAATTATTCCTGAACCTTTGCTCACTCACTACTGAACCCCTGCACTCTGTGTTCCTTTAAGCCACAGCCAGTATTCAGAGCAATGCAAATCACACCCAACCTTTCCTGTGGCGCAGAGTGTCACACTTTTTCTCAGCTGCAGGGGCCCAACTTATGATCCTGCACACAGGCCCAGTGCTTTCAGAAAATGCCCCTGACCTGAACTCATCATTGCATATCTATTTCAGATGCTTGTATGTGACATCACATACAAGCACGTGGGCTGAATGCGAGAGTTGGATGAGCAGGATGAGTGTGCCAGGTAAGGTAGATGTGTCTCGGCTCCTCTTCCTTTCACCACTCTGAATACCACTCTGAATATCATAGGTACAGTGGTGGAAGAGATGAGAAGGGGGTTCAGTATTGAGACAGAAGAGCAGGGGGGGTACAGTGTTGGGCCAGATGAGCAGGGGGGTTCAGTGTTGGGCCAGATGAGCAGGGGGGTTCAGTGTTGGGCCAGATGAGCAGGGGGGTTCAGTGTTAGGCCAGATGAGCAGGGGGGTTCAGTGTTGGGCCAGATGGGCAGGGGGATTCAGTGTTGGGCCAGATGAGCAGGGAGGGGTTTGGTGTTGGGGCAGATAAGAAGGGGGTTAAGTGGTGGGACAGAAAATCAGTGGGGATAGAGCAGTGGGGCAAATATTCAAGAAGGTGTTTTGGTAGGACAGATGAGCAGGGGGTTATAGTGGTGGGGCAGGAAAGTGGGGGGAACAGAGGTGGAGCAGAAGAGCAGGGGGGTACAGAGGTGAGACAGATGTGCAAGAGGTACATTGGTGGGGCAAATGATAAAGCTGGTTACAGTGGTGGGGAATATGAGCAGATGGGTTCAGTGTTAGGACAGATGAGAAGGTGATTCAGTAGTGAGACAGAAGAGCATGGGGATACGGCGGTGGAGCAGATGTGCAGGGAGGTACAGTGGTGGGACAGATGATCAGGGGGGTAACAGTGGTGGGACAAAAAAGCAAGGGGGTACAGTGGTGGGGCAGATGTGCAGGAGATACAGTGGTGGAAGGGATAAGAAGGGTTAAGCAGTGGGACTGAAAAGCAGGGGGGTACAGTGATAGGGCAGATGAGCAGGAGGTTACAGTGGTGGGACAGATGAGCGGGGGGTTCAGTGTTGGGGCAGAGGAGAAAGGAGGTACCTTGGTGGGACAGATGAGCAGGGGGTTACAGCAGTGGGGCAGACAAGATGAGGGGGGTACAGAGGAGAAAGGAGGTACATCGGTGGAACACATGAGAAGGGGGTTACAGTGGTGGGTCAGAAGAGCAGGGGGTACAGTGGTGGGACAGATGTGCAGGAGGTACAGTGGTGGGGCAGATGAGAAGGGGGGTTACAGTGGTGGGGCATATGAGCAAATAAGTTCAGTGTTAGGACAGATGAGAAGATGGTTCAGCGGTGAGACAGAAGAACATGGGGGTACAGTGGTGGGACAGATGAGCAGGGATGTACAGTGGTGAAACAGATTTTCAGGGGGGCAGTGATCTGAGGTGTGAAGGTGCATGAATTGGGGCTGATCTGAGGCGTGAGAGTGCAGGATGTTAATTTCTCACTGCTAAAGTAGTTTACAGCACTCTACGTGATTGAGATTGTTAAGTTGACATTTTCCTTTATCGTACATCATGGGACACAGAGCCTTAAGTAATTACTTTATGGTTATAGGCCACCTTTAGGTGATGGACACTGGTATACCCAATCCAAGAAGTTCACTCCCTATATCACCCCTCCTCCTTCCGGGAGCACATCAGTTTTTTTTCGCCCCAGTGTCTAAGGTGTTGGTCACGAGTGAAGATGTGCTCTGAGGAGTCCCAAGAGGGATCCACGCTGGATTTAAATAGCCTGCATACACCAGATCCATCCAAAGTGCCACTGAGGCCTAAAAGGATGGTACCTGGGGCCTCGTATCCGAAGCACAAGGTTTTGCCTGTTACGCCTCTCTTTGTAGGGCTGGACCCCAGGAACCCAGGGCTTTGGTCTTGCTACATTACCTAGCTTTCCTGGTGGGAGGCTTTACAGGTCCAAGGGAGTTGGAACCCCCAATATCTAGGGACCCAGTCCTTGAAGGTTTGCTAAATGCAGCCCACCGTGATGGGTGAAGGTTGGATTGTCTGTTAATTCAGCAAATGCTGGATAAGGTAAGGGAAGAAACTTAGGTATTAAAAACATCTATGCATTCTGCCATTAGGGAAAAATGTTGTCATGCCTTAATTCTCCACTAGAGGGAGTCTATGCACATACCTTACTCCGTTGTCTTCACTGTAAAGCTCAGTCTGTGTGTGGTCGCAGCAGCGTGTGCAGGGAGATTTTTCAAGGTAAAATAAATCTGCAAAATGTTTACTTTCTCCCCCCTGATGGGACCAGAGAGTTAGGGGGACATCAGCGCTGTAGGTGAGGTCTCGCTGGCACTGCGTATTGTTTTACTGTGGCTGATTTTACTGTTTGTCTGTTTACTGTTGAATGGGTCTCTGCCTCCCCCCTTGTGTTGGGTCTGTGGACCTGAAAACGCCACGCACAAGCGTGGGAACACTTTTAACCACATGCTGACCGGGCCATAGCCAAAAGATGGCTACATCGTGGTCGGCTTATTCTAGGTGCGGGGGACCCGGCGCATCACGGATCACGGTAAACGGACGCTGATAGGCATGATATGATGCCAGTTCCTCCCTCCCCTCTCTGTACCAATCAGTACAGTGTGAGAGGAGAGAGGGAGAGATCGTTTGCACTGGCATAGTATTGGCACTGAGCAGCGCTGTCGGCTGGATCTGTAGTGCCCACAGCGCTGCTCAGTGCCAATACTATGCCAGTACTCTGCCAATACTCTGCAATACTATGTAATACTCTGCAATACTCTGCCAATACTCTGACCATACTCGCCGATACTCTGCAATAAATTTTAACCACTTTCAGACCGGACGATTTTGCAGCCAAAAGACCAGAGAACTTTTTACAATTTGGCAATACACTGGTTTAACTGGAAATTGCGCGGTCATGCAATGTTGTACCCAAACAAAATTTGCGTCCTTTTCTTCCCACAAATAGAGCTTTCTTTTGATGGCATTTGATTGCCTCTGCAATTTTAATTTTTTGCGATTAAATTTGAAAAAGACCAAAAATTTAGAAAAAAAAAACAATATTTTCTACTTTTTGTTATAAGAAAAATCCAATAAACTCAATTTTAGTCATACATTTAAGCCAAAATGTATTCAGCCACATGTCTTTGGTAAAAGAAAATGTCAATAAGTGTATATTTATTGGTTTGCGCAAAAGTTATAGTGTCTACAAACTAGGGTACATTTTCTGTAATTTACGCAGCTTTTCGTTTATGACTGCCTATCTCATTTACTGAGGTACTAAAATGGCAGGGCAGTACAACCCCCCCCCCCCCCAAATGACCCCATTTTGGAAAGTAGACACCCTAAGTAAATTGCTAAGAGGCATGTTGAGCCCTTTGAATATTTTATTTTTTGTCCCAATTGAATAATGACAAAAAATATAAATTTATTTTACAAAAAGATGTCACTAAATGATATATTGCTCACACATGCCATGGTTATATGTAGACTTGTTCACCAAAATATATTTCTTCTCCTGGGTACGGGGATACTACATGTGTGGGACTTTTTGGGAGCCTAGCCACTTACGGGGCCCCGAAAACAAGCACCGCCTTCGAAGGGCGTAAATTTTTGATTTCACTCCTCACTACCCATCACAGTTTTGAAGGCCATAAAATGCCAAGATGGCACAAAACCCAGCCAAATGACCCCATTTTGGAAAGTAGACACCCCAAGCTATTTGCTGAGAGGCATGTTGAGTCCATGGAATATTTGATATTTTGCCACAAGTTGCGGAAATATTACAACCTTTTTTTTTTTTTCACAAAGTTGTTACTAAATGATATATTGCTCAAACATGCCATGGGCATATATGGAATTACACACCAAAATAAATTCTGCTGCTTCTCCTGAGTACAAGGATTCCACATGTGTGGGACTTTTTGGGAGTCTAGCCGCGTAAGGGGCCCCGAAAACAAAGAGCCCCACTCAGGATTTCTAAGAGCGTAAATTTTTGATTTCACTCCTCACTACCCATCACAGTTTTGAAGGCCATAAAATGCCAAGATGGCACAAAGCCCTCCCCAAATGACCCCATTTTGGAAAGTAGACACCCCAAGCTATTTGCTGAGAGGCATGTTGAGTCCATGGAATATTTTATATTTTGCCACAAGTTGCGGAAATATTACAACCTTTTTTTTTTTTTCACAAAGTTGTTACTAAATGATATATTGCTCAAACATGCCATGGGCATATGTGGAATTACACCCCAAAATTCATTCTGCTGCTTCCCCTGAGTACGAGGATACCACATGTGTGGGACCTTAGCTGCGCACGGGGCCCCGAAAACCAAGCACCACCTTCAGGATTTCTAAGGGCTTAAATTTTTGATTTCACGCCTCACTACTATCACAGTTTCGAAGGCCATAAAATGCCAATATGGCACAAAACCCCCCAAATGGCCCCGTTTTGGAAAGTAGACACCCCAAGCTATTTGCTGAGAGGCATTGTGAGTATTTTGCAGCTCTCATTTGTTTGTTTGTCTGCAAAATAATTGTGTCATTCTCAATTTGTGTCAAAATATAAAATATTCCATGAACTCGACATGCCTCTCAGCAAATAGCTTGGGTGTCTACTTTCCAAAATGGGGTCATTTGGGGGAGGGGAGGGTTGAACTGTCCTGGCATTTTATGCACAACATTTAAAAGCTTATGTCACACATCACCCACTCTTCTAACCACTTGAAGACAAAGTCCTTTCTGACACTTTTTGTTTACATGAAAACATATTTTTTTTTGCAAGAAAATTACTTTTAACCCCCAAACATTATATATTTTTTTTAAAGCAAATGCCCTACAGATTAAAATGGTGGGTGTTTAATTTTTTTTTTTCACTCAGTATTTGCGCAGTGATTTTTCAAACGCTTTTTTTTGGAAAAACACACTTTTTTCAATTTTAATGCACTAAAACACACTATATTGCCCAAATGTTTGATGAAATAAAAAATATGATCTTAGGGTGCATGGATACCAAACATGACATGCTTTAAAATTGCACAAAAACGCGCAGTGGTGACAAACTACATACATTTTTAAAAGCATTTAAACGTCTTTACAGGTTACCACTTTAGATTTACAGAGGAGGTCTACTGCTAAAATTACTGCCCTCAATCTGACCTTTGCGGTGATATCTCACATGCATGGTGCAATTGCTGTTTACATATGACGACAGACCGACACTTGCGTTCGCCCTTGGCGCGAGAGCAGGGGGGCAGGGGTGCTTTTTTTTATTATTTATTTTCCTTTTTTTTTTTTTTTTAACTGTTACTTTCATTTTTTTTTTATCATTTTTATTGTTATCTCAGGGAATGTAAATATCCCCTATGATAGCAATAGGTAGTGACAGGTACTTTTTTTTTTTAAAAGAAATGGGGTCTAGCATCTGACCACACCAAGATCGGTGTGATAAAATGCTTTCCCAATTTCCCAATGGCGTTGTTTATATCCGGCGAAATCTAAGTCATGAAATGCTCGTAGCTTCCGGTTTCTTATGCCATAGAGATGATTGGAGCTGTTCTGATCTCTGATCAGCTCTATGGTCAGCTGGCGGAACCACCTTCTGCATTCTCAGATTCCCTGTTGTGACAGGAGAGCCAGAGAAATCCATGGAAGACGGTGGGAGGGGGGGCATACCCTCCCACTGCTTGTAAAAGCAGTCTAGAGGCTAATTAGCTGCTAGGATTGCTTTTACATGAAAGCTGACCACTGGCTGAAAAGAATGATACCAAGATGATACCTAAACCCGCCGGCATCATTCTGGTATAAGCACTCAAAGTCCAGCAACATACCAGTACATTTCTGGTCCTTGTTTTGCATATATTGTAATCTTTTTTTTCATGCAGCCTGTGGGCTGAACGAAAAAAAGAGATTGATCCGTGGGTATGCCCACCATTAGAATACCTCCCTTCATCCACCCACTTCTAATGATGGGCAGCATACATGCACCATTTCGTTTTTAACTGTGGTGGTGAAATCACCTCCGACAGCGCTGGAGTCACGGCTTTATGTATGGTGGGAGCAAACGCTGTTGCTGTCAAGATAAATAAATCCACACTGCAGCTGAATGGCGTACCTGCTAAGCAAATGATGGTTAACAATAAAACAAAGTAACATTACAGTATAACAGTAAGACTTACCATACCTGCAAAGCAAATACCAAAAAAAAAACATAGTAAAAAATAAAAATAAATTTACGCAACCTGTGCCTAAAATATATATATGCCGAAGCATGGGGGCATCCTCCCGCAAAAGTTAGGAGCAAAATGGGGTGTTACGATGGAATGCTATAAGTACGTCACGTTGTTTTGTGGAGGCTGAGGCCGTATATACTTGGGGGTAGGTTTTCCAAAAAAATTTGGGAGTGGAATGTGTAGAAAAATGTGTCTCTTGAAGACATACTATGTGTGCTTTTTTAGATGAAAACGTACGAAAGGCTTTTGTGCGTTTATGTGGGATGTTGAATCCTTGAGTATTCAAGGATAGGATATTCAAAGGGGCCATGGTGTTGATGGAGTTTTAATTATGTTTGTGTTTATATTTAAACAAGGATAATTTCCGGAATTTTGTGTCTCCAGAGTATAGGGGGGAGGGGGAAAAAAAGAGAAAAGAGGGAGAAAAAAAAACGAATGAAAAAAATAGTGAGATCTGCATTCATCATGAAAATATAGCATAACATATATAAATTCTTAACATATCCATTGAAGGGAGAGAGTATTTCCCTCCAAGGGTACATGAGCCACTGTCAGTTGCCTGTCGAACACTGAGCAACTGAGGGTAGCAAGAGGAGGCGCAATGAACATCCCTGCGGAACATGGAGAGCCAAACAAATACATCGAAGACTCCTAATCAAAAAGCAAAACATTTAAGATTTAGCAAAAAAAAAAAAAAAAAAGTGCCTTAGTCAAAAGTGACAAAATTCAGGTGGTTGTTTAGTGAAATCCGTGGCTGGAGGTCAAAAGTTTCGGAGGAGACCAGCCTTGAAACTGGTGAAGAAGTTGGAGAAAAGCTTTGGTTCAAAGTAGTCATCAGTCCATAGAATCAGGCAAACCCGGGAACTGGAGATTGTATGCAACTTCTCTTATGTGGGCTATGATCTTCATCGTTCCTGGAAGCAGAGGAGGAACTACCAGCAGATGGGGATGATTTTTGGCGCATGTCAGCTAAGTCTCTGTTTGCATTTATCAGCCATAAATTCTGTAGAGTAGTTTGTAGATCTTTGGCGGATCGGCACAAGTATTTGCGACTCTGATAAGTAAAACGTACAGAGAAGGGGAAGCCCCATTGGTAGATTATGGCGTTGCGTTGTAATATTTGAAGAAGTGGTTTCAATGTTCTTCTTTTGTTAATTGTTATTTGAAAGATCTGAGATCTGCGAATAATTGGTAATTATGACCCTGGAAATTTAAGGAGGCTTTATTTCTTGCTGTGCTTAGCAATTGTTCCTTAGTACGGTAGAAATGGAATTTTGCGACAATGTCATGTGGTGGGCCGTCGGGTTTTTTCGGTGTTAGGGCTCTATGAACCCTGTCCATCTCGAGACGTTCTAATAGAATGGCTGGTTGCAATTCTTGAAAGAATGCTATCATAGCCCCTTGTAGGTCAGTCACCGATTCAGGGATTCCCCTAATGCGTATATTACAGCGTCTTGCCCGATTTTCAAAGTCTTCCAATTTAGATTGTAAGATGTCGTTTTTATCCATAAGACTATCGATTTCTGAGGCAAAGTTTGATAAATTATTCTCCAAATCGTCTACTCTAATTTCAAGATCAGACGTGCGCTGGCCTAATTCCCTGATTTCTTTAGTGAGGTTTGTGGTGATGAGATCTGCGGTTGATTTTAGTGATTTTTGAAGCAATTTTTCAATTTGACTTAATGTTGCAGGAGGTGACATGTCCTTATGAGGAGAGATATCAACATTCTCCAGTTCTACCACATTAATATTAGAAGTAGAATAAGGAGGACTGCGTGCCTTTAATGCAAATCCATTAGAGAATGATGCAGCAGAAAGGGCTGGCTGTATGTTATACTCCCTGCGTCTCACCTCAGAGGGGGGTGGTTTAAGCGCCATGCTTGTGTGTTTGTGAGGTGCTGTTCCCTTGCCAGTTTTCGGCTTCATGCAGTGTTTGTGACCCCCCAGAATAGCCCCAAAGTGAGGTAGGATATATTGGACACTTATATGCTGTATGTCTGTGCGGAGGGGCGAGTTACCTCCGCCGTTATTAGGCTTGTTCCTCCCACCGGAGATGGAGCTCTACATTACTGTACAGCTCCGCTTCGCGCATGTGCCTCTCTATCTCTTTTTCCTTCCCCTCCATCCCCTGCCTCGCTGAGAAAAGAAGTGTTAGATTAATTCAGGAGTCATTAATATAAGGATGATTTCCCTTTTTCTTAATTCTGTAGTTCTCTCCTCCCCTCCACAATAGCCGCCAAACCAAAAAAAAGACGGGGAGAGGCACTTCCATTACTTTTGGTAGTATTTTCTGACTTCCTTTCTGAGGTCTCTCTTTTCCTTGAACTTTGGGTGTTGTAAATTGTGACAGCGTAAAAATAGAAAGTTTTCAAAAAAAAAAAACGTTAATGGGAAGATAGAGAGTCAGAACTTGCTTGAAGTATCAATCACGGATTAGCAAACCGCAGAGGTTGTCCCATTTTTCTTTGCTCACGTCTTGTGGAGGGAGTAGCCCAGATGGGTGATGAGTATGGTGTAGATGAAGGTCTTGGGTTTGCTTCTGGATCCAAGTTTGATCAGTAGCTCTTTGCCTTCTGTGACATTCACAACAGTATATGTAGTGCTGTTGTTAGGTACAGTTAGTTTAAATGGGAATCCCCACCTGTATCCTATGTGAGCAGACTGTAGGATTGATGTTATTTCTTTCATTTTTGGTCTTCTTTCTAGTGTGGCCTGTGAAATGTCTGGATATATTTGGATTTTTATTCCATCCATTTCAATATTGTGTGAGTTTCTGGATGCTCTTAAAGTGGATGTCATAATGTAGAGAATAAGATTTCCTTTCATTTGAGCCCAGTCTTGCCACACAGATTTACTCCAGCCCTTAGAAATCCTCTTTTATTGTTCAGTTAGAAATATCTTGACAAAGTGCTGAAAACTTTGTCAAAAACGCCCCCTTGCTGTGAGTGACAGGTGATTTACATATCTCATGCACTAGCCTGAGACAGGCACATCCTGTGTAATTATAAAAAGTGAGAAATTCACCCCTTCCCCACATAACAATGATGGAAAGGAATGTTATCTGTGATCTGGTGACCTCAGACACACACACACTGCACTATAACAATCATCAGATCACTGGATGTTCTACTCTGCCCAACTCTGACTACATACACCTCCCCTATATTCTTCTTGCTGTTCACTCGAGAATACATTTTCTTTCACCCTGGTCTGTGGTCTGTGCCTGTCTCAGGCTAGTGCATGAGATATGTAAATCACCTGTCACTCACAGCAAGGGGGGGCGTTTTTGACAAAGTTTTCAGCACTTTGTCAAGATATTTCTAACTGAACAATAAAAGAGGATTTCTCAGGGCTGGAGTAAATCTGTGTAGCAAGACTGGGCTCAAATTAAAGGAAACTGTATTCTCTACATTATGACATCAAAAAAAAAATTTGGGGTTTACATCCACTTTAATATATTCTCCTTTTGTGATGAAGTCTTTCATACATAATATAATAATACATAATATAATGTCACGTGGTGGTTTGTCTGGGGGTGGTCTGGGTCTCAGAGCTCTGTGAATCCTATCACATATGAAGGATTTTGGATGGTTATCAGGGAGAAGAGACCGAAACAGTTTGGAAGACAGCAGGCATTAGTTCTGTCACAGATTGTGAAATCTCAATTGTTTCTTCGATTTCTGTTGTCCAAATCGTCAACTTGTGTGTCATGAAGGCTCCATCCGTGGCCGGCGACCTGGTGATCCTGCCAGTAATCGGCGCCTCAGCATCCCTGGTTCCCGTTCTCAGCTGCCATTGCGCATGCGCGAGCGCGCGCGTGCACGCGCGCGCCCGCAGACGGGGGCGAGCGTGCGCGGACGGGTGCGCGCCTCCATTGGCGCCAATGAGGCTATTTAAACCCTTCTGTCACTGACGGTCCCCGCTGTCTGCTCTACAACGTTCTGTGTTTGAAACCTGATCTGAAGTCTGTTTACCTGTATCTGACCCGGCTATCCTTGACCATCCGCTCTGTCCCTGTGTATCGACCTTGGCTTGTCTGTGACCATCCTCTTGTCTTCTCCACCTGTACTGTGCTGCCAGCCTGATACCTGACCCGGCCCGTCTGACCATCCCAGAGCCAGTCTGCACACAGATCCAGCTTACCTGTTGTTCCAGTCTGCATACAGATCCAAGTCTGCCTGTTGTTCCAGTCTGCATACAGATCCAAGTCTGCCTGTTGTTCCAGCCTGCACACAGAGCCAGCTTACCTGTTGTTCCAGTCTGCATACAGATCCAAGTCTGCCTGTTGTTTCAGCCTGCACACAGATCCAGCTTACCTGTTGTTCCAGTCTGCATACAGATCCAAGTCTGCCTGTTGTTCCAGCCTGCACACAGATCCAGCTTACCTGTTGTTCCAGTCTGCATACAGATCCAAGTCTGCCTGTTGTTCCAGTCTGCACACAGATCCAGCTTACCTGTTGTTCCAGTCTGCATACAGATCCAAGTCTGCCTGTTGTTCCAGTCTGCACACAGATCCAGCTTACCTGTTGTTCCAGTCTGCATACAGATCCAAGTCTGCCTGTTGTTCCAGCCTGCACACAGATCCAGCTTACCTGTTGTTCCAGTCTGCATACAGATCCAAGTCTGCCTGTTGTTCCAGTCTGTCTACAGAACCTGCTTACCTGCAGCTACCTACATACCTCATCCGCTGAGCTTATCCAGGAAGCTCTTGCACCGGTCTTACCATTCCTGCCAGGCACCTGTGCCCCTCCTGACTCCTGGTCCTACTGTCCCATCATCAGGGGACCGGCGAGCGGGAGCCGCAAGGGAGGCCCTTCTCTGCTAATCAGACTCACCACTACCAGGGGGCGTGACATTGTGTTTCGAAGATAGGATTTTGAACTGTTAGCTGAAAATTATTCCTTTCTCAGGTCATTATGGGCTAGAGACAACTCATCATGTTTTGTTTCTAAGATGTCTGTGCGCCCTCCCAGAGAAGCTATCTCCTGTTTCAGTGTGCTAGTGGATGATTGCAGCTCTGTATGCAACTTGCTGGCCAGCTTGTTATACACAATTGTTAAACTGGCATCCAAATCAGCTTTAGTGAGCTGTGAAGGGAACTCACTTACTTGTTGAGTTGAGGCTTTTCCCTGCGAGGCACACAAGGTTGTTGGAGAAGCTTGTGGAGAGGGACGGACACCATCTTGAGACATCCTGCTCTTTTCCTTGGAGCGGAGTAAATTGCTGGTTTGAGATGGTTTTGTCCGGTGACAACGCACCTTTTTGCTTACAGGCATGCAAGGGGGTATCCTGCAGGGGTGTTGGTGGTTTTCGGGTGAATAGAGTGTGTTTAAAGCCCCGGGGAAGAGCCGTTTTCCTCTGTGACCGGCGGAGCTGTTAAGGAGAGCTGCCGTCCTGCATCGCGCCACGCATGCGACCATGATAGATGGCATTTCTACTGCAGAAATGCTGAAGAGGTGGAAACATTTTAGTAGGGAAAACTGTCAGGGTTAGAAACACTACTTCTAGTGAAGATAACATCAGCCTAGATTTAGAGGAAACAGAACAGACCCCTCCTGTTAGCCCCAAACCAATTCCCAAAACTGAACATGAACCCAAACCCAAATCCCTTTATCCTGGGGAGGTGAGTCTCCTGTAATAGCTGTGAGGGCAATGACAGCAGGAAACCGACACCCATATGCATCTGTCACTGTATGGTGGGGGAAGTCATCTTCTCCTACACATGTAATGGCTTTAGTTGATAGCGGAGCTGAAGTTACACTTTTGCAAGGAAATCCTTCCCATCACAAAGGAGAATTGATTTATGTAAAAGGTTTGGGAGGGCAAACTACACCAGCAGTTAGGAGACGGGTGAAATTGGCTATTGGCAAGGGATCAGGATTCATGACAAATGTTTTGGTATCAGAGTTACCCGAAAATATTCTTGGGATGGATGTACTTCAAGGTCAGACAATTCAAACTGAAAGAGGTACATTCACATTCGGGTACCCTGATAAAGCATATCTGGTAAGGGCGGTGAAGGCTGTGGTCAGAGGTCATGTGAAATGGACCGCTGTCTACATTCCTCCACCAGAGAAGCCAGTCTGTCTTAAGCAGTACAGACTTCCTGGAGGCCACAAAGAAATTGGGGAGACCATTCAATAACTGTTGAGAGTAGGGATCCTTAGACCTGCTGTAAGTCCTTTCTTGTCTCCGGTGTTCCCAGTAAAGAAACCTGATGGAACATATAGAATGACTGTGGATTACAGAGGTCTAAACAAAGTGGCACCTCCATTGAAGTCAGCTGTACCAGATATGATCTCAATTGTTGAGAAAATTGCTAAAGATACATGAGAATATCATGCTGTGATAGACCTGGCTAATGCTTTCTTTTCAATTTTGATAGACCCAGAGTGTCAAGACCAGTTTGCTATGGTGTGGGATGGCCGCCAGTACACTTTCACTGTTCTTCCGCAAGGCTATCTTCATTCTCCAACGATTTGTCATGGACTGATTGCCCGAGATTTAAGTACCCTGAATTTGAAAGTTGCTGTGTTTCACTACATTGATGACATCATGATCTCTGGAACAAAATAAGATGTAACTGAAGCACTGCACCTGCTGATGGAGAACAGAGGGTGGGCTATCAAGAGACAAAGTCCAAGGACCTACCACAGAGGTGAAATTCCTAGGAATGATGTGGACTGGGCAACAGAGGAAAATTCCAGAGACAGTTGTGCAAACTATCCAGGCGCTGTCATCCCTATTACCAAAAAGGAGGCACAGAAGTTCATTGGAGTTGTGGGGTTCTGGAGATCATTCATCCCACATCTTGGACTGATTCTGAGGCCTATATATAATGTCACCAGAAAAAAGACTGAGTTCTCATGGGGTTCAGAGCCGCGGACTGTATTCCTGGCTGCTAAAGAAGCTATTTTGCAGCTTCAGGGATTAGGACTGTGAGACAAGGAGTACCATTTCAGCCGTAGTGGAGCAGAATGGTACCATATCTTGGAGTCTATGACAGCCAAATGAAAAGAGAGGACTGAGAGCAATACCCATTTAATTTTGGTCCAAACAACTGACAGGGGCACAGAAGAGATACACGCCCCTAGAGAAGTACCTGTTTGGGGCCTACACAGCACTTCAACATGTAGAGACCATTACATGAAAGGACACAGTCACCATCCATACTACATTGCCAATAGCAGGATGGGTGAGAGATAATGGACTGACCACTAGGGCAGCTGTAGCCCAGAACCAGACACTGATGAAATGGAAGTGGTACCTTCAAGAAAGAGGGGGTATTGCAGCGTGGGATGTTAGAGACATTTCAAAACAATTGGCAGGGCTTGTTACTTTTACCAGCACCCGGCCCGAAGAAGAAATTCCTGTGCTGCAGTCATCCCCCATTCAAGAGGCTCCACCCTTTGAGTCTCTGTCAGAAGACATGAAGGAGTCAGCATGGTTCACTGATGGTTAAGCCATAGTCGCCTCGTCTAGGTGTAAATGGACAGCAGACCCAAGTACAGACACAGTCCTGCAGGAGACCGGAATTGGAGGGTCCAGTCAGTATGCAGAGGATCCTTCTTCCCATGTCACTATCTACACTGACAGCTGGGCGGTTTTTAAAGGACTGACAACTTGGATGCCCACGTGGAAGTCCAATGAATGGATGAATCATGGAAAGGTGGTGTGGGGAGGCAAGGAAGTCTGGGACTACATCTGGTAGGAAGCTCACTCCCGCACCATAAAAGTGGGGCATGTTGATGCACATGTGCCCCTAGTCTCAGACTTTGAGAACTATAACAGAGTTGCAGATGAAGACGCCAAAGTGAAGGCAGTTGTGTCAATTGATCCTGTCTTGATGAAATTGGCCAACTGGGCCCACAAGCAATCTGGACATTTGGGGCAGAAAGCAACATATGAATGGGCACACTGCCTATAGCCATGGATATGATAAAGACTGTAATAGGGAACTGTACTAGACATGTGCACTGACAAAAAATTTGTTCATTTTCGTTTTCGTTTCATTAGTTCTTTTGCTTTTTTCGGAAATTTGGAAATTCGGAAAATCGAAAATTCGGGAATTCGCAAATTCGGAATTCGGAAATTTCGGGAATTTTAACATTTCCGAATTTCCGGAATTCGGGAATTCAAAGATTTGAAAATCCCAAAATTTGAAAATCTGAAAAAAAGAGAAAATCAGTTTAATAACTAACTATTAAATTAACGAGTATGAATTTATCCGAAGTTACGGATTATCTGAAATAACGAATGCCGCATCTAAACAAATGTAACGGAACAAATTAATAATAAATAATTATTAATAATAAAAAGGTTTTATTATTATTGTTATTTATTATTATTATTAATTTGTTCAGTTCCATTTGGTTAGATGCGGCATTCGTTATTTCAGATAATTCGTAACTTCGGATAAATTCGTACTCGTTACGTTCACTAACAGACAAATTTGAAAGGGAATTCCAATACCTATAATTTAATAGTTAGTTATTATTTAGTTTTTAACAGATTTTGTTTCTTTTTTTCAGATTTTCGATTTTTCAAATTCCGAAAATTCGGAATTCCGAAAATTCAGAATTCCGAAAATCCGGAATTCCGAAAATCCGGAATTCTGAAATTCGAAAATACGAAATTCGGAAATTAAAAATTCTGAAATCCGAAAATGCGAAATTCGGAAATCCGAAAATGCGAAATTCGGAAATCCAAAAATGCGAAATCCGAAAATGCGAAATTCGGAAATCCGAAAATGCGAAATTCGGAAATCCGAAAATGCGAAATTCGGAAATCTGAAAATTCGAAATTTGGAAATTCAAAAATTCGGGAATCCGAAAATGCAAAATTCGGGAATCCGAAAATTCGAAATTCGAAATTTCAAAAATTGTTTCTAAAGAACTTTAGAATAGACTTTCTAATGAACTTTTTTAGTTAAAGACTGAAACACCTTCTCAATGACAGAAATATGGGAGATGTTGCATTCAAGGAAAATTAATGTTTAGAATGAGTTTTCTGGAGAGGCGCATGCGCGAGCAGCTCCATGGCGGAACACCCTTCATGAGGAGGTATGTGGCAGAGTTCCTCACAACCATACCCACTGTGGGACCTTTATCTACCAGCCACCACTGTGTCCCCCTCATTCACCACACACTGGATGAGATGCTGTTGTCCCCCCTCCTCAGCAGCATCCCCTGGTCCAGGCCTGTAACACATCAAGCTGGTGGAATCTCACACCCTCCAGCACCCAGATCATTGGCCCTGATGTTTCTAATTTGCGGAAATGTTGGATAAGGGATTAGCACAGAATGCGGCCAGAAATAACTTCTGACATTAAAA